>OX451215.1:43064754-43135331 GCA_949628195.1 Phasia obesa
AGCCCAAAAACTCGATCTCGTTGCAATTGGTATCGTCCCAAATACGTATTCATTCGTCGTTGATGTATTTTTGACAAACATTTCCATAACGGAAATATGGCCATTATGAACTGTCAAAGTGCAACCAACCGACTGTTGCATGCATAAATAAAAGCTTTTTTACTCTTTTCTAATTTTTTTATACTGGATTTTTCGAGACTACATATCATAATATGCTTAAAAGGCTTAAAAACCTCTATGGCTTTTAACATTCTTTAGGACATATTTGAATAGGCTTACGTTTTTAGTTGAAATAATTATATTTATAAAGTAAGCCTAGTTAATACGATTTCATTATTTAATTATAGATACTTCTAACTCTTAAACTACACCTAAATAACAGAAAACATTTTGAAAACATGTACCATTAGTCTTCTTATATTAAACAGTTTTTTTCATATTAGTGTAGAACAACAGTACCTATATTAAAGCAAATATGAATTAAGTACCGCTGTTTAGACAAAAGTAAAATTTTTCCGAATCGGTGTCAATATCAGTGTTCACTTTAAAATAATAAATAAAATAATAAAAATAATAATAATTATAAATTACTAGCTGTACCCGCCACTTCGTCAGCGTCCTTGCAATTTTTTGTTCGATTTTGCTTTGAAAGCAATCCACACCAAAGACTCTTACGATTTTATTTTTTTTTTTCTGAAAAGAAGTAACACTCAGGCAATTAATGCCTACATTAACTGTGTTACTTCCTTTAGAAAGGGATAGTAGTAGATAAGACAGATGGTTAGTGCGATAGTAAAGCTTCGCAAGCGCTTCTGGTGTTCCTTAGGCGAATTAGTATGAAGCTAGCATAGCCAATTTATAATTAATTTACTTCGCCGGCGATTTAGTGTTATGTGGTAATACCGTCGTTTTTTGTTCCACCTTAAGATATGCTACGTATCAGTTTGTGTATTTTTTTACTTTATAAAAATTAAAGTATTCATATCCGGTTAGTTCAACTGCGTACTTTCACTGCTTTTTTAACTTTCTATGATATTTTTGCGATAAAAAAGTATCTTATATTGGGACCAGGATATTTAGGTACCTCGAAACAAAATTTTGTTAAAATCCATCCAGTAGTTTTTACGTGATGCTAACGTCAATGAAAAGCAGACAGGCAGACGGAAGTGAGTTATTATTTTATTATATGTAAAGATTATAATTTTATCACCAATTAAAATTTTTAATAAGTTTAATTTTAATTTCCTATTTAATTAGAATATTTTCTTGTTTTGTTTTTTTAATTAAATACTAAATTGATTCAATTAAAAATTAATTTTATTGCAGTCAAAAACTAAATAAATCCATTAATTGGTGAACAATTTTTTTAGTAAGGAAATTTTACGGAACAATAACATTTGTAAATGTACAAGCAAAAAAAAAAACAAAGTTGTGGTGTTGTCACAGAAATCACATTATGTTTTCTCTGTAACAATGTATGGTTGCGATAAACAAGTTTTAGTTGTTTTTAACATTACTTTGATCACGATAAGCATGTTTTGGTTAAGATTTTATTATTAAATGGTTACTGCACCCAAAAAATTCTTGGTTGGTTTTTATTCCACAAATTTTGATAAACTTCACTGCCACAACCAAAGTTTCATAAATATTCAAAAATAATATATTCATATGTAACTAAAAATTGTTTGTTTTATTCATCGAGTTTAACAACTTTTTGTTTTCTTAAAAAGGAATAAAAATAGTAATAAAATGTAAAAACTTTTGAAAATTTAATTATTATTAGTTGAGCTGTTAATGTATTACATACAATGAAATTTTATAATCAAGCTTAAGTTCGTTTTTATTCTCTCTAAGAAAGAATTAACTAAATTACAAATTAGGTGATAATATTAAAGACAAATTAGGAAAATATAATTTTTAGACACCAGCACGAGCGGAATGCACATTTTCTAGACAGCCACGTCCGTCATCAGCACTCTTGTATCTAATCTACTTAGGGTAGTGTTTTAGTTGTAAGCATCATCTATTTAACCAACCAAACCCAGATAAAGGAATACGAGAAAACTTGTATTCAATTATCAATCGTCAGTTGGTGAGAACGAAGTCTACCACTACCTTAAGCTTCCCTCTTGTTGAATATTTTTACTTTTAATATTTACCACCTTATATGTATGTTGTTGTTACTTCGGTTAGCAATGAAAGTTATTTTTTGTTTATTTTTTTTACTCCCAGCATTCGTTTTTAGTTAACACTAATCTAGAATCAAACCAAACTTTGTTGAGTAAACAAGATTGCGCGGTGCTTTGCGATTTTAATTTTGAAAATTTAATTATTATTAGTCGAACTGTTTATGTATTACATACAATAAAATTTTATAATCAAACTTAAGTTCGTTTTTATTCTCTCTAAGAAAGAAAAAACTTATTTTTGGAAAATTGTAAGCATACATACATACATACTTACATACATACATACATACATACATACATGCATACATACATACATACATACATATATACATACATACATACATACATACATACATACATACATACATACATACATACATACATACATTCATACATACATAAATACATACATATATATATACATAGATACATACATACATACATACATACATACATACATACATACATACATACATACATACATACATACATACATACATACATACATACATACATACGTACATACATACATACATACATACATACATACATACATACATACATACATACATACATACATACATACATATATACTTCTTGACTGTAGCCAGTCCTATGTACATTTAAAAAATGGTGAAATGTTAGTTCCTGATTTTGGTCGTAAAGGCCATCATGCCGTCGATAATATTTCTGGTACTTTCGTTGTTGGCCTTGCATAAGAAAAAGGAGGAAGTTGTTAGTTCTTAAGAAGCTTGTGCTTTATTTTAAAATGTACATAAGTATGTATAAAATGTTTGTTTCAAAACAAATTACAGAAAAAAAATAATAAAATTTTCTATATGACATTTTATAATTTTTAACCATACTATAATCGTCAAATATAACCATACTATTTTAATGTTCAACAATAATATGGTTTAACTACAACCATATAATTTAACCCTAACATGTTGTCATAACATGTTTTTTTTTAATAAATAGATATGAAAAAATTAGTATAAGGTCTTTATCTTAATTTAGAAAGCTTTTAAATAGCAACAATGTTACGTAAACAAAAACCTCTTTACAATTTTTACATCTTTCCTATAAATTATTAATCTGCACATATGAAGTAAATTTAAGAAACTCTGACTTTAAATATTCCAAGTAATTTTTTTTTGATTGTTTGAGAATTTCCAAATATTTTATCCAATATATAAATATGCATATGTGAATGCAGTGTATGCATTTCTGTGTGTTTACATTTCTGCCAGTAGTAAGTATGTACGAGTTGCTAATATGACAATGTATAAACTTAATAGAAAATCCTACAAATAACATATGGTAATAAGATACTCTTGTGTATGGAAATACTAAAAGCTAAATTTGTTTCAGCATAATTTTCGTTAAATAGACGTTTTCCCATTTACTTGGCAAAATACTTTTCTTACAAAAATAAAATTAAAAAAAATAACTTTCGTTTAACTTAAAGTTTGTAGATAATCATTGTGCATTATTAATTTGTTTGACAAAACAGAAAATAAGAAATACTCGGAGTTTTTAATAGAAAAATGTAACGCATAGTTTTTGCTGTACTATTTCAAGGTCATTTACCCTCGCTTAATTAAAATATATAAAAAACCTATATAATTTTTTGATGAGATTTTATAACCAAACCGCTTTTTGTTGAAAATTTCTATACAAAAATAGAAAAGTATGTTTTTTATTTTTTTGCTTTTATCGTTATTTACTGAGAAATGATTTGTTTCCGTTTGTAATTTTACTTATATTTTACGGGCTGTTCTTTGTACAACCTAACACTTAGCAATTTGTTTCGATTCCCCAGGCACTAATTTGAATGCAATTTCCTGTAAGTCATAAAGTTCACTGCTCATTAAACGCGATTTTTACGCAAAAACAAGCAGAATATATTGAAATCAAACAACGTAAGTCGTTAAGACAGTAGATAAAAATATAGGAAAAGGAAACAAAAAGCAAAGTTAACAGTAAACACAAAAAAAAATTATTAAAACCAAAACACATGTCTACATAATCGTATTTTGTACAACTTTCTTTTGAGATAAGGAACATGAATCTGATATGAAAACTGAAAAGTGTAAAAATATGTTTAAATAGGTAAAGAAAACATTTAATACTCTTCCAAATGTTTCTCAAAACTTGGTCATGAAAATGTAATTCAATATTTATGTGGAGTACGTATGCTACAGATGTTCTAATTTAATCAACACTAGTACGATTCAATAAACTTTTTAAACATTATAATAGTACCAATAATAATGCCTAAATTGTTAATTTATGGAACTTTGACAAAATGCAGCTCTTACGTACTTGATGCTACTGACTGTCAGCTGCAGTTACAAGTTTCTATGATTTGCATTGTAAGCAAAGTTATGAAATTAAAAACGCATTCTCACTTTGTTCGTTTAAAAGTGAATATATTATGTGTAACTTTTCTTTCTTAACAAAGTAATAAAATAAAACAAAAACAATAGGGGCTTTCTAGTGAACTTCTCTAATTTAAGTAATACAAATATAGACAAGAAAAATGAATTTAATAAAAACAAAAAAACAAAAAAAAGCTGTAGAGAACACATGTATAAATACTGATACTCATTTATGATCGTCACTGTTTTTCAATATTGCCCGACGAGGAAAAAGCCCTAAATCTTCACAATTTACGGCAATGTCTAGAGTGCCTAAAGATATGAACTTAATTCCCAAGTAAGCCCAAAACGTCATCCAAGTCGGTAAAACCACGTCCAAATTGTTTAAGAGAGGAAAACTTTAACGAAGAACTTGATTTCAATTATTGGGGAGAACTCATGTTATGCCATTACTATTAAGCGTGGTAGCATAAATGAAATAAAAATACAAGTAATTGATACAAGCAGTTATCGTAAAACAGTTAAAGAATTTTAAAATTGCAATAAAAGCTTTTATGCCTACCCACTGAAAAGTGGCAAAGATCCACAAGTAGTTATTAAAGGTAAAGACTTATATGTTGCTATAGGGGAAAAAGTCTAGATAATCTAAGGTATAGAGAACATGTCCCTAATCGAACTGGAACCTGGAGGCAACCGATCAGAAAAGGCCGAAACTCGCCCTATTTAGAATCTAAAATATCTATTGCGCAAAATTTCAGTAGAGAAACTAAATAAACGAACTGGACCCGTTTAAACAGCCAAAAATATGGTCATACGCGGGCTTAATTCAAATTGCCACCGGCTTGCGTTGTGTGGCGAGCTGCATTGTTCTGCTCAATGAGATAAATCAGAAAATGACACGAAGGTAAAAAATGTTTCAGTTGCGGTGAAAATCACACTGCTAACTACAGAGGTTGTTAGGAATGTTCTAGGGTAAATAAGTCGTCTCCAAAACTCCACCTGAGCGGCCACAATATCACCAACTTTTTATTATCCTCAGCTAACTGAACCACCCGGAACCTGAAGAACAAACAGCATCTAGTTGCCCTGAAGCAATCGTTAAAACTTTAGTGCAGTCGGTAAATAATTTTATGACCTCCATGGGAAATCGGATTCAAGAAATGTTTAAAATGTCATCTATGATATTGTAGGCAGCGCTTAACGAACCATAAATTGTTTAAAAATATTTCTGGTACGCAAACGGTATGTGCCAATAAAAAATGTACTCCAGTTATTCCTTGTGAACCAAAAAGTTTATGTCGTACTAATTGCAAAGACCCACTTAAGAACAAATAATTTTTTTAAATCAATCGCTATATATTTTACACCACTAAGAAACTTGTGAAGACCATGTGGTGAATAGGCAATACTTATAAAGTCCTGAATGAATCACTGATTTCTGTGTGATTTTTTGTGAGGATTATCTTCAAGCATCAAATAACTGCCTTGAAGAATTTTATCCAAACTTACTTATTTCTTCAATTCATTCACCTCCTAGATTTCTAAAAATCACTATGTCCCTGTCTCGTAACAACTGGAAAACATGTCTAATAATTCCAAAAGAATGTTATTGATTTTGACGTGATTAGGGACATTTCAGAAAAATTATTAAAATTGAATCATCACCAGAATCATCCTCTAAATATTCTCTCACTTTTCATTTATATAAGGAACCAACAAAATAGAAAAATTAGAAGAGAGTGGCAAAAGGAATGCAAAAAGGCTAACAATGCTACTAGAATCTTGAAGAGTAGCATCTCTGAAAAATTACCAGAAAGACTTTGACCCAACTTCTCAATTTCTTGCTAGTACATTGAAAATTAAGTATTTATTAAATATTGAGTATATCATCGATTAAAAAGCTATAAGCTCATTGTTTTAGTTTATGTGTTAAAGAAGGGCTGTTTCCGTAAATTATATAAAAATCTTAATGGAAAACTTTTATATGTGCAAAAATTTTATTTAATAGATATATACATTATTGTAGTTACAAAATGAAAGCTCTATATATGGTGATAAGAGGTTGTGTTACTGTTATGTATCCTGAGCAATTTGACATGACAGGTCATTGACTTAACCCATCAATATTGACCCATTCAACCAATGGCTTGTTTTAGCTGTTTCCAGCTGTTATATAGCTTGGAAGATGCATATATTTTGGCAGAAGGTATTCACCATGGATCCTCGATGAGATTGAGGTCTGGGCCACTAGAGCAAATCAATATGTCGGAAGTTAAAAGACATTTATAACTTCTTTACCACGTGGATCGGTGCATTATCCCGCTAGAAGGTCCATTTAACGCGTTGTATATCACCAGCAAAATCAGGCATTCGCATTGTAGCAAATCTATGTAGATTTCTGATTTCAATTTTCCTAGCACAAAGCCTATTTTAATTTAATTAGCATTTTCTTCTTCCAAACTGTGTTTCAAGGACATAAGGGAGGAAACACTTTGGCCATCGATTTTACAATATTCGCACATGGCTCATACCATCGCAGTTCATGGATTTACCAGTAAAAAATTGTTCTTCAAGTACAAAGTAAAGTTTTGTTTGTCTCCGAAAGCAAAGCATTATTGTAAACTGTGATTGAGAACAACATCAATGCCGGTCTCAACGGTTGAGTTTGTATCCTCATCAGCTTCTTCAGTTCAGGACTAGAAATCTTCACTTTTAATATCACCTGGTAAATTACATCACCGACCAGTTTCGTTTTGTATCTGCGAACATTTCGTCATCAGTAATATTATCCCAGTTCTGTTTTTGGCGTTGATAAGTGCGGACGCGATTTTTTTTTAAGCTTGCATTAACAAAAAACAAAACATACATTGTGTGAATAATTTCAAACAAAAACAAAAAAACAAACCTGTTTTAATACAACAACAAAGTTGTCTGTAATTTTTTTTTTCTTTCTTTCTCTTTATTTTTTACAACGGCATATTGAATTGCTACTTTAAAAATAAAACAAAAACAATAAGGGCTAATGAGCCTCTTTAATTTAAGCAATAAAAATTCGGACAATATTGTATTAAATAAAAACAAAAAAACTGAAAATAATTTGTGTGTAAATGCTACGCCAGTTATACGTGCCCAATCTTGTTCGTCGCTTTTGCTAAGCGATGACAATAATATAACTACAAACAAGTCGCCTTCTGAACACAGTGTTACCAACAGTAATATGGATAGTGCAGAAAAACCTAAGACGCAAGTGGGAATGGCCAGTTATATAACTGTATTGAAAAGAGGTCGAAGCCCTAAATCTTCGCAGATTGCACTAATGTCCAAAGTACTTAAAGATAAGGAGGCTAACGGAATAAGGTCCCAAAATCGTTTTGCTATTTTAGATAGATAGCGAAAGTGAACAAAAAATGGCACCCAAGTCGTTTAAACCACCACCAATTTTTTTAAGGCAAAACAATTCGAATAAATTTATAAATAAGTTAATTTCAGTTATCGGAGAAAATTCATTCTATATAATTCCAATCAAGCGTGGTAACATTGATGAAACAAAAATTCATTTCATAGACGAAAGTAGATATCGTAAAGCAGTAAAGGAGTTTGAAAGCTGCAATAAGAACTTTTATACCTATCAGCTGAAGAGTAGCAAAGGCTTGCAGGTAGTCATCAAAGGTGTAGACTCATATGTTAATCCAGTGGAAATAAAAGATGGCCTCCAAATAGCAGGATTTAAGGTTAAAAGCGTTGAGAATCTCAGAAATCGAGAGCGTGTCCCTCAACCTCTATTTCGCGTTGAACTGGAACCTGGGGATATTAGATTAAAGAAGCACGAAACGCATCCCATTTATAATCTAAAATATCTGTTACACCGCAGGATAAGTGTAGAGGAACCACATAAGCGGTCAGAACCCGTTCAGTGTTTAAATTGCCAAGAATACGGCCATACAAGGGCTTACTGCAAGTTGCCTCCGGTTTGCGTTGTGTGTGGAGAGCTTTTGTGTGTGGAGAGCATTGTTCCGCCCAATGCGACAAACCAAAGGATGACTCGAAAGTTAAAAAATGTAGCAATTGCGGTGGAAATCACACTGCTAACTACAGAGGCTGTCCAGTTTTTTCTGTGGTAAGGAAGTGAATTCAGAAATTAAGTACTCCTGCTAGACAGCCACAATACCAAGCAAATGCTTATTACCCTCTGTTAGCTCAACCCAAACATGTTTCATACGCGGATATGTTAAAATCGAATCATGTTTTAGCACACAAAGCGACACCTACAACCAATTGTACCCCAAATATGCATCCAGAAGCTAAAGAACAAACACCATCTGGTAACTACAATCGTCTTGAAGCAAGTATTGAAACATTAGTGCATTCGTTAAACATTTTTATGAGCTCTATGAGCAGCATGATGCAAGAAATGGTTTGCATGCAATCTAAGATGTTGCAGCCGGTACTTAACAAACCATGAACTGTTTAAAAATATGTTTCTGGAACGCAAACGGCTTACGCCAACACAAAAATGAACTCGAGTACTTCTTGAAGAACCAACAAATTGATGTCATGATGGTTTCAGAGACTCATTTAAGAACAAATAGCTTTTTTTTAAATCAATGGCTATATATTATATGACACTAAAGACCCCCGTGGCAGAGCATGTGGTGGTTCAGCAATACTAATAAGGGCTCGAATTAAACATCATTTACTGTGTGATTTTTGTGAGGACTACCTTCAAGCAACAAACATCTGTATTGAAGAATATCACCAAAACTTTGTTATTTCTTCGATTTATTCACCTCCTAGATTTCAAATATCAGAGAGTCAATATATCGACTGTTTCATAGCATCAGGCGACTACAACGCTAAACATACGTTTTGGGGATCACGCCTAATAACTCCTAAAAGTCGTGTTTTATTTGACACTATTTCAAAAATGCGTCAGAATATCAAGTGGACAACCCACCTATTGGCCTACTGATCGACAAAAAATACCTGATGTTATTGATTTATTGATATCGTGTCGCCAACAACTTGCACAAGTATTAATTGGTTGAAATATAGAAAGTATCTCAGTACTCATTGTTCGGAAAACATACCGATAAGAACACCAGAAGATGTGGACCAGAGTCTAATTTATTTTGATCAAAGTCTTAAATCAGCGGCTCTTGGCTGAAAAAAGAAAAATTAGAAGAGAGTGGCATGCACACAGATCTCCTCAACTCAAATCTAGACTTAAAGATTACACGAAACGGCTAAGACAGCTGCTAGAATCTCGAAGAGTAGCATCTCTGAAAAATTACTTGGAAGACCTCGACGTAACTGCACAATCTGATTATTTATTATGGCATGCATGTAGGAACCTTAAAATACCGATCGTACGTAAGCCTCCCTTGCGAACTTCTTGTGGAGACTGGGCAAGGAATGATACCGAAAAAGGCAATTTGTTTGTGGACATTTGAAGAAGGTTTTCACCCCAAATGTATGTGTACTGATATAGCTGAGTTGCCATCAGTAGAGACTAGTGCCGTAGTACCCCTAAGATTTGAATTTAGCGATATTGAAAGGGCAATAGCAGATTTAAACACCAAAAAATCTCCTGGCGTTGATAAAACAAGTAACAAGATGTTAGTTGAGTTGCCCCGTATAGGTCACAGAATTATTCTGTTTGTTTTTAATGCCATCTTACGTCTTGAGTACTTTCCCACAGAGTGGATGGTCTCTTTGATAACAATGATTCCTAAACCAGAAAAAGACCACACAAAAGTAGAATCATACAGACCTATAAGCCTTTTATCCAACGTGTCAAAGTTATTTGAGAGAATATTAATAACTAAGCTGAATCCAATTCTTAGTGCGAAAGGATGCATTCCGAACCATCAATTCGGCTTCAGAAAACAACATAGTACAATCCAACAAACACACAGATTAGTAGATGTAATTAAAACGACCTTTGAAGAAAAAAATACTGTTCTGCGCTCTTTATCGACGTTTCTCAAGCATTCGATAAGGTTTGGCACGAAGGCCTAATATTGAAGCTAAAGCTGAACTTGCCCGAAAACTTGTATAATCTCTTAAAAGATTATTTAATGAATCGCAAGTTTGTACTAAAAGAAGGTGATTTTTTAAGCTCGCCACAGCTCATAGAAGCCGGAGTTCCCCAAGGTAGTATTTTGGGACCAATTTTATATTTACTGTACACATCAGATATGCCAATTAGCACCCTAGTCCACACATCAACTTTTGCAGATGACAGAGCTTTTTTAAGTATTTATGAAAGTGCCCAAGAAGCATCACAACTTTTACAAGACCACATACTCAATTTGGAAAAAAGGCTAGAAAAATTGAGAATAAAAGTGAATGAACAAAAATGTACTCACATAACTTTCACACTGCGTAGGGACTCATGCCCTCCTATTCGCTTAAATAACCAAATGATACCACAGCTTTCAGACGTTAAATACCTGGGTATACAACTTGACCGTCGACTTACTTGGAAAAGCCACATTGACTTCAAGTTAACACAAATGAAACTAAAAGCAGTACTAAATTGGCTTATTGGCAGAAACTCCACCCTGAGCTTAGATTGTAAACTTCTACTGTACAAGTCGGTCCTCAAACCAATTTGGTGCTATGGGATTCAGTTATGGGGCACTGCCTCAGCTAGCAATGTAAAAAAATTCAAAGGCGCCAAAATAAGATTTTACGTATTATTACATTTGCTCCCTGGTATATAAAAAATTCGAACATCCACATGCCATCAGTTAAAGCAGAAATAGCGAAACATGCAGTCACATATCTAAGGAGGCTTGAATTTCATCCAAACCCCTTGGTTCGTAACATGCTGAATGAACCTGGTTATATTCGACTAAAAAGAAGAGATACTGCTCCCTTTCTTGGCGGTACATTAGAGGGATTACCCGCAAATGATTGCAAAATCCGTGAAACAAACATTATTTTTGTCTAGCACTGGCTGGACTTAAAAAGATTTAAGATACGAGTAATTATTGTTAGTTCAAAAATATTGAAGATACAATAAATAAATTATGAAAAAAAAGTAATATTATCCCTGTTGATTTTCATGATTTCGAGGTTTTATTAATTTTTCTGGTCTAAAAATTAAAAATAAATTACAGACTCACACCGAGAGGCCTCGAAATGCGTTGCTCAATTCAACAACGAAAAAGAAGTAATTAAATATTTAATTTTAAATTGAACTTCCGAAACAATTGTTTATACATTTTTTATTATTTTTTTAAAGCACAAACCAAGAAACTCCGATGACATAAACAAACAAATAATTTTTATTTTTAAAAATCTTTGGGTTACCTACGAAAAAACTTTGGTTGTGGATTAAACAATAATTAGTTAAAACCAACCATGTTGAATTTTTTGTACGTAGTAACCATTTAATGATAAAATTTTAAATAACACCTTGGTCCCGGTGTTAAAAACAATAAAAAAATTTTCATCGCAACCATACATTGTTACAGAGAACATCATGTGATTCCTGTGACCATACCATAACCATGGTTTTACTTTGCGTGTAGAAACATTTACTAGTATAAAAGAAACAAAGCCAAAACAATTTAAGTCAATAATCAGAAGATTTTTGACGACGGCCACTGGTACAACTTTAAATGTGATGTCAATATATTTTCTGCATATTTATATTATTTTTTTTTTTTAAAGCAGAGAGAAAACTAAGTTGCTTATTTTGCCAGATTAAATCGTGATAAATGTTTAATGTTAATACTATTACGGTTTAAGGTAAACTTTGTAACTACTTATTATTAGTGATCATTTTTTACTAAAAATATATCGTTTATAAGACAAACCATTATTTTTTCACTCTTATTATCAAAAATGGGTGATCTTTCATTAAAAAATTAAAAAAGTATAAAAATGAATTATTCTCCAAAAACGACGAAAAAATACCCAAAATATTTGGGTTACTTTTCATATGAAATATTACCAAATTTTGTATGAAGATTTTTTGTCTATTTTTCATTTATGCTTTTAGGCTATTTTTCATAGGGTCATTTTGCATGCAGCCATTCAATGAATATGCAGGCGTATTTTAATGGAAAACCAAATCATCTCTAGGCAGTAAAGGAAACAATATGAGTGTAATAAATAGAAATAAAACTATTTTTCACTTGAATAAAAAAAAAGTTTCATCAATACAACTGTTATTATTTACCCATTGAAAATTATAAAATTAAATAAAACTTTTCAAGCAAAGAAAAAAACTGAATAAACATCAACAGATGGCGTATATTAATAGAGTTAGAGAATGTAAATTAAAATAGAAAAAAACGGTTCTTTATTAAATTGACTAAAGATAAATTTATCTGAAATTAACGAAATAGCGATATATTTTTGTAGCTGTGTAGTACAGTTTATCTTATATAGTTTTCAACTTTTTTAATAAGTAAATGTTAGAAAATATATCTAAAAAGGTGCAAAAATGTAATCTTTTTGGCTAGAATGATAAAGAGCTTTGTTGTGAGCAAACATCTAGGATATAGAGCCAGTAAGCTAAGAAATAAATTTATGACAAGAGGGGAAAGAAATGTGACTGAAGACACCTTGAGGATTGTTTTTAAGGTTTTTAAAAATCGCTAGGGATGTTTTGCCACTATCTTCCTGCTGTTTTGATTTCTTACCATAATCAGTCACTACACCCAAACCGAAATTAAATGCACCGTCCTATTAACAATAGTCTGCAGATACGGTGGGAAATAAAATAATATTGGTTGGACTTCCACAAGACTCTTAGGCGCGGAGATAATTTTGTGTTTGTTTGTATGTCTGTCTGTCTATGTTTGCATCACTTAAAAGAATCTACTGGATGGAATTAGCATCTTGGTTCAACTACTGGATTTTTTTCTGCAATAAAATCTTGTTTCAAGGAAACTACAATAGATAAAAAGCAGTGAAAGTATGTAAGTTAAACGGCTCAAATTTGCAGATTCAAACTTAGCAGCAACTTTTATTTTTTTTAAAGCTGTATATTTTAAACAATATATACATAATCTACAATAATTTTAGAATTTTATATAAACTTAGCATTTTATCCAGATATGGGTACCTCTATATAAAGAAAATAAATAAACTAAAACTGAAGCGCTATAAAAGTAATAGGATTAAAATTTAGTGTGGATTACTTCCAAAGCAAAATCGAACAAAATATTTTAAGGACGCCGACGAAGTGGCGGGCACAGATCTAAAATATATTTAATTAAGTTTAAGTGGTAGAAATAAAACTGTTGAACAAAAGCCTCTTAACAATTTTTTATTATAAATATTAAATGACAGCCTTGTACCTTTACAGGAGTATTTCAAATAATCTTATTTTAATATGTATTTAAGAAAAAGAAAAATCAAATTGTATTTGTTATGTTTAGCTTTTTCCAGTAAATTTAAACAACTTCAGTAACCGTTTTTCGCTTTATTCAAATATGTTCGGTTTATGCCTTATTAAACGCAGGTTCTCTAATTTGAATATAAATTTCTTGTTTTTGATAAACTATACATAATTATGTGTGTTTGCGGATATTTACAAAAGCCTGTGTATTTTTGTATTTTAGCCGGAAACCAATATCATACTAAATTTAACGAGCTGCAGAAACAATACCATAATTATGAATGTATTATGATCAATAACAATGATAGCGCAAATGATTGATGGTAGAGTCTAAATAATTAAAAATAGTTTACTAAGGTTTGCCTTATTTGCATATACGAGTATTTTTTAAATATGTCTTAAGGAACATGGACTTTATAATTGTTAACTATATAATAAAAAAAATACACTAAAATTAATGAACGATAATGCGAAAAGTTTAAATAAGCATATAATTAGTCAAATATTAAAAAATACAGTGATGGTTAAAATAGTAAAAAAATTATTGAATTAGTTGGCAGGAAATTATGATAAAATATGAAATAACTTTTTGTTTTTAAATTGATCACCTAATTTGTAAAAAATATTCTTTGAACTTAGAAAGAATACAAAAAAATAAGCCTGACTTTAAAAATTAATTTATATATCTAAATTAAATTAAATTCTTTACCATAATAAATTAAAGCTAAAGACAAAATTTATCTTTAAGCACATTGAAATAGAGTTTATCCGGTGTCTTATGTTTGTGTTATGCTAAACAATATCCGTAAAGGACATAAACAAAAAAGTTTTTTTTTAGTTTATAGATACACCAAAATACCACGCCTATTTTATTCGATTTTTACAAATCTTTAAAATATCAAAAAAATAAAAATATGTTATATGTTGCACACGTGAAAAAGGTAAAAAGACTTACGCAAACCTACTATTAGATCTTTGTGAATTTTTTTAAATAAAATTATTATAAATAATGTACTTTGTTGCGAACAAATTAATGCTCCTTAATTTTTTACAAAATCAAAAAAAAGCAATAATTAAATTAAAGTAATAATAAATAAATTAATATAAAAATACCATTTTTAACAAATAGCTGAATTAAGGACACGTAGTGAGAACTTCAAAATGTTATTTTAAACCTTTAATTTATAAATAAACTAGCTGTACCCACCACGTCAGAGGCGTCCTAAAAATATTTTGTTCGAGTTTGCTTTGAAAGTAATTCAAACTAAATTTTAAGGCTCCTACTATTATAGTGCTTCAGTTATGGTTTATGTATTTTGATTATATAACTAGCTATCCCCGGTGCGCTTCGCTACACCCATCCACAAAAAATACAATAAACACTTGGAAGAAAAGTATGACCAACCTTTATCGCGAAAACGAACGCTATTCTCAAGTCGAAAATGTTCACATCCAACTTGTTTTTTGCTAGACTATACGTATTAACACGATAACAATTTTTTACTTTTAATGGGATGTGCCTCTCCCAGTATTCTTATCGAGTCTGTATTTTGCTAGACTATGAACATTACTTGTGCAAAGTTTCAAGACTATACCTAATGTAGTTCTCTAGGTACGCGATAATAATTTTTCACTTTGTATAGGAGTTACCACGCCCTCCATTCAAATTCAGTCTGGGTTTCTCTACACAATGTATATTAATATGGGGGTTCGAATGCAAAATTCCAAGGCGTTAACTATTGAGGTTCTCTAGATACTGTATAATAGTTTTTACTTTGTATGGGGGTACCACGCTCACTGTCCTAATTCAGCCTATGTTTTTCTAGAGTATACGCATTGGTATGGAGTTTACTTGTGCCCACTTTGAAGACCATACCTATTATAGTTCTCTATATACACAATAATAATTTTTCACTTTGTTTGGGAGGTACCACGCCCACTGTCCCAATTCATTCTGTATTTTGGTAGACTATACGCCTTAGCACAAAGGCTACTCTTCCACAGTTTCAAGGTGCTATCTGTTGTAGTTCGCCAGAAACACAGTAATAACTTTGTGTGGGCGGTACCACGCCCACTATTCCAATTCAGACTATGTTTAGATAAACTATTTACGTTAATATGATGGTTATTGGTGTAAAATTCCAAGGCGCTAACTGTTGCAGTTCTCTAGATACGCTATTCTAATCCAGTCTGTGTTTAGCTAAACTACGTATGTTAATATGATGGTTATTGGTGCAAAATTCCAAGGCGCTACCTGGTGCAGTTCTCTAGATACAGGAAAATTTTTTTTTCACTCTGTATGGGCGGTACCACGCCAACTATTTCGGCTATAACTCATGAACCATTCATTACACATACAGAGGCCGTTTGTACATAAAAACATTGGTATTGACGTCACCTTTCATATGAACTTTGTAGAAACAAAATCGGTTCACCCATTCCACAGAGGATCAATTACTAACACAATGCAACTTTTTTTACATATATAGATGGTAACCATCCCAGGATAAAATTCTATTCTACATTTATTTAAAATTCTAAAAATATTGTAGAGCGCTGTAAATAGCGTTTACGCTAACCCGCTAAAAAAAAGGTGCTGCAAAGAATAATTGGTAAAATTTTACTACATTGTCTCTATTTTCTTTCTCTTGGAAATGAGATATTTTTTCTGACGAAAGTATACAATAGGATACTTTTTTCAGAAAAAAATAAGGTACCTCCTCCTTACTTTTTTTTTTAAATTCGCGAACACAGATAGAGACAAAAATGTTCAAAATTGCTGCTTTTTTATTCTCCTTCGATAACAAAATTTTCTAAAAATATTTCTTTTAAATATAATTACCTAATTTGTAACAAAAAATATTTTCTAACCCTCTTAATTTATTAAAGAGAACAAAGGAACCTAGGCCTACTTAAGATTCAATTTGTATGTTAACAAAGAGTTCCGCAAATATGATTTTAAGTTTAAAATAAAATGTTTAGCAATTAATGGCTTATTATTGATGTTATTTGATATTATTACTGATATTAAATTAACGGGTAATAGATAATAGGGCACTAAAAGTAGATACAATATAAAACTCAATTAACAAAATCATATTCTGACGTATCTATTAGTCATATGCTTGGTTTGCAAGGTAAGCAAACACTGATGTTGTATTTTGTTGAATAAATCGCAAATTTCATACAGAAAATCTAAACAACAACCAACTGTCACACGACTTCAAAAATTAACAAAAAATAAAAAATAAAAATTAAATTACACATGAAAAATACATTAAAATACATTAATATATATTCTACAATACTTATCTGTTAAATATTCTTCGGAAGAACAGAAAATATATCAGATTTTGAGTAAGTTAATTTACGGCTACAATATGGAGCTTTTGTCACTAATATTATGCATATAAAGCACTGCAAAAATTATATGTGTATGTCATAAACATATACCCAGCTATGCTCAAATTGCGATATCAAATAATTTTAACCAACTGTTTAAAACAATTATAAAACATTTTCTATAATTAAATAAGTATTTGTTGTTTGAGTGGCATTAAAAAGTTTTTATCTGTTTAATAATAATATAATAATATTTATCGTAAATTATATTTTATATAATATGATCAAGTAAAATTTAATGTAATATAATAAAATAATATTTGAATGCTGTGTGTAAAAACTTATTCTTTCCGTGGTTTTATCGTTTATAAATCAGGTTTTTACATAGTCGTATTCAGAGCAAACGAATTTGTGTTGTATGTAAATAAATAATATGCGTATGATTAATATTAAAAAGTTTGTAGATCATACGTATACGAGTATAAAGAAAACTTGTTAACAAAAAAAATACAAGGTAATTGCAGATATCTACACCCTGGGTTTTATTTTGTTTTTGGGAGTCTTTAGTACACTACTCAGTTAAAGTTTTGCGAGAATAAAAACACCAAAATTTTTTTTCTTCCTCTGAAATAAAATAAATTAATAGTACACACATGTATATTATTAATTTTTATGTCCATACAATGAGCATTTAAAACTAAAAATGTCAAAATATGTAAGAATGCATGTAATATTGTTATGTATTGTTAGATTTTTATCGATAGCTTTAGCTACGAGAATTACAAAATATAGTTGCTGGTCTGCTTTTTAAGGAAAAATAATTAGACATTGCTTGAAAAAAGGACTCTCAAAATCGCTCGAAATTCGTCACATATTTTCAATACTAATCGTAGGAAATAGATCGACTTCTTGCACATACCAATTATCTGTTAATCCGCTTTAATAAGCTTTGTAAATAAAGCACTTATATTGTAAAACAAAACTATTGTTTTATAGACATGTAATAATAAAATAAACTTAAATTTAGGAAAAATGAGCTTGAAACGTGATTGCGTTTTTTTTAACAAGAACGAGGTTATTTAAAAAATTAAAGCAAATATAAAAAAAAAAATTTTTGGAGTTTTTGCTACATTTAAAAATAAAATTCCTAAAAATAAAGTTTGTTTTTTTAAAAGTGTTAAAATCCTGAGATCAAATAATTTAATACAAAAATTTACTTTATGAGAAGAATAAATTAAGGCCGTGAACGTCAGACATATATGTAGGTGCCTTGGTTGTCTCGCATTCCAACCAAATGTAGCGCATTCCAGTTTTCAATAATTTGACTACGCTCTTGGTACTTTATCTCGGGAATGACCCTCACAATGTTGTCTTCTAATTCCTCAGATTAAATTATACAAAGTCATCGTATAGCACTATCTTGACAGTTAATTGACTGAATCATGAACGCTGCGGTTGGATTGAATGTAGAGCATTCTGGAAATCCAATTTTCCACCGCTTTATTAAACGTACTTGGCACTGTATCTCCTCAATATCGCTCACAATAAGGTGCTATTATTGCGATAGTGCTATTTGTCTTCTTCGTCAAATAGCAATATCGTGTTAGTCAATTGACTAGATCATGAGCGCCGCGGTTGCCTCGGATGTAGCGCATTCTGGCAATAAAATTTTCCACCTCTTTATAAAGCAATTTCTACAGTATCTCGGCCTTGTCCCTTACAATGTTATCTTCTAATTCCCCAGAGAAAATATTCCGAAGTCTGACGGAAAATTTAACCTAAAAAAACACCCCTTTTTAAAATAAATAAAAGTGTATCTGACGTTTGTTGTTAGTTTTTTTTAAGATAAGTAGACATGGATGATTTTTGTAGAAATATTTCTTTAGCTTGACTGTGTTTAAAGATTATAAATGACTGAGATAAAACAGATTTGTTGACGTAAGTTAAAGAAAACATTTGTTAAATAAATATTTAAAATGAAAAGTGGAGATATTTAATATTTTTCGACTTTTAATTAAATGTTTGCTGACAAGCTGTTAGAGGTAACAATACCTTATCGTAGTATCAAATTTTTTTTTTATCAGTTTGACATTGAGTGAAGCATGTCATGACTTTAACAAATTTTGAGAGACATTTCATAAATTTTAAGTTTTTTGAGTAACACATATGCTACTTTTGACAGATCGTATGACTGACTATGATAGCAAATCATGGATCTAAATTTGACATAAAATTATTAACATTAACACTAACATTATGTTAGTGTTAGGTGTAGACTACCCATATAAATGTTTTTTCCACATCTTATGCTAAAACAGTAAATGACATAACCCGCCGTCTACATTAGACATCAATCTGTCTTAACAAAAGTCAAACTTCATATAATAAAAAGTATTAAAAAAATGTTTTTTTATGTGTAGTTTGACTTATGTATGTTATGACAAATTGATGACTAATGTAGACGGGAGTAAAGACGTATTCGCCACCTATAACACCATGCACAAATTAATTTTGTTGCTTTGGCGGATTAACGCATTAACCTATTGTAGATAAAAAAGCTGCATTTCACATTAATAAAGGTTATGCAACCATAATCCTTTAAATCACATATATCCATAAGTGACATTTGACATTCAACACTGCGTGAACCTTATTCAACAGATAATGTTATTAACCGACTTCAAAAAAAGAAGGAGGTTATCAATTCCTCTGTGTGTTGCTTTTTTTTTGTATGTTTGTGCCTTTAGAACTCGGTCATTTCTAAACCGATTTTAAAAATTTTTCCACTATTAGAAAGGCTATGGCTACAGATTGGTCCCATTTTAAAAGAAGTTCAAAATATTAAAAATTAAAGGGTGCCCCCATACAACATACTTGTTTTTTACGTGTATTATGAACTTTATAGGTTACCAATTTAAAATTTAAAAAAAAGTGCGGATCACTGTAGCTCCCAATAACAAAAAGTAATTAAAAAATAAAATTAAAAATTAAAGGGTGACCCCATAGGTGACTTAATTTCACCTTTATTCTCCTATCTTTTGAACCGTTATAGGCAAACACTTGAAAGTTGCACAGAATGTTCGTTACTATGTCTGTTATAATAAGTATAAATATTCAAAATTAGAAATTAAAGGGTGTCCCATTAGTTGGTTTATTTAAATACATATATGGCCAAACTTTTCAACCGTTATAGACAGACAGTTGAAATTTACAAAGAACTTGTATTGCTAAGTCCGCTAAAATAACAACAGTAAAATATGAATTTGGAAATTAAAGGGTGTCCCAATAGTTAATGTAAAAGTAATATATATGGCCAAACTTTTCAACTGTTATAGATAGACAGTTGAAATTTACAAAGAACCTATATTGATTAGTCCGCTATTACAACAAGTATAAAATTTGGATCTATAAATTAAAGGGTGTCCCCATTATTGATGCAATTTGACCATTATGTCCTCATCTTTAGAACCGTTATAGACAAACACTTGAAAAATAGACAGAATGTTCACTACTATGTCTGGTATAATAACAAGTATAAATATTTAAAATTGGAAATTAAAGGGTGTACTAAGAGTTGATGTAATTTGATATATATGGACATAAAGTTAAAATTTAAAAAGAATCTGTATAACAGAGTCCTCTTTAAAAAGTATTTATATTAAAATTTGAATTTAAAGGGTGTCCCAATAGGTGACGTCATTTAATAGATATGACCCTATCTTTTAAACAGTTATTGATAAACACTTAACAATTAGACAGAATGTCCATTACTATATCTGTTATAATAAGTATAAATATTTAAAATTATAAATTACAGGGTGTCGCAATAGTTTATGTAATTTGATGTATATGACCAAACTTTTAAACCGTTACAGACAGACGGTTGAAATTTACAATGAACCTGTATTGCTACGTCCGCTATAACTAGTATAAAATTTGAATTCGGAAATTACAGGGTGCAGCAATAAAGAAACATGATTTTAAGTTTGTCTGTTTTGAAGTCGGTTTTTTTTGCAAGAATTATTTTTTTAATATGTCCTATATTTTTCTCTAAAATATGATATTTTTATTTATATTTTGTAATATTGTAGAAGTCTGCAGTCTAATTAATTTATAAATTTAGGGTGTTAGATTCTGAAATATTTTAGTTGAATAAAGGAAGATAAAAAGACAAGTCAGTTGTTAACCATGCATTGGTCTCTGCATTCTGTATTAATATTTTGTATATTTATCATTTTGATTTATGTATACATATTTTTTTACTTATTAACAGTTTTGTTTAAAGCGGCACTTAGATGGTCAAACGCAGCCTGTGAGCATGCCCTGATGCGAGAGAGTTTAGCATTTACATGATCAGGGGAAGTTTGTCAAACATCATTATACAAAAGACACTGAGCAGTAATGTTCTTATTAAAGAAGGCGCGTGAATTGGTTGCTGATTTGGTAATTGATGACTTATTGCAAGACGACAATCAGAAAAAAGAAAGAAACGAAATTGAAAAAAATGGGTTTGCTAAAAGACAAATACGATCCCACACAAAATTATTGAAAGACTTCTTTACTGTTCGCTTCCCAAATGGATAGGAGCACCAATATTGAATATTTGACGAAAAATTCGATGACTATTAAAACAAACAACAATAAGTTGCAGAAGAGAACTTATGTAAGCTCCACTCGTGGCTTAGTGGTTGCCATGTGTAAACACCGTTTTTCAAATGTACGATGAACCGTCCAATGACGCCTGCGATTAGCTGTTGAAAAGTTAGTATTGGTTCTTTCATTGCCCACAAAAAAGTGATAAAGAAGTAAAACACGAAAACAATAATATTATATTTGAAATTTCCAAATGCCATACAATAAACATTCTGTAGGATTATTACGAACTGAATAATTTTTTACCTTCATGTTTAAAAAACTGTCTGGAGCACAAAGACTCAAATAGTAAGAGAAGAGGAGCCAAAGATTGAAGTGCTTCTTAAGAAGGTCCCACAGTTCACAGTTCC
This sequence comes from Phasia obesa, assembly GCA_949628195.1. Taxonomy (NCBI): domain Eukaryota; kingdom Metazoa; phylum Arthropoda; class Insecta; order Diptera; family Tachinidae; genus Phasia; species Phasia obesa. The sequence continues at coordinate 43,087,031 of OX451215.1, forward strand.
TATTTTGCTCCTTCTAGTTCTTTGGCTGTCATCAGTGAACGTGAAAAAAATCGAAAAGAATGAGTTAAGGGGCCCTTTCTATTAAAGGCTGATAACTATTATCCAAAAAAGATATTTTTGTAATCAACATTAGCTTCGTTGTGTAGCAAATGGGGAAAAATAAAACGTTAATGTATACCATACCAATTTTTTATTTACATTCTTTGACTCCCTAAATCAAAATAAAATTAAAAAAATGTCTATCTCTTATTTTTTTTTATTTTTACTACATAATTTTTTAAATAAAAGTATAAAATAAAAAAAAATAAAAATTATATGAGAAATATAAACTTATTTACACTCTACACTCGTCTCATGATTGAAACACTTAGTGTGTTTTTTTTAGTTGTTGTGTAGAACTTTTGGATAAGGCTTAGTGCGTTTTGCTTGCACTTGTCGTTTTTAGTTTTTTGTTTTTCTTAAGAAATGAACACCTTAAAACGAACGTTGAGAATTTCTGTGTTTTTTTATCACGTTTCACTCAAAGTATAAAACTGCTTAAACTCACCCAAATTCACTGCTATTCATTGCTATTATGTTTAACATTTACTTATACGTATTCAACCTTGCTTATAGAAACTCTAAAATATCATCGCTGATATTCGCTGTTTATTATTGTCCACTAATCGATTCTCGTGTAAAATGAACAGGCATGAATTGAATAAAATGTAACGATCATCTTACGAACTTCGTGTTTTGTACCCATGCAGTGATTTCATATGAGTATGAATTTAGGCTGGATTTACAGAGCAAAACTTTTAGGAAGATTTAAATAATTAATTTATTGCAAACTTTCCAATCTTAATTAAATTAAAATCAATTTTGGTAGATTAAAAAATTTTCTGTTTGGCTAAGCATTGTTAAAATAATATATTTTATTAGTGTCAAATCGCTACAAAATTTAGTTCAAAGATTTTGTTTTTGAAAGGGTGTTAATAAAATGTTGTAGGTCATTATTGAACCTTTAATTGGAACTTCAACAAGGCAAGTATTTTTGCGCACTTTTGAATATTCTTCTATAGAAAAGCTGTCTTGCTGTCTTTATTTGTGGAAATCAGATATTTCTCCATTTGGCTGACTTAAGTTAAAATTTATATAAAAAATAAAACAAACATTACCTTTACAAGATAAAGGTAATGTTTTATATTTTACGGGTTTCTATAGGTTTCACATGATCTTTAACAACAAAATTAGTTTATAAATAACTTATATTTTTGCCAATTGTATTATTTAATGCAATGTCTTTATTATAAATCAATGTCTCAGTATAATTTTCTGCAAAATATAAAAGTCAAGGCTATATTGGAACTAAAACTAAGCCGAATTTGCAAACTTAAGAGCACCTGTCAACTTTTTATATTAAAAGAAATATAAGTTGAAGAACCAAAATTGTTAATACATAATATGACTATTTTTCTAATTGTATTGCTTAAAGCTTTGAAATACTTACAAATATTTTTTATACTTGTTACTATTTTATGATTACTTTTACTTGCTTATAGTTGAGAGTAAATTTTTATAAAATAATTGTTCCACTTGTACGAGTTTGTCATCCCGCGACTATTATTTTTTGCTACTATTATTGTTTTCTGAAATAAGTTTGAAGGATTATATTATTAACCGTGTTAACACAATAAAAAAATAAATAAATTTACCACTGAACTGCTTGTGCTATTTTGAATGCACTATTATTTAAACGCGAGTTACATAGATTAAACTGCCATATTAATGTTTTAGTTAAGTGTTCCTTGTCGCATAGAAACTGAAAACGGTAGTGTTTGTATGCACAGATACAAATTTATGATTTTATATTCATATTCCTTTTTATTTTTTTAATGTTGGCGAGACGCCATTTGTTATAAATATTAGTTACATTTTTTATGATTGTTTTATTTGAGAAACCTCCGTTGGCTACACTGTAACATCTTTGCGGAACTTATTATTCGTAGCATATTTGCAATTCTAGAATATAAATATACATATTCTAGATTTTCTTCTGCAAGTTTATTGTATTGAAATGGGGATCTGACGTAAATTTTTCTGTGGACCAAAAGCCAGAGTAGTGCTGGAAGGTCCTACAATAGGTGAACTCATTAAACCGGAAAAGGTGAAGGGAGGCCACTGTATGTAGGGACGCTCATGGAGCCTATGGCAGGAAGGCCAGTAAGGAGTTCAGATATTAAAGAAGTACTTTAAAGCCACATATACACGACATGTTTTTTACATATTACTTTCTATGTGTGAAGCAGAGTTCTAGGAATATAATTGATGTTATTATAACAAATTACAATTGCCTTTTTTGTATTGAACGTTGTTAGTGTGGTTGCCAAAAATAATATAAATTACCGAAATACTTTATTGAATTTTTTAAGTGTACTGCAGAATACAATGAAGCTATCATATAACAATTTTTATATTGTAATTTTTGTAACTAGTGGAGTTTTTAGACTCAGCCAACCGAAAACCTTGCGATAAGCTTTATTAAGTAAAAAATATGTATGTATATAAACCGAATGTAAAATTTGTGTAGCAAGTTAGTGCAAATGATAAAACTGATAAAAGTTCACAAACAAACAACCAAACTTTTGTGAAACCAAAAAAAATTGCTTAATAAATGTTTTCCGCAAGATTGACAATTTAAAATAAAAACCAGCTTTAAATGAAATGCATTAAATATTTTTATTGATTCATGCAGGTCAAAATGTAATCAATTGCTTTTACCCCTTTTATAACGTCGCAATAAGATGTGTAATTTTTTTAATTATAGCAATTTGATTTTAAATAAGATGTATGTACATATGTATACCTTAGACAAATAATATATACAGATGAAATTTGAAGTCAAGCTTAAGTTCGTTTTATTCTCTCTCAGAAAGCATAATTTAGGTTACAAATTAGGTGATTAATATTAAAGAAAAATTGGAAAAAATTCATTTTAAACACCAGAAGAATAGAATGCATTTTCTAGACAGCTACGTCCGTCAGCACTCTTTTTATTTATCTACTTTGGGTAGTGTTTAGTTGTAAGCATCGTCTATTTAATCAACCAAATGCAGATAAAGGAATACGGCAAAAACTGTATTCAATTATCAACCGCCAGATGGTGGGAACGAAATCTTGCACTACCTAAAACTTCCCTCTTGTTTAATATTTTTACTTTAATATATACCACCTTATATTTGTTGTTGCTTTAGCCAACCTTCGGTTAGCAATGAAAGCGACTTTTTGTTTATTTGTTTCCTACCAACATTCGTTTTTTAGCTAACACTAATCTAATATCAAACCAAACTCTGATGGGTAAACACAATTGCGCGGTACTCTGCGATTTTTATTATTGAATATTTGAAATTTTATAAGTCGAACTTATTTATTATGTGCAATGCTTTAACTTTAATTTGAATTAAAAGTAACAATGGAAATTGGTTAAAGTTATTTTTTTTTTCAAATTTATACTTAAAAGAAATAAAAATGAAATCACAAAATTATATTAATCTATTTTTTCAACATGGAAAAAAACTAAAGCTTTAAATCTCCACATAAAATATTTATATCTGCAAAAATTTTATTTAATAGATTTACATATCACACCTTAAATACAAAAGGGTCACAACTCAAAATACTAAAATTTTCAGGAGAGACAAAAATCAGTTTATGTAAAAATACTTGTAATATTTAAAGAAAATTATGTTCCATTATGAAAAAATTCAATATTGAAGAAGGTTCTGCTATACTTTTTGCAATTTTATATTATGTTTGCGAAAATAAATTAAAATTTTGATCTATGACTGAAAACAATTCTCTTTAGTTCAACGTGCAGAAGCAACACTCTTAACATAAAAATAGACATAACTGTATTTTTCCAGTTAAAGAAGATAGTGATGTGAAAGAAATTTTTGCACTAGGTGACCCTATTGTATTGTTGTATTTAGGGTGCGGTATGTATATTATTTAAGTTACAAAATAAAAGCTTTATATATGTTGATAAAAGGTTGTGTTACTATTGTGTATCCTGACCAATTTGACACCACCAGTTTTTACAGGACATACACATCAATACTGATTGATTCATTCAACCAATATCGATTTTTTTTTTAGCAATTTCCAGATGTCATAAAGCTTGAAGATGAATCTATTTTAGCAGAAGGTATACACCTGGGCTTAAAGCAGATCACTTGAGCAAATTAATTTTTCGAAAATTTAAAAATGCCTTTATCTTCTTTTCCACGTATCGGTTCATTATCCTGCTGGAAGGTCCATTACACGCCTTGTAAATCAACAGCAAAATCAGGTGCTCGCTTTGCAACAAATCTATGTTGATTTCTGCATAAATTTTCCTAGCACAAATCCTATTTTGGAATTGCCTATTAATAAAATATACCGCCCATACTAAGAATGATCCTGCACCATGAACTCGTCTAAATATTGTCTTATTATTTGATAAAAACGTTTAGTCACATTTAGACCAAGTTCTACTTTTATTTCATTACCACTCATGTTGTAATGATAATTGCTGTTTGCTGCGTTTGCTCCTGTCATCAATAGTGCATATCCGTCCGCTACGTTTATTATTAACGTAGTCATGAGGATTTTTCAAGAAATTTGTTTCCGTGTTACGGTTTGTCTGTACAGAAACAGAAATTTGGCAAACTTTCATGCCGGATTGACTCATTCCATTGATTAATCCACGATGTTTATTCCAAAAATATGATTTGTTTTCCATCGTATACATTTTTTTATCCCTTGTACTAACTTATGAATCAGTTTCTTTACTTTATGTGCTGATATGTTGATTATAATACAAATAATTCATTTTGCATTTTGCACTTATAAATATTTTGCTTGGGATATTCGACACACCTTATTAAAAAAACGGTATTACGAACTCGGTGCAAATATTAACTTAACAAACAACAGCAAAATATAATGTGATTATAAGAGAATGTGTATGCCAAAAACAACAACTGTACCGTTAGTGTAACATAAGGTCCAGAGAATAGCAATTTTGCACATATACATATTTATTTGACTGGGAGTACATCGTTATATGATAAAATGCAATCTTATTCCATAGCAAAAATAAGGAAAGCAATCAATATGTATTTTATAACTAGACAAGATAATGTGGTACCGTTATAACTACTGCCAATAGGCAAAAAGTGTTGCCAACTATATAGTATTATGCGAATTTATAGTATAAAATAATTCTAATTATTGCTTTTACGTTCACATAAAACATTTGGTTTAAAATACTAATTTGACATTTTATACTGGTAACTACTATTGAAAAAGAAAAATAATGTCTATTAAAGAAATTTTAATTTAAAAGTTGAACAGCTTTGCGTTAAAAATATTTAGAGTTCGAATTATTTTTAAAATTTTATAAAATATCATTTTATTATTAGGAAAAATTATTATAAAATATCATAAAATGAATGAATATTTAAATTCCATTGACAATATAATATTGCTTTACATATAGTGGGCGTTAAATTATAGTGACCATTCCTAATACTACTGTAGTTTCACGACGATATTCCAACTATCACCACTGCATTGGTACGATGTGCTGTCTGTTGGAAGTCATTGATAAAAAAGTCGCATCGGAAAACTCTACCTTAAAATATACATATCATATCTGGTGTTTTTTTTTTTTGCTATTTGATTCTTCAGAATAGTATTTTGTTAAGATGTTGATGTTTACAAATTTATAGAAAAAGTAGTAGTAATTCTCGCTTTTACCACCTATAGCACAGTGGTTGCTATTATACGACAAAAAATAATTATATTAAAATATTGTTCCTGTAGGGAAATAACTAGACTTTTAAATTGTTTTCATAATTTAAAAACATTAAGAAATATATGTAAAGGCAGATGGTATTTTAAATATCTTCTGAATTAAAAAAAAATTAAATTTGTTAAAAAAGTTTACACATACCTTACGATTATGTGTAGTAAGGATTTTTGCGTTATTTTCAATAACATTCAATATTCTTAGTTAATTTAATGATTTAATATATATCTAGTTTTATGTTCCTAATTATTTTTTGTTTAAATTTTTAAAAATTATTGTAAAGTACAAAAGTGTTTAAAAGTAAAAATACAAATCAAATAAATTTTTTTATTAAATTCGCCATTTGGCAGTAAGTAATTCATATTTTGTCATTATTTTAAAACCGAGCCATCTATTCCGCTTTCAAAAATGAAAGATGCCTTAAAGTATGCAGTACCCTTAAATCGGTAAAAAATCGGCGTAGTTTCGCTGCTTTTTATCCACTTTCACTTGGAAATTAAATACTTGTGCAGAAAAAAAATAGACTATATTGGAATCAGGATACTAAGGTACCTCCTTACAAAATTTTGTTAAATTCATCCAATAGTTATGAGTTACTACTTTACTATATGTATAGATTTTGTTGTGTTCCGGGTGCGTATAATATTAAGGTTAACGACATTTTCAACCAACTTGCAGAGAGAGTAAAAAGGTAAATGTGGCTAGGTGATAGGTAACAGGGGGCAATGAAGGAGTTTTAGTTTACTTTATTAATTAAATCAGCGTTTATCCTACAATTTAAATTAGTTTAACACTGTACTATTTATTTGTCTGAATATACAATATTTTCTTTTTTAGGTCCTTTTTTCATACTTTTTGTATTGCATTACATGCCTGTCTAGCCTAACCTTATAAGTTATAATCTTATTAATTAACTAGCTGTGCCCGCCACGTCGTAGGCGTCCTGACAATATTTTGCTCCAACACCAATTGTAAGACAACAATGTAATACCACAAAGTAAAAATACAAATCAAATACAACTTTTATTCAATTGGCGCCTAATGTTGCGCAATAGTTTTTAAAATACACCACTTTCAAAAATGAAAAGGTGTGTTGAAAATATAATTGTGTTGGAAATATCCCAGTTTTAAACCAAAAATATCAATACCTTTAAACCGGAAATTGCGTGTTTCACTTATTTTTCTCCACTTTCTCTTGCAAATGAGATATTTTTGCGAAAAAGGGTATCCTATATTAGAACCAGGATGCTAAGGTACCTACTTACAAAATTTTTCTTAAAGTCCATGCAGTAGTTTTTACGTGATGCGAACACAAATGAAAAGCAGAAAGACAGACGGAAATGAGTTACTATTTTATTATATGTATAGATGATATATATTTAAGAAACATTCACTTTATTAAAAAAAAAACTATAACTATAAAAACTATGTGGGTTATACATAAATAGTTTCGTGAAAATAAATTGAAGCAAAAAATTTAAATATTTTTTTACCGCATATACACAAGAAACTTTCAGCTACTACTTGTTTAATAATATAACTCTTAAAAAATAGCAAATAATAAACGTTAAGTTGCATCTAAACGCAATATTTAGCGGTTGTGTTGTAGCTAAAATTCTTTACCATGCTTCTTTTAAATTAAATGGTAGAAAACAAATACATGGCAACCTTAGCTCATCACACTCGTAAAATAAAATATTTTACTACTCATTATTATTGTTCTTTTTGTTTTTCTTAGAAGTAATTGTTATGTTATTAAGTATAAGTTTTAGGTGTATAATTCTAGGTGGTATTGTATAATCAATAAGAGTATCAGCTCATTACGATTTTTGGAGAGTTTATACCTATGTTTACGACTTCTTCGAATGATAATAATGTTAGTGCCGTTTCATTTAAGTGTGTGCACGCACGTTTATGTATAAATACATTAATTTTACTTTTTATATATAAAGAATGTTCTTGATTATATATTACGGTTTTGTGATAAGCCTGGGATAATTGATTGTGTTCAAACGTAAATGGCTCCCTGGGGAAAATTCCAAATCATGTGCTATTTAACGACTCTAAGCAGTTTATACAGAGATGATTTTATTTTTTATAAATATATACGTCTTTATGTTAAAAAAGAATGAGTAAATATTGGTGCAAGTATATAGTAATACTACATCTGCTTTTTATTATATAAGTTTATACATATACATATGTATATGGTATGATAGAGTAGTGTTTTTATTTTTTTGCTTTTGTAATTACATTGCCATTTCATGATTATGTTACATTTTATTGATTACGTTGTAAAAATGCTAATTTTTTTCTTATATTATTATAAAAAATTTGTGTCTTCAGGAAACTGGTAGCAGCCATTACAAATTTGTGAGGTAATAAATCAGTAATGTTTTCTCTTTGTTTTGCTGCTTTTTCTGCTTGTTACTCATTTCCGTTATATGTTAATAATTGTTTACTTTCCAATTAATATTGTTTGTAGTTTTATTACAATCATAAAGGTTTTTAAAACATGTTAAATATGAACAATTTGTTTGATCGAATCGTGCTGACTTATATTGGCTAGAACGTTTTGATATATCAAAAGTTTGTAATAATAAAAATAATAAAATAAAAATTTAAATAAATTTTGTAATTCAAGATTGGAGATAAAAGTTTAAATACTAGTGATGCATTCGATACCGATATTGATATATCGGCGATATTTAAAATTTTGCCGAAACAAAGTTATTTTATAACATTGAAAATGACTACAGTTGACTCAAGAATTGAGTGCTCATCTTAAGTTGAATTAATCAAGTCCATGTTTTCAACCAGCTAATTCATTTACAAAAATTTATGTAAAATTCAAGTTTGCTTTTATGTTAACTATAAATAAAAGAAATTGCAAAATTTTACTAAGTGAAACAAATATAAACAAATTACTTCAGATAATGCTTGAAAAAGTGAGTGCTCAGTGGTATTTTCTTCAAAAAACACTTAAAACGGAAACTTTAAAACTTTGTATGTGATCTCTTGTTACTAGTTATAGCTTCTAGTCTTCTGGGAATAGCATAAACCAAAGTTTTGATTTTTATGAGGAATTTTAGACCATTAATTTTCTTCTCTGTGTCTTATTGGCTTTGCTCTAATCTTTCTGACAAAATAATAAAAATTCAAATAAACAATAAAAATTAAATAAAATTATAACAATTATAAAAAAATTAAAAAAAACAACTTATAAACAAAATTAAAAAAAAAATTAATAAAAATTTCAAGAATAATTTAATTTCACAAACACGAATGAACAATAAACCCAATACATAAAACACAAATAATATATAAAATATCAGCGCATCCGCTATGCACACTCAAACTTGTTTTTCGCATGAACAAGTTCTCGCAATAAACGTCAGTCGGCTCGGCTCGGCAACGAGCGGCCACTCTGTACGCACCCTTAGGCTTTAAGGCGTCTGCTTAGTGCCAGTACAACTTTGTACTGAACGAAGGACTTACATCTAAAGATAATGATAGAAGAGTTCCTGATAAAGAGTCTATAAAGTCAAATAGCGCACTCACTGATTTTTTACGTGACGTCATTACGTTAGTAAACCAAAATCGCAGATTATAAGAAAACGTAAAAAATATTTTATAAAAAGAACCTCAAGTACTGCTGGGTAATTAAATAGCTAATTGTTTTGAAAATAATAAATCATATGGTTTACCCACAATGCTTGATCTTCCATACAAGTAACGAATATTTCAATTACAATCTCCTTTTATAACAAAAAAACACATTTTTGAGTTATTTGACCTTTATATATCGCACCTCTATACATCGCACAGTGGTCTAAAACGATTTAATTTTGAAAATAATTCGGTTGCTCTTGAACCACTAAAGAAATATTAATGAAGTTTCACATATGCAAAGCAGAGTTGTTTTCGAGTGGATCTGAGTACGGTCGCGTTCCTAGGGCAAAGGGGGATTGTGGATATGCCCTCAAAGTTTGGAACATCTATTTTATTTATAATATAAAGGTTACGATTTTTAAAATTATTCATTTCAAACCATATCTTATGATGATGGTTATAAACCGACATCTAATAGTAGAAGGTTATTAATTCTTGTAAATTTTTTAATGTTTGTAGCTTCAGAGGTTTTAACATATTACTCTCATTAAAACAATCTATATCTCTATACATATAATAAATTAATAACTTATTTCCGTCTGTCTGTCTATGTGCTTTTCATTTGTCTTCGCATCACTACTGGATGGATTTTAACACAATTTTGTTAGGAGGTACCATAGCATCCTGACTCCATTATAGGATACTTTTTTCCGTGAAAATATCTAATTTTCAAGAGAAAGTGGAATTTCCGGTTTAAATGTATGCGCAACATTAGGCGCCAATTGAATATAATTTGTAATAGATTTGTATTTTTACTTTGTGAAATTACATTGTTGGCTTACAATTGGTGTGGAATACTTTCAAAGCAAAATCGAGCAAAATATATTGAGAACGCCCACGACGTGGCTGGCACAGCTAACTTTAAATAAATTTTTAAATTAAAGGTTGCTTACTAACAATAAAAGGCATTCTTTGAACTATAATAAGCACGTATTTTTGCTTTTAATAAAGAAATTTTTTTCGAGTTTCTAGATCCGTTTATGTAAAGCTTTTATATTCTTCGGTGGAGTCTTCTGGAGTATATGAATGCCCCTAGAATATCATGAAAAATTGCCATCAACAATCAAATAAAGTTAAAAATCAAAAACTATATATTTTTACAAGTTTACATAAACTAAGATTAAAAAAATATTATGTATTTACATACATATATGTTTTACAAATTAGCCGATTTAAATCAAATTCTTAAATATAATAATTTTATCACTATACAAATAATCCCTTTTTTATTAAGGTAATTGTAAGTTTTGATACTCGAAATCTTAAAAAAGAAACAAAAAATTATTTTAAAGCGATCCTTTTAAAATTTTGCAGCAATTTTATTAAGTATCAGTAATTCATTTTGAACTTTCACTGTTGCGAGTGCTGTGAACCTTTTGGGTTTTTTTGCTTTATAGAAAACTGCAGAGCTAGTAAGAGCATTCGTGTGGAAAATTGCACAAGTTTAAAAGTTAAAATATACAAATGCATTTGTCTGCATATTTTTTAAGTATTTGAGTTATAAAAAAATAAACAAAAACTGAAACACCAACAATACCAAAAGCCTTTCTATTAAAAACATGTCAGGTGGAAGCAAGTAATTAACTAAAGGAAATAATAAAGAAACATGGTTTCGTTTTTTTTTATGTTTGCTGCTAATATTCAAAATGCCAACTCTTTTCTTTTGATTACGATAGCAATCTATATCTATACATACAATAAAACTGTAACAGAACAATTTCTGTACATGAAATATTTTTTGAAAGTTTTAATGCTGGTGCAGTTAGTAATCGAAATGGAATACAAAACAGGAATTTTTCGAATTTTAGTCTGTCTGTCTGTCCGACTGTCTGTCTGGGTGTTTTCGTATCACGAAAAAACCAAATAAAGAATTTAAACAAAATTTTATGAAGAGGTATCTTAGCATGTTGGTTTCGATATAAGATCATTTTTGTCTGCAAAAATATCTCATTTTCCTAAACAAAATAGAGAAAAAATAGTGAAATTACTCAATTTAACCGATTAAAAGGTACTTCAAACTTGACAGCCTATTTTAATTTTGAAAACGGAGTAATTTAAACACTATTTACAGAACTCTACAATAATTTTAGAATTTTATATATATAGTTTATAATTTTATCCAGGGAAGGGTACCTCTATATAATGTTAATACATAAACTATAACTGAAGCACTATAAAAGTAAGAGTCGAACGAAAGTAAGAATCGAACAAAATATTGTCCGCGCGCCTACAACGTGGCGGGCAGAGCTAGCAACATAATAAAATTTTATTTTTTTTAACGACAGAAAATTAAAAACAATTTTTGTTTCAGTTTTTAAAATTTTAAGCAAAAAAAAATTAATTTCCCGTTATATTGCTATTTCCACCAACACTATCAAAACCGTCTGCAATGCAATTTGTACATTCACTTATACAGGGTTTTGTATAAAAAGGTGTAAGTTTTTACAAGTTTTATAAATTTACTAGTTATTTTTTAAAAATTTATAAATTTTTTAAAAAATGTATGTATGGTATAATAATTATAACGTTTTTATTCATCGTACTATTAAAAAAACACATCGTTATTGAACACTTCTTCATTTATATGTAAGTGCATCAATACAGGCAAATATATTTAGATGTACATTCAACATCTAAATATATGTAAGCACGCGACTAAATATTTTTGTTGTGTTGCACACACATCGCAAAAATAACTATAACAGCAATAACTACAGCTACTACAGTCAGTGGTTACAGCACCGTCATAATTTGCAAAAATGCAAAGTATAATTAAGTTATTATTTTGTAGCAACAATATTTACCAAGTGAACTGAAATATACACACTTACTTATATCAACACATATTCGTTAATATGTATTTATATTATACATATGTATGTATTATACATATGGATTTGCAATGATGATTAGAATTTAGAAAACCATGTAATATTACGTTATGAAGCCATAATAATAGATTAAGTATGATTGTGCATTGCAATGCAAAATGTTACAAATAAGTAATAACTGCTTCGGCATTGGATTAAAAAAAATAAAAAAAATCAAAACACAAAAAACCTTTTGAATACCGCTTCATATGGGTAAGTTATTCGTATACGCTAGAGACTTGCATGAGTATTTAAAAAAGTAGTTTTAAGACATTTGTTTCTTGTTTAACTTGGCAGTAATTTTCATTCAATACAATAAAAACAAATGAATAAATAAAAATGCAAAAAGAAAATGAAAACAACCTAAACCGTAAAGAAACAATCCACTAACACATTCAAACAAGGCGGACAGAGTACAATAAATTAACGAATGTATTTTGAGAACAACATTATTTGAATATTTATTACTTTAATTGAATTACCCCAGCACAATTCTTTTTATCATCTTGTTATGGAGTTCTCTAAAAAATAATAATAAAATCTGTTTTGAATCACATTATACTTTTGTTTCAGATTTTAAAAAGTAAATAAATATATTCCATAACATTGCAATATAGTCAAATAAATTTGAATACATCCAATTATTCATACAGTATTTGCGTGTTGCTATGCTTTGGCATTTACAAATCAAATTCTCTATGAAATGTTTTTAGGCTAATACCCTTAGCCCCCCAAGTAGAAAGAAGGGAAGATTTTTAAGAATATATTCCTTATTATTTTTTTATGTGGTAAATCTTTTTAATTTTTATTAAGAAGGGAATCCCATTGAATCTATAAGAAAAGTTGTTATTCACAATTTTTTACTCATTTTTTACACACAAAAAAAAACAATTCATAGAGATAAACTTTTTGAATCTTTTAGATTTTCTTCTGAATTGTATAAAAAATGGATTTCTTATTGATTTCATTAGCCTTCCTAATTAATTTTTTCAAAAAGGTTTTCCTGATTGATTTCATTAGGTTCCAGTATGATCATGTGTAAATCATGTTATTAATTTTCTTAATAAGGATATCTTCTTGATTATATTAGCTTTCTTGCTTTTTCGTTTATATAAATCAACATAGAAACTGTTTGTTAAAACATAAAATATAAAATATACATTTGGTGTAGTGGTTAAGTGCGTGCCTACAAAACGCACAGGTTCGATCCCTGGCAGAGGAAGAAACAATTGTCACCATTGTTTTTCGGGTTTTAAAAATTAAGAAGCTTTAACCCCCTCCATTTGTTAAATTTCTCGTATGGAAATCATACGCAGCCATGTGCAACCTTCCTTTTCTAACATGGATTTCATCCCACAATAAAGCGTTTTTAGGTTTTTTAACGGACCCAATCAAAGTTTTCCTTAAAACTGTACTTTGAGTGGCTCAATCATTCATCTCTGAAGGCTTATAATTCCATGTACTCATTATGATGTGATAGAAAATTTAACGCTGAATTTATTTAATATGTGAATAATTTTATTTTTATATGTATTTTATTTGAATTATTTTTGAATTAATAAATTAATTATTTAGGCTTAAGTTCTTAATTATAAAGAGATAAAGAAAAATTAGATACCAGCAAAGCAGAATGCATTTTTGAGACAGCTACGTCCGTCATCAGTGCTCTTCGTATCGATCTACCCGGTAGTTTCAATTGTTATTTATTTTCTATTTAAACAAACTTATCAAAGAAATAGAATATGAGAAATTTTTAATTTTACATTTATTTCATAGGAGATAGAGCTTTTTGAAATTGTTTTACACTTGTAAACTCTATTTTCTTTTTATATTATACTACCAAGTAAACATTTTTCTTAATGGGCAAAAAATCTACAAATTTTAAAATATTTATAATACTTAAACGCTAGAAAGTACACAATTGTATTATTTGCATTTTGTAAGTGTTAGTAAAGCAGATCGATAGTAACTAATAAACAGTTGCATGAGCAAGCTCATCTTATAGGTGCGCTCATGAGCAAGTGGTCTTACTCGAACGCAAACTAGCTTACTGAACACATGCCTACTTATACCATACTATTACAGTCTTGTTTCGAAGATAAGACGAGTAAACAGTCTTATGTTCGAGACACTATTGTGTTTTGTTTAATAGTTGTGTATAACTTTTGAATAAGGCTTAGTGCTTTTTGTACTAGTGCAAGTGGTTTTTTGTATTTCTTAAGAAATAAATAGAAATAAATAAAGTGAAAATAAAAAAAGTAATAAAACTTGAAAAAGTATTCTATGGATTGGTTTTGTATTTTCCTTTTTGAAAATTTATTTATTTTGCAATTAATGGGTCAAAAAGTAACTGTGGTATAAAATAAATATAAATAAACTTGTAAAGTGTAAACTCTTTCGATTTTAGAATAATGCAGTACACTATTGTTAGAACATGTAATAAGTTAAATACATGTCATAATTTGTAGCAATTCCTTATAATGTACAAAAAATTACGGAAGATATTTTAAATAAGACCAAAATGATTGTATGATTTTTCTAAAATTAATTAATGCCAAAAATTGTTAAATAAGTAATTGAAAAATACTATAAATAAATCTTAAGTAAATAAAACGTAAAAGTTGCGGCTAAATTGAAAAAATAATGTTAAATTAATCTGCAAAAATGCCAAAATGGCCACACTGTTCATAACACGCTTAAGGCCAGGCTTCACTATCCTATACAATCGTACGATTTAATCAACCAAAAATCTGACAGAATTCTGTCCTACTTTAAATATCGGTCTTGTTATTGTATTCAAAGGTAAAACAAACATAAAATCGATAAAACAAAATTTCATTGAATAACACATAATCATGTTCTAAAATAGCAGAATATCAAAAAGATCAGTGAAGTAATTCATTTTTTATAGGTGAGATCAACTTTAATTTTTTTTATTAATATGATAATAGTAGGAAATATAATTATAAGAGTAATTAGACGTTATTTTCGGCTTGAAATGGACAACTTTGGCACATGTAGCAATCTCTCAACAACTCTGACCTACAGAAAGCTTTTAGAATGTGTTCGGTCTATGTTTATTATGTTAGTAATGGAAGGTTAATGAAAAGACATCGACTCTCAATCAGACTATTAGAGTCATTTCACTAAATCTCTGTTCTAGTAGGCAATATCTATATTTACATTTTTGTCGATTACTAAACATTTACAACCAAACAAATTTGCATTAGAAGATTTTTTTGGCATTTGATTTATACAAATTTACTTTCTTATAAACATTTCTGATAAACTGTTAATAAAATTACTTTAAGTAGAGAGCATTTTACATGAGACATTCAAGTAAGAGGAATTGTTATTTTTGAGTGTCCTGGAGTTCCTAATGACGAAAATAAATTAAATAAAGATGACTTATTCTCGTTGTTTCTTCATAAGCTAGTCCAGCCTAACTTCTTTAATGTAAATAAAACAATAGTCTAATTACATTTTTCCCGACGCTTCGTCAATTTCTTGTTGACTTTATCAAGGGGAATCTATTTAATTAAGAAAAACAGAACAATACAATCAAACCACTCTTACATTAGATATAACAAACTTACTTACAGTAAAAACAATATTATTAATTACATTAAAACATAATCTAACATATTACATTTAACAAAAAACATTAAACATTAAATTAAATTTGAACAAAAAACACAACTAAAATTTATATCACAGTTTATTTTATGGCGACTATGTAACAAGTGTTTATGTTGTCCGTATCTTCCTTCAAGTTCATTGTATACTCTTTCTTTTGTTGTATTCTTAGGCTTTCAATAGTGTACCTTTTCTTTTCCACATTTTCTCTACCTAAAATTGTTACTGTTTCAAAATCAGCTGAATGACCTGTTTCTAGTATGTGTTGCGCCAACGCAGTTGATTGTTTATGTTTTTTTATGTTATTCTTATGTTCTTTCATCCTTGTTTCTAAAGTTCGTTTTGTTGTACCAATGTAAATTAAATTGCAGTTGTTGTCATCACTCCCTTTACATTTTATTTCATAAACAATATTGTTTTGTTGTTGTTTGTCAATAGGAGTTTTTATTTTTGAAAATACTGTGTTTAGTGTTGTGTTCGGTTTGTATGCAAAGTTTATGTTCTTGTTTATTATAGTGTTTTTGATGTTTTTGTTGTCCGTTAAGCCAGGGATGTAACGTACACTGTAGTAACGTTTATCATTCGTGATGTCAGGGTTGGTATTAACTTGGTGATTTTTTATCTTTTTGGAAATTTCATCTATTAATGCATTAATCATTTTAATTGGGAAGCTGTTTTCTTTAAGTGTTTTTTTAACTTACTTATATTTATTACAACTCTTTTTAAATCGATACCACAGGAGAGCATACTGTTATGGTAGAGTCACGTTCTGGGTTGCTGTAGCTATTTCGCCACAATCGATTTAGAAAATGAATGTGTAAACTTACTAAAGAAACTTACAAAACTCTGTTTCAATCTTAAAATTTGTAGCGAACGTTGACGTTGAATAATTAAAAAGAAATGTTTTTTTTTTAATATCGAACATAATATATTCACATTAAGTTTCTTAAGTAACCTAACATGTGCATTATACTTTTAAATGATTTTATTTCATAAAATTGTTGTTTGTGAAAGAAAAACTAAAACATTTATTACCAAATAGTTATAGTTATATGCAATAAAAGCGAATGTAATAAAACAACTGAATTACATACACTCTTAATGAACATGAAATATGCTGTCACTAACAACAACCTGCCAGTCACTCTTCAAAACAATTCAAAAAGCAATCATGTCAAATATAATTTACAACAAGTAGTAAACTTATGTATTTGATTCCTTTTGTACATATGCACGTATACACCTTTTGCGCATAAAGAAATTATAGTTTTTTCTTTTTAATATTGTAAATTTATGTCAAACTCTATTAGAAATTTGCATTTTGATGAATGTTAGTACCCATACTTATAAAAATAATTTTGGGTTTACTTTAATACTCGTAAAACCTTTTTTTAAACGAAATTATTTTAAAGTATATATGGGCATAGTAACAATAAGATATAAAAATAAATTAAAAATAACAAGTTATTATGACATGTAAGACAGCAGAATTTTTTGTTTGTTTTCAAATTAAGTTGTGTATAAAATAATTAAAAAAATAAATTAGTCAAGTGCGAGTTAGCCTCACACACGTAGGGTTCCGTACAATGTTTAGTACAACTTAAAAATTCAAATTATTAATTTTTTCATGTCTTATGAGTCACCCTTTAATTTTAAAATTATAGTCGTAATCGCGAACATTGCATCACTGTTGGAACACCCCTTAAATTTTAGTAATTTTTGTTATAGCGGCCATAGTAATACACTTTCTATAAAAATATACATGCGCCTACATATTGCGGTTCAAAAAATAAGGTAATATACGTGAAAAACATGTTACTGATGTATCACCCTTTAGATATTAGTAATTGTTACAGCGGCCGAAGTACAACATTTGTTGTAAACATATCAAGAGTGTACCTGTTACGGTTCAAAAAAGAAGACTATTTACGTACAAATCATGTTTCTATCGGAACACCCTTTAACTTTGTTATTTGTTATAGCGGCCATGGCAATTCTCTTTCTATGAATATATCAGGAGGCTACATATAACTATTAAAAAAATAAGTTGCTATACGTGAAAAATATGTCACTGTCATGTCGGCCATGGTAAGTAACCCATCTTCTATACAAATTGTAAGAGTCTACCTATTACGGTTCAAAAAATATGTCGTTTATATATACAAAACACGTCTCTGTCAAAATTTGTATTGTTTTAAATTTTTATTGTTTTTATAGGGGTTATAGTAATACACCATTTGTGAAAATTTCAAGAGTCTATCTATTATGGTTAAAAATTAGTCAATGTGCATGCAAAAACACTTCACTGTCAGCACACCCTTTAATTTTTACTATTTGTTATAGTGCCCATAGTAATACACATCCTGTAAAAACTTCAACTTCCATATAAATACAAATCACGTCACTAACGCAACACCCGTTAATTTTTAGGTTTAATATTGTATACTTGCTTCTAACGCGAATCACTGGAAATTTTAAGTGGTTTCTTCCTATAGCTCAAGAAATAAAGACATAAAGGCAAATAACACGTCACTTTCGGAATACCCTATAAGTTTTAGTAATTGTTGCTATAGTGGTCACAGTTATACACCTTTTGTGAATATTTCAAGAGTCTACCAATTATGGTTCAAAACTTAGGTCTTATACATACAAACACCCTTTAATTTTTAGGTTTGTTTCTTTAGACTTGTTTATAAAGCGAATTAAGTTTTAATTACTGTTTGTAAATTTTTAGTGTATGCCTCCTAAGTTCAAGAAATAAACACATGTTCGTGAATAACACCTCTCTATCGGAACTCACGAACTAAGTTTTAATTACTGTTTGTAAATTTTTAGTGTATGCCTCCTACAGTTAAAGAAATAAACACATATTCATGAATAACACCTCTCTATCGAAACACCCTACAAATTTTAATACTTGTTGCTATAGCGGCCACAGCTATACATCTTCTGTAAAAATTTCAAGAGTCTACCTATTATGGTTCAAAACTTAGGCCTTATACATGCAAATCACACCACTATCGGAATACCCTTTAATTTTTGGTTTTATTTTTGTATACTTGTTTAAATAGTGAACTAAGTTTTAATTACTGTTTGTAAATTTCAAGTGTATCCCTTCTACAGTTCAAGAAATAAACACATTTTCGTGAATAACACCTCTCTATTGGAACACCCTATAAGTTTTAGTATTTGTCGCTATAGCGGCAACAGCTATAGATCATCTGTGAAAACTTCAAGAGTCTACCTATAACGGTTCCAGAGATAAAAGGCGCTGACAGACGGACAGACATTGTAACGAAAACAATAGGGTTTCGTGTTTACCCTTCGGGTACGGAACCCTAAAAAACAAGTAAAAGTGCTATATTCGGCCGTGCCGAATTTTCTGTACCCTTCACAACGTAGATTTTATTTATACATGTACAGCATTTTCCATATTGTTGACTCTTTACATAAATTAAAATAAATCGTATGAGAAAAATCTCATTATTCAGTGGCGAAGCACAGTGAGACAGCCTTATAGTCGTCCATTTTGAATGAAATTTTCACAGTATATTAACAGATATATATAGTAACAATTCCCTGAAATTTCAGCCTCATTACTACATTACTTTTTTCTCTAGAACAAGTCAAAGTTGAGGTATGCCAACGCGCTTCAAATATGTTAGGTCATTATGTAATACTCAAGCTTATTAATAAAAAAATACATAATAAATATAACTTTACAGTATTTTTTTAATTAATTTAGTTGTTGTAGAATGAGTAGACGAAAAAATTAATTTAAAAAAAATACAAAAAAAAATTTCTTAACAACAGAATTGTGGTGTAAAAATTGACCATTTTGCATTTTCAATGGACTAGGAAATATAGAGCAGCCCCTCTCCCTAGGTGCAGACTTATATCAAATGAAAGATTGAAGTCTCAGCTTTCATTTGAAGTAAAGGACATATAGCAAAAGTACTTTAAACATACAAAAAATACGCAACGCGCACATTCTATCGCTATACGTATGTTAGCATGTTTACAACTTTTTACTTTTATTTTTTTTTAATTGTTTGCGACTATTCACTTATTGTTTATTATTATTTTATTTATATTATTCATTTGATTGATAATTTTTTTGAAGGTCATTGACTTTCGGTTAGATAGTTGCATTATTTTTAATTTAAATTGATAGTAAAAGCTGTTGTTCTCATCTAAGTTGTGTTATGCTCACTTCCTAATGTGGTTAGTTTAATTGTTGTAGGCTATCCCATTCTCGTAAATATTCACGTATTTCTACGAATGAAGATGTAATGCACTATTTGCAAATATCATCAGATCCTTATAATAATTCATTTAGAATGAGAATGAAATTGAAAAAATTAGAATGCCATGATGATGTTAAAAAATTGTTCTTTTTATTGCATTTCAATTTAATTCTTGCATGAAATATTTTAAATGATAGAAATTACAGTAATATCAAATTTGACGGTTATACCTAAAATATTTTAGAAAATATGGAACTTTTTATGTTGAGGTGGTATGGGTGGTGGGGGTAAAAGTGGGCCAAAGTTCAAAATTTTTTTCCAATAATGTTTGTAACAATAAAAGTATACCAAAATTGAAAGTTATACCTAAAGTATTTCGGACAATACGGCATTTTACAAATTTCGATTGTATGGGAGCTGGGGGAATTTTCTTAATTTTTTTAACTGGAATTGTCTCAAAAATAACCTGTGCAAAATTTCAGAGCTCTACAATGACTCCTTGTATTTAATGCCGGCGTTGTCTCACTGTGCGACGCAGCTAAATGAAAACAAATTCCGTTGGCTACAATTGTCGTGGTGTTGTCAGCTACTTAATAATATTGAAGACGACAGCTACATCGTAAACTCTGACATTGTTGTAGAAATACTTGTTCATTTCACAAGACCCTGTTATCATGTTATAGGATTTATCGTCAACTTATTTTACAATAGTTTATGTTTGTTGTTGGTAATTTGCTTTGAAAAATTTGTTATAAATATACAATTTCATTTCATATGTTTTGAAAATATTGTATCGCGACCACACCTGGGACTAAGTTTTTTATTTGAATAAATTATTTAAAGTCTTCGTAATATGTAATCATCGGTGACTTTATTTTATTTTATATTTAATGTTATATATTTATAGTGCTTTCACAACATAAATTTATTTAATCTATATTAAAATTACAAATTGTGTAAAAATTATTTTGTACTAAATTTGTAATTACTACTTCCCATGCATGATTCAATTTCATTTTATTATTCTGAGCAATGTTGCCGTTGCTAAGAGTTTTTATTCTACCATTTTTTAATCTACTATAATCCTTTACAACAAATTTGTATGCTATCTGAATGCATACACATGCAATTAGTAGAAGCATGATTTTATTATAAAAAATGGGAAGCAAAATTGTAAAGGTTACAAAATATTTAAGCAAGGAAAAATAAGTCAAACTTTCTGTAGAAAATACTATGAAAGACGTAATTATTTGTATAAGTTTGCCATCTTCACACATAAAATCGAATTTAGAGTAATTTTGGTTAATTGATACAATACAATGTTTAATGTTTTTAATTTCTTCGAATCAATATTTTTATCAATGCAAGTTTCAGAATTTAAGCCAAAAGACATGTATGTGGCAATTTTCAATTTTTTAATCAACTTCAGTATTGGTACTAATGAGAAAATTATTTTTTATAAAATTACTCAAATTGGTTAAAACTTAAGAAATATACATATGTATATCGCCTCCTGTGAACTCGATGGTTCTAAACGGTTAAGTTCTAATTTTTGTGCCCTATTCTATTTTCTTTATGTTGTATAAATAGTAATTTTTACAATAAAAACTATTGCAAAAGTAATATATTTTCTAAAACTTACCAAAATTAGCTATAGCCTATACCATTCTAAAAATCCCGAAAAGATCTACCAAATTTGATAGGAAAAATCCAAAAATGGTAACGTTGGTTCTGAAAATATTTATTATATTTTGAGTATTATTATTTTTTGAGTAAAAAACGATACAATTCTACAATTTCGAAGCCTGCTTACAAGCTGTTTGAGTTAAAGTGTATTTTAATAAACTTTAAACGATACAAGGGGGTTTTTGAAATGAGCAACTTATTTTGCTTTTATAAAATTAAAATACTTTTTCAAAAAATTATAAATATTTCCTCCAAAACTTTTTTATACTTATTTATATACAAACAAATGTGTAGTTTGCAATTTTGTGATATTTTCTTTTGTTGAATAAAATAGAAATTATCCCAAATTGACGACAGCCACAACGATGGTCGTGTAGCCATGTAGCTTTACTGGCTTCAAAATAATCGTTTACCTATAAACGTGTGTATTTTATATTTGACAGTTTGTAGTTGGTATCCTGATGTTGTCTATGAGTTTAATGCATTTAGGTTTTA
Organism: Phasia obesa; assembly: GCA_949628195.1. Taxonomy (NCBI): domain Eukaryota; kingdom Metazoa; phylum Arthropoda; class Insecta; order Diptera; family Tachinidae; genus Phasia; species Phasia obesa. Next base: position 43,109,467 of record OX451215.1, read on the forward strand.
AAACAGAGATATCATCTATTTAAAAATCAAACGCATTTAAAGAAAAAGTCAATCTATATACATACATACATACATACATACATACATACATACATACATACATACATACATACATACATACATACATACATACATACATACATACATACATACATACATACATACATACATACATACATACATACATACATACATACATATATACATACATACATATGTATATTCTTAATATTAAATATGTGTTATGTTACAGTCATGATTTTCATTTTCATAAATATATTGAAATTTTTTTTTAATTTTCCGAAAATTGTTTGTAAAAATATGTTTTTGAAAATTTTTTGTAAAATATTATTCGAAAATTTTTGTGAATTTTTTTAAAAAAATTGTTTCGAAAAATCTTCTGTAAAAATATCTTTTTAAAAATGTTTTCAAAATTTGTTTGTAAATATTAAAAAAAATTTAATTAAAAAAAAATAATTTTTTTTTAATTTTTAAAATTTAGTTTAAAAAAAATATTTAATTTTTTTTTTAATTTTATTGATTTGTTTTTTTTTTATTTAGGACCGTCCGGCAATCTATATTGAGTTAGAATGGTCAGACTAATGCAAAAAAAATCCTTAAACAAAATTTCCTCATATATCCCCTATGTGCATATTAACTGCTCCTATTTACCAGTGGGTACCCTGTGGGTCAATTGGCTACCTCTATGTGTAATGCTTCCTATATAGGTCTTTAATACAAATCAAAGCAAAAAAGCCCTACCAACCTAAAAACAAACAAAAATCGCCCCTCGCAGGGGGTTGTTGATCCCCCGAGATCTGTATGCACTCCTTGCGATCTACCTGTCGCGATCTAATATTTATTTGACAAAAATATAAAAGAGAATCAGTAAAGCCGAAAAAATTAAATAAAACGGGAAAAAATATAGGTGGGCGTGGTCTTTGCTCGCAGCCTCCAAAGGAATGATCCGATGTTGCTCAATTGCAATCCGAAAATTTTCGAAACTATGCCTCCAGAATCTCTTCTGGTGCCTTGGCAAATGACACTATTACCCCAACACAGACATCGCTTAATCAACTTCTCTATGTATAAGGATGCTGAATATATATACGTTTTGGGGACGGAAATGAATATTGTAGAAATTACACATGGAATGACAAACTTATATATACTCTTTCCACCTGTGGTGAAGGGTATAATAAAAATTATAGTATCGACCGACAAAATTATTTTCACATATTTTATGATCGTCATAATCTTTTTTTCAGTTTTTATTAGCGATTGAGTTGCGTTGAAAAATCAATGTTAAATTTGTAAAATTTAAAATATGATATTTATTTACTTTTGTTTAAGTATTTACTTATACTAGATATACATATAATAATTTCAAAAAATTTCCCTTGACCACTGTGATTAATTATTTGCATTTCTTACTTTTTATCTCAATTTAAAAGTTATTGACAGTAGTTTGTCAAATGTCGCCAAAAATGATTCTACTCAAGTTTTAGTTATCATAAAACTGAATGACAGTAATTTGTAATAATAAAATAAATTTTTCATAGAAATAAGTCAACATCTACAATTGGCAAAAACTTGTAAGAGTTATTGTGTGTAAATGTGTGTATGTGTGTTAATGTGTCCTTTCTCTCGTATTTGTACACCCAAATTCTACAAACTCTACCAATTTTGGTCTCTGTGTCTTCAGTTTCACTTTAAATGATCATAAATAATTGTATGTACATATAATGAATGACCTTCTCTCAAAATATTTTTGATGTGTAAAATTTATAGAAAATTTTATAAAATTTATAGCCATAATTAATCAAGTATGCATATCGAGCAGGAATATACCAATAAGTATGTGTTTTCCGATTGCTTATTTCTGTTAGTTTGCCATTGTACGAGTGTGCATGAGTCCCATACCTGTGCTCACGTTTATAATCAAACCTATGTATTCACAATAAAAAAGTATCAGAGTATAGAGTATAGCACGTACGTGCTTAAAGTACTAAAAGCAATGTGGTAATAAAGATAAAATACTATTATGAATTTCATATTATTGTTTGATAGATATGTTTTTATAAATTATGAAACGTTTGCTTTTGTGTTATAAGTTTGTGCAAGAGAGATAAACGTTTATGGTGTTTTTTTCTTATATTACGCTGAAAGCAATATTGCAGTAAGCAGTGATAGTTGCTCTCATAATATTTTGTAGTTAAATTTTATAGGATACAAATTATTTATTATATTATTTTATTTTAAAATGTATAACGGTAAGTGCAAGTCATTATGTGGAAGTCATTGGTTTTTTCAGTACTAATAATTATTTTTTTTAATTTTTTACAAGTTTTTACTGGCTGAGAGTCAAACCAAATTGGCCTTTAATAAATATACAAGAAATATAGAGCCATTGGTTAATTCCTTAAACCTTTTAGTTATGATTAGTTGCCTTCTAAATATGTTTGACTTTCAACATTTAACATAAAATACAAATGCAACAATATTTGTGCTAAATTATATGTATTAAAATATTTTTATAAATTATTCAAGTAGGATTCGTTTGAACAATGGAGTGATGTGATATTTTAAATTAAATATTATATAGTAATATTTAAGTTACAGTGATGTAAAATATTTTGAAATTAGTGAAAAATTAAAAAATGTTTTATTTTCTTATTTTGAGTAAAAACTTAATCTTATTTAATCGAACTTTAACTTTATTAATCGAATTTGCTCAAAGCATTCGCAAATATATATTTAATGTTCAAAAAGAATTTTGTACACAGAAAAAACAGTGCCTAATAAGATATCCCAATGGTTTGTTTTCAAGAACAAAGAAAAAAAACAATAAGGATACTTATAGTTTTTATGGTCCACGTCTTGATTTTATTAGGATATTGCCTTTTTCACTTTACCATACGTAGATTAAGATAAAGTATAGTAATTATAAAAAAATCGAGGTCGGCATTTCGACGGATTTTTACGCTTTGAGGTGTTCTGAATCCATTTTGACTATTTTCGCGATTTGCATGCCACTATTTTTGTGGAGTTTGTACAGATTATACCGTTTGAGATATCAAAATGAAATTTAGTATGTGCGTTTAATAATTTTGGTCATTATCGGCAGAGGGCAAGGGGTAGGTTCCTTTCTCCCAAATCTTATGAACGGTCTACAGGTCATACCGTATGACATATTAAAACGAAATTAAGTATGTGAATTTCATTTATGGATATGAAGAGCTGTATAAATTTTGGGCATAATCGGGAAGGGCCAAGGCGTACTGCAATATTTTGAAATCGCTCTACAGGTCATAGCGTATGACATATCGATACAGTATGAAATGCAGTATGTGCCTTTGGTATATGAAGATGAAGAGCTGCATTAATTTTGGGCATAATCCGGAAGGGGCAAGGGGTAGTTTACTTAACAACCCAAACCGAAAATAATTAATTTTATAAACTTATATTTTTTTTATTTTTATCTGTATCCATTGGGTATTGAGTGTAGGTCACTCCAGTTTTATTTCAGTTAAAAATATAAAACTGAAAATATTTTAAAAATTAGTAATAATAGATAATAAAAATTAACTACTTTTCCCATATAACTTTTGTGAAATCATATGACGATATTAACAGTTTTGTTGTTTAAATATATGTTTAAATATTTTTTTTTTTTTTAATTTTATATAAATGATATTTTTTGCATTTTCAATGAATAAAAATCATGGAACTGAAAAACTATTTTATATTTTTAAATTTATTTTATATTTAACAAACAAAGTCTCTATCAGGCCTGTTCTGAAAATCACGTGGTTTTAAATCACGAACCGTTTTAAAATCACGTGTTTTATTTTACCCTGTTCTGTAAATCACATAACTTTTAATTTTTTTAAGCGATTTTAAAATTGTAAAACCACAAGAAAATTGCTGATTTTTATTATTTTTTTCATTAAATTTTACGTAATACGTAAAATAAAAGCAATCTGAAGGGTCAAGGGTAACATTGTGGACCCCAAAAGGTTTAAAATGAAAGCAGTATAAAAAATGGGCGTTTTAAGGCTTTACTTACGGAACCATTGCAATTTTTAACTTTGGCCAGGGTAGATGTACTTTCTAAACACTTAATCTGCTGACAATTAAGAAGAAGCGGAAAAACACAAAATTTTTTTTATAAAATGTTACTGCAAAATATAAAATGTTACGCATTCAAAAATGCGCTATTTTCTTATATTTTTCTTATAATATTACGTAATTTAACTACAAAAATCATAAAAGAACACTTCATACTACTTATTACAGCATTTTTTTTAAATTAACAACAAAGAACTCGTAAAAATAAGAAAGTGATTTGAAATCACAGACACTTTCCTAACCGATTTAAAATCACGTGATTTAAAAATTTTTTATATGTAGAACACCTTTTACGTGATTTCAAATCACTTTGATAAAAAGTGATTTTCAGAACAGGCCTGTATGTTCATTTATATAATTGAATTAAGAAGATGATTATTTTATATATGCTCATATAGGAACCTAATGAAAAAATTAATTATAAAAATTAGAAATCCCATTTTTATACAATTCAAAATAAAACCGAACAGAATCAAAAATTTTTTTTTTATGGATTGTTTTTTTTTTGTGCCAAAAAATGCTTAAAAAAAGTGTGAATAGCAAGTTTTCTTATTGATATAAAGGGATTTTCTTCTTTATTAAATTAAAAAGATTTCCTTAAAAAGATTTCCTTAGGCTGTACTACAGCCTAAAATATTACTTCACATAGTGTCTAAATTTTTGTTAAGAAAAATCTTGTTTTATATTATACCGATTATGTGGTTATTTGTGACAAAAAAGTAAGTTGTTTAATTTTACCCAGAAATATTTAAGACAACTTGTACTTAATATTCAGTATACCTGTCTAAAATCAGCTAAAAATATTTTAAACAAAATCTCTCAAAGAAAAATATAAAGGTATAAATATGCACGCATTTTTCTAGTGTTTAAGTTATTTTAAAAATAATGATTTGTTCTATTTAGTTGGACCAATGGATCCTTATTATTGTAATATTTATTATTGTAATTGTGATATTGCGCCATCTAGGTGTCTGTTCCAACATCCCTAATATGTTATTACTTAAAAATGAATTGTAAAATTTAGTAAGTAAGGAATATGTAAACTAAGCAAACAAATAAAAATAAATCACTCTTTTTTGAACTACCAAAGACAAAACATCGCAGTGGCGACGAGGAGTAAAAGAAAAAAAGAATAATAACAACAAAAGCGTGTGTTAAAAAAAAACACAGTTATATATTTTTTTTAAAGTTATACAATTGGTATTAGTTGTTTTTGTTGCGACAATAAATATTGTATGCAAGCAGATTTTCTGTATTAAATTGTCAATTATTGGTGGTGGAGCAGAAATAAAAAGTAAAGATGACTACTTCTCTAGCTCATAACGAAAGCCTTATTGCAACCGCAGTAACGACTGGAGTAAGAGAGTTCCGACCAGGTGTGGATAAATGGCGCGATTGGCAGGAGATTTTGGATTCCCATTTTGTCGAAGTAGCAGTTGAAGAAGAACGTATGAAGGTTTCAACATTATTAAAGGCAGTGGGTCTGGAAGCTTATGGTCTCCTAAGGGAATTGTGTTTCCCCGAATTGCCGGCTAAAAAGAAATATAAGGAATTGTGCGACATGTTAGATCAGCACTATTCCCCACCAGTTATAATATTTCGAGAGCGAAGAATTTTTTTTGACGCTAAAAAGAAAGGTGAGGAATCGGTGTCTGAGTGGTACGCGCGCCTTAAGAAGTTAGCAATGGAATGTAAATTTGGGCCACAGTTAGAACAGTTTGTCCTAAATAAATTTGTGACTGGTTTGGAAGGAAGAATTTTTGAGCGGTTGTGTGAGGAAGCGGAAGATTTAACATTGGCAGTTGCATTCAAGAAGGCTTTGACGATGGAAGCTAAATTGGTGGCTCAGCAGGAAACAAGAGGGGAGGTGAACTATGTCTCAAAAAAGAGGTATGGTGGAGTTAAAAAGGTCAACAAATATGAGACTGCAAGTGACAGGCAAGGTAATGTGAATAACGGAAGTAAAAAAATAAAAAAGAAATGTATTCATTGCGGTTGGAAGAACCATGTGAGCGATAAATGCAAATACAAAAATAGTGTTTGTTATAAATGTCAAAAAGTGGGTCATTTAGCTAGCGTTTGTAACAACATTAAAGTTAATGAAGTAAGAGTATGTGACAATAATGAGGTTAAGAGTAGTAAGTTAGAAGATGTAGATTATTGTAATGATTCTACAAATTTCTCTGTTTACAATGTAACCGGAAAACATTCTGCAGCTCCATTTACATTAAAAATTAAAGTTAACAATAAAATGATTGATTTTGTGGTAGATACAGGAGCAGCTTGCTCGTTGATGTCAGAAGAAACGTTAGAAAGATTTTTCAGTAAAAATGTTATTAAACCATGTAGTGCTAAATTGTGGGCATACGGGGGTAAAGGTATAAAGGTTATCGGAGAATTTTCAGCTATGGTAAGTTATGGCGATCAAAATAGAAGTTTGTGTTTTGTAATTACAGACGAAAGTAGTCCTCCCATTTTGGGCAGGGATTTTATGACGATGTTTGGTGTAGGTCTAACTAACATTAATGCAATAAGCGATATTAGCGAGTGTGTAGCACATATAAAGAAAAAGTTTAGCAACGTGTTTAAGGAAGAATTAGGCTTATATAGGGAAGGTACGGTGTCATTGTCCTTGATAGAAAATGTAAAGCCAATTTTTTGCAAGCCGAGACCAGTACCATTAGCTTGGCGATCAAAGATAGAAATCCAATTGAAAGATTTAGTTGAAAAGGGGGTCTTAGTGCCAGTAAATGATTCGAAGTGGGGCACACCCTTGGTACCAATTATTAAACCTAATGGCCAAATTCGAATTTGCGGAGATTACAAGTCGACGATTAACAAGTATTTAGAAGACGTTAAGTATCCTCTACCCTTGATTAACGAACTATTTGCTTCATTAAGTGGCGAAATGTTCACAAAATTAGACCTTGCTAACGCCTATAATCAGTTATTGCTTGATGAACAATCACAATTACTCTGCACCTGGAGTACACATATGGGGCTATTTAAAATGACACGCTTGCCGTTTGGGGTAAAACCCGCTGCAGCCATTTTCCAAAAGACTGTTGAGACTATATTACGTGGTATTCCAAACGTCGTTAATTATTTAGATGATATTATCATCACAGGTCGAAATTTTGAGGACCATGTTAAAACCTTAGAGTTAGTGTTAACAAAACTTAATGACGTGGGTCTTCGTTTAAATTGCAGTAAATGTGAATTCTTTAAAGACAAAGTTTCGTATTTAGGATTCGACATTGATAGACAGGGGTTGAGGATGAATCCTAATCGTGTTTCTTCTGTTTTAGAAGCACCAGTACCTCAGAATGTTACAGAAGTAAGAGCATTTGTAGGAATGCTGAACTATTATTCCAAGTTCGTACATAATTTCGCTCATAAAATGGCACCCCTTTATAGTCTTTTAAAAAAAGACGTTAAATTTAAATGGACCGATGAGTGTCAGAAATCTTTCGAATTGTTAAAAAAAGAAGTGACATCAGAAACTGTATTAGTTCATTTTAACCCGATGTTGCCAATAATTCTTACTACGGTTGCCTGTAACAATGCTGTGGCTGGAATATTATCTCATTTGTGTGCGGATGGCTCCAGAAAGCCCGTTGCGTTTGTTTCACGTGTTCTTTCTCAAACGGAAAAAAATTATAGCACTATTCAAAAAGAGGCACTAGCTATTGTGTTTAGCGTGACGAAACTAAGACAGTATTTACTGGGCATTCGTTTTATTTTGGAAACAGATCATAAGCCCCTTTTAGCCATCTTTGGTGAGAATAAAGAGCTTCCTGTTATGGCAGCCGCACGTATTCAGAGGTGGGCTTTTATTCTTTCTGGTTTTAATTACACAATGCGTTTTGTTAAGGGTACTGAAAATGTGGCAGATTATTTATCTCGTTTCCCCCATCGACAAATTTCAGAAAATTATGAAGACTACGGCTTTATTAATTATATTAGTGAAAATAATAAGCTGAATTTAAATTTCAAAGATATTGCAAGGGAAAGTAGTCGTGACCCTGTTTTATCAAAATTGAAGGAAGCTATTAAAATAGGAAAATTGTCTTCACTCAAAGAAAATGAGTTTATCCCATTTGTAAATCGTAAAGATGAGCTTTCTTTAGAATACGAATGTGTTTTATGGGGTTATAGAGTGATAATCCCACAGAAGCTACGTTCAAGAGTTTTGGCTCAATTACACTATTCACACTTCGGGGTTGTAAAAACGAAAGCGTTAGCTCGATCATATGTGTGGTGGCCTAAAATTGACCATGACATTGAAAAATTAGTTTCTAATTGTATATCTTGCAAGTTGAGCCAACCCAGTCCGGAAAAAGGAAACTTAATACCTTGGGTTCCTACTGACTCACCATGGTCACGCCTTCACATTGATTTTGCGGGTCCCATAAAAGATTTTCATTTTCTGTTGATTATTGATTCACACTCTAAGTGGGTGGAAATTTTCAAAACTAAAAAAATAACCTCAAACTTTGTTATAGAAAAGTTACGTGAAATTTTTTGTAGGTTTGGTGTAATAAATACCCTGGTAAGCGATAACGGGCGTCAGTTTACAGCTGATGAATTTCGTGTGTTCTTAAAATCGTATAACATCAAACATGTTTTAACGGCTCCCGGTCATCCGGCGACGAATGGCCAAGTAGAGAATTTTGTGAAGACATTTAAAAAGACCCTTTTGTCAAATCTTCGTGAGGGAGAGGATATTGACGAAATTATAAATACATTTTTGTTTGACTATAGAACAACAAAGCATTGTTCTACAGGTGAAACACCAGCAAAGTTGCTATTAGGAAAAGAGATAAAAACTCGTTTTAGTATACTAATTCCACCTGTAGTGAAAACAAAAATTTTAGATAGTCAGTTATCAAATATAAAAAATCATAGAGGTACTAGAAGCGTTAGTTTTGATGAGGGTGAAAATGTTTTTGTCCGTGATTATTCAAATACAAATAAAGTGGCTTGGCAAAAAGCCACCGTCAAAGAGCGTTTAGGGCCTCAGTCTTATCATTGTATTTTAACTCGTAATAACAAAATGATCAAAAGGCACCTAAACCAGATGATTTCTGGTACAGAAGACGCAAATAACAAGGCTGATATCAACAACCAAGCTGGTGCTGAAGCGTTAAGTCAAAAATCTCTAAAACAGCCTGATAATTCAGCATTTGTAAATTTTTAAGGGAGCCCAGAATGTTACACCGGAGCAGCCTAGAAATCGTAACTTAAGAAGTTTAAAGCGCCTTAACTACAAGGAGTAACGTTAGGTGTCAGTATACGTTATTTCTTTAGATATTTTTTTAAATTTATCATAAATATTGGATATAAAAAAAAGAAAAGATGTAATAAATTGAAATATAAATATGAGTTCCAACTTATTAATGCTAAGTTTTTTTTTGATAAAATTTTAATGATTATTTTTTTTTGTATAGTATTTAAAATCTTGAGGTGGGAGTTGTGATATTGCGCCATCTAGGTGTCTGTTCCAACATCCCTAATATGTTATTACTTAAAAATGAATTGTAAAATTTAGTAAGTAAGGAATATGTAAACTAAGCAAACAAATAAAAATAAATCACTCTTTTTTGAACTACCAAAGACAAAACATCGCAGTAATATTAATAAAATAATATAATAATTAAAAATGTACAATTTATGCATTTTTATTGCAGGAAAAATATTTAAGAGTAAACAATGATATTTTTGTTATTTTAATGTAGGGGGAATTCAAGGCAGACCACTTTCTTAACGGTTCCCTTTTCGACCTCCTTCTGTCCTCTATGATTATATACCATCGAAATGTAATTACGGCAACCTTACCCTCATAGACTCACGTGCTACAACCAGCCCTTAATATTGACTTTAATGATTTAAGACTGTCGACTGGTAATTGTCGGCCTTCTATACCATCACGCTTGCTAGCATATGTTCAACGCTCAGGTCAGCCATAGCTTCCACATTTAACAAGCTTCTACCAGTGGTCCTAAGTCGTATGCCACCCAGTGCCGGACATTCACACACAATGTGCGCTATCGTCTTAGCATCCTCCAGGAATAATCTACAAGTCTCATCGCCTTCGGATTACATCTTGGCTAGGTGATACTTGAAGTTTCCCTGATCTGTCACCAATGCAGTTATCCAACTTCTATTGTATCTGAGTACTTTCCTGCCCTTCCTGCCTATGTGCTCTTTTAGCATCATTCCCTCCACCTTTTCAGGTTTAATGAGTGCACCCATTGTAGGTCCTTAGCTCGCATTATGCCATTATCCAGCGCAACTCTGTGTTCTGGTCCACAGAAATTCGCAGCAGATCCCCGTTTAGCTAGTTGGTCTGCTGCTTCATTTCCAGCTGTGCCTATTTGTATCTTTACCCACATCAATGTTGCCTTATTGCAGTTTTAAAACACATTCCAGCACTAGTTTGTAGTACACGTTCACCTACATCATATGTTTCATAAACGACTGGTTGTCAAGTGCAGCAGATGATCCAACGCACGCAGCAGCCCAAGCAATTCTACCTGGTAATCGGAGACGTACTCCCCCAAACGCAGACTATAGGACAAGTTCAGCTCATTTTAGTATACACTTGCTCTTGCTCTAACGTTTATAAGAGAACCATCAATAAAGATGCTGATTTCGTTCTCCATACACTCGTAGTGGTAAACAAAGATAAAAAAGGACTTTTTGTTTAAACATTTTTGGTCATAAATATTCTGTAAAGTGTTGCCCGCTATTGTCGACATAATTTTTAACAAAGTGTTTTAGAGTGTAGCAGGATATCATATTTTTCAGTTCTGATAATTAGTTTACATTTTTTTTAATCGGCAAAAATTGTATGCGTATATACATGTATATAATAATAAAATATGATTTGATTTACAGTTATCATCAAGTATGGCTGACATTAATGCATAAAAGCGATACTTACGCTAAAATAAGAAAGCATTTGGTGTACAAGAGATTTCTGGATACTGAAGGTGAATTGTAAGTTATTTAGACTCATGACCCTACTTATAATCGATAGTTTGATTTAGAAGAATTCAGTGTTATAGAAGTTCGATTTATTGAAGTTTGAATGTATGTATGTCCAAGTATTTAATATAGTTGTTTTTAGTTTTTTTCTTATTAAATGTTTAAATTTAAAATTAAAATCTAACTTAATTTACCGAGTGTAGTAAAGAAGAACTTCACTCGTTGTAGTGAAACACCCAGAGTCTTTAATGAAAATCGAACCCGTAATCCCCAGACTGATAGACTAGCACACTGCCTACCTTCCTAACCGGGGTAACCAGTTGCTTTTATCCCGTATAAGGTTAAAAAATCATTTATAAGTAGTTTTCTCCTTATACGTAATTTAATATATCTTTAAATTATTTAAGAGAAAAGTTAAGTGAATGAATTAATTTCGAATGTGATGTTTAATCATTAAAAAAAAAAGGTAATACAATCATAAATTGAGAAAACCCTTTTGCCCGTTTTAGAGAACCCTATACAATGTTATTACCGAATACTTAATGTTGATTGTCAGTTTGTTAAGTTTACAACTTTCATTTCATTTTATGTATTAGAAAAGTGATAAAAACGTAGACATGACATGACGCTATTATGTGTACTAAATGTTGTTCATAACAACGAAATATGAAACAAAACTAAGCAAATGTCAGAGAAAGAAAACTAAAAACAAGACTAAAGGTAAACAAAAATCAGCTAAAGTTATTAACTTCAGAAGTCAAACGTAATAAAATCTCAAATCAACCAACATATAAATTAGAAAACAAATATGACATGAACCGTTGGCAGCACAACTCAAAGATATAAAATAACTTTTTAACATACATACATATATAATTGCATACATACATACATACATAAACACATACATACATATATACATACACACGTACGTACACACCTACGTTAAAAATTTGCAATAAAAGCCAATATAAAAGCAATAAAGAAATACCAAACATATGGTTGTAATAACTAAGTCTACACTAATATATATTTATTGAAAAGCTAAAATCAAGTGCCGAGAAATCTCAAAATAGCATGCATTTTAAGACAACTTGTCAGGAACTGTCAAATCATATATCAAACAAGTGTGCTTGTGTTTTCTCAAAAGTGCTTATATTTTATTTAATACTAGAGTATTCAATTATTTCGCATTAGTAATTTCTAATATCTCAAAATAAAGTCAGAAATTTTTCAGAATTTTCTTTAAGTCTTGATTACTTGATTAAGCGCACCAGCTAGTGCTAGACAGAAAAATAATATTCCTTGTTGCTATTGTCTTTTTGAATTGAATAAAAGCCGAATTTAACCATGACCGTTTAGAATATTAGGAAATAACGGATTTGGACGTGTTCAAGCTTTCTAAAACTATCAGGCGTAGACTTTCTGCCAATAAGCTTAATAATTTGTACTGCTTTCAATGACATTTATTTAACTCTGCTTCTTTATGGCTTTTTTAGTTAAGGCGACATTCAAGATGTATACATATGTAGGTTCTTGACCACCATGAGTTGAGGTATCGTTTGGTAATAGGAAGACCATGCGTCTCTTCACAGTGTGAACTTATTCACCCTTATTCTAAATTTCTTTAAATATCCTGATGCTTCTTGGTCATTTTTGTAATTTGGGTGTTTGTTCCATAGTTCTATGTGTCTTCTGATTTCGAATTGATAATTTTGGATCTGAACTGATAGAAATTAAATTTGAGTATTTTTGTATAATAAATAAATGTCATATACATATGTATATGTACATACATACATATATTTTTTTAATAATTATATAAAAACTACGAATCATATTTAGAGAAATAGAATACTTTTTCTAAAGTTAATAATAATAAAAACCAATAATTATTTTGCATTAAATTCAAAGACTAGAAATAATGATAATACAACATTATCTTGGGCGCAAAAAAGCAGAAAAGCAAAATATTTCAAACAGTTGTTACTTTTATGCTTTTACTGTTTTTTATTGTAGTATCTGTTACGGTTTCAAAGATAAACCTTAAGCACTTAAATATGTCTTTTATAAAAATGCTTTTAATTTCAATTTATTGCGTACAGAGAAATACATACTCTGCAATTTTTAGGTTCAAAATAAGGCCATATATACCATCTTATTAAGTTCACAATGCTGCCATCTTTAACTTTCTGTTTTTGATTTTTCAGTTGAAGTAATTTACACTCTGTGTAAAAATTATAAATCTTTGTCTGTTACGGGTCTGTTACGGTGCAAAGATTAGGGTCATTTAGGTAAACTTATGTCACCTCGTTTTAATTTTTTTATTCTTGTCATTGTGAATATACCCAGCAGTTCTAAAATACTAGCGTTTAAGTATCTGTATAAATTTATATTTTACATCTTTTCTGCTTTAGAAATGTATAGAAATTCTGTCACTTTTATTGCGTATACAGCGAGTTAAATCTAATTATTCAATGTTGGCCTAAATGCTGGAGGTATGAGTCATACATGTTGGTACCAAAGATGAAACTTTTAAGCAACGAAAATCGAAATTAAAAAATAAAAAAATAAAACTTATATTTCTGGTTTAAAATTAATGAATGTAACATATGGTTCTCAAAAAAACTGATTGATATTTATTTTAGAAGAAATCTGTATAATTTAACAAATATTGATCTTTTTTATTTATAATTTTATTTTGAAATTTAAATATTAATTATTTAATATTATGCTAATTAACCATAACATTTTAGAACAAAAATGCAATTCATATGTTAGGGGAAAAGAGCTAGTTCCTACACGTATTTCACTGGTTGCTCAGGCCAGATCATCAGGAAACCTTTTTCCTAATTTCAGAGAAGCCAAAAATACTCTATAAGTAATAAAATATCTACAAAACACAATAAGAAGTGTATACCAGAATATTAAATATTACTGTCCTTCTCCAATTGGATGTTTTTTTGTCATCACTTATTGCTGACGTAAGGTGTAATGAAATGAATGCACAAGGTAATGTTGTTCTCGTAAGAGAAACAAAAATTGACAAATTTGCACAAGCAATTGCATGTTTAGTTATTTATACATTTTTTTAGGAATTTAAATATTAATTATTTAATATTATGCCAGTAATATTTTATAACCAAAATTTATTAATTGGGGCAAATAAAATGAATTAGTAGAATTAGTAGTAATAGTAGTTTCGTAATGATCCGGCTTGAGCAACCAATGAAATACCTAGCCCTTTTCCCACAACAATTAATAGTTAGCATAATATTGAATAATTATACCCATATTCATAAAAAAGTAAATATATTTAAAATCTATTTTAAAACAAATTTTTCACACAAAAGTTGTTTTATAGTATATTTCAAATAAGTTTTATTTATTATGAATATGAGAACCACATGTTAAATTCATTAATTTTTAACCATTTTAATTGTTTGATCATAGTGATACAAAAAAAAAAACAAAACTTTAGTTTTCAAAAATTGCATTTCGTCTGTATTTTTCATACTTGTGATTTTATAACTCTGTCATTTCTGAAACAATTTTTTTTTCCTGGACAAGTTGTATTTACAACACACATTAACTAACGTATCTTTTAAAGAGTAAATGGCAGGCATTTTAAAAGTTTTATACGGTTTTGTTGACAACGTTTTTAAACACATATGTACGTATAATTTATATTTTTTAACCGATTTGATTAACGAAAATAAAATAGAAACACGATTACCCTATTAAATAAATGTATGTATATTGTTACGAAAGAATTTATTCATTATAGGCTCTGAACCACAATACCCTCGAACAACAACAACAACATTAACGGTTTGTTTTCTTACAATGATGAAAGAAAAAAACAAACAATAAAGAGTAACGCCTTAAACAATCATTAGCATATACACACACACATTAAATAAACACTCATCAGTTAAATACAGAGCCACATACATAAATACAAGCATAAACAAATAAACAGCCACACATACAGTTTTAAAGAAATAAACAAACACACAAACAGAAAACAAGAGCAATAACAATCGAACCTGCCAGATATGTCTGGAATAGAACATTCTGGTGCTTTTAAAGCACCTATATAAGTGAATCGCGCTGGCGAGTAGTATGGCAGTATTAAATTAAAAGTCAAAGAGTTCAGTTGTCGAATTTTAAGAGTGTTTAACAGTTTGCTGTATTTTTGAACAGTGGTATTAATAAATAAAGTGACTTACAGTAAAAGTAATAACAGTGTGTATTTATTTTGCAATTAAAAGAACCCAACATAAATTAAAAACGTAACAATTGGTGACAGAAGTGAAATTGTAAAATAAAATAACTTAAAAAAAAAAAAAATAAAAATGAAATTTGAAGATCTTAAAGTGGAGCAGCTAAAAAAGGAGTTGAGTAAGCTGGATTTGCCAACAGCAGGTAACAAAACAGAACTGCAGAAGAGGCTCATAGATGAATTCAAGCGTCGTGGCATGGACATTGGCGCATATGAGTTTGATGAAAAAGAGATGACAGAGGTATGTAGCCGTGAAACAACAACAGCAAGTAGCATGGACCTCAATACGATGTTTGCCGCTATGCTGGAGAAAATGGGAGAAATCTCCAGAATGCTTCTAGAAAATGTAAACGGAAAGCTAGTCGAAATTCAGAAAGCTTCTAGAGCAAACAGCGAAAAACTGTCAGCTGAAGTACAAGAAGTTTCTAGAATAAACAGCGAGAAACTACTGGAAACAGTAAATGAGAAACTGGAGAAAAATCAACAACTTCTAGCTGAGATTCAAGAAGTTTCTAGAGCGAATAATGATAAACTTTTGGGACAAGTCAACGAAAACCTTCTACAAATTTCTGAAACCATTAATAAGCGAGTAGACTACGTAGAAGTCAAGTTCGACGAAAAAATCTCTGCCGTAGAAGTGCAACTGTCCGGTTTAAACAGAAAAGTGAATCTTCTAGAAACTAGTGGCGTCGAAGTACAGGTAAAGGATGTCGATGTAAAGCTGCAGGAGCTTGAAAACAAAATTATGAGCCTGGAAATAAGAGAAAGTCCAGTACGAGTAGTGACTGAAAACACAAATAGAATAAAAGCTCCCAGTTTCGACGGCAACATACCCTTCAACGTCTTCAAATTTCAGTTGGAGACAGTGGCCAGTAAAAATCTATGGAGCAATGAAGAGAAAGCGATTGAACTGATTCTGGCACTTAAAGGATCTGCAGCAGAAGTCCTCGAAAGCCTACCAACTAGCTGCAGAAATAATGATGAGGACATAATGGTGGCGTTACAGCGGAAATATGGCGGCGATCATAAAAAGGAGCTGTATAGAATGGAGCTACGCGGCAGGCTGCAGAGAGCAAATGAGACGCTTCAGGATTTCGCCATGGAGATAGAGCGCTTGGTGCGGCTAATATACCCTGGGGAAAACCATCCACTGCTAGAACAGTTCAAAATGGATGCGTTTGTAAATGGTATCCGCGACTCTGACGTGAAATATGCGGTGTGCGCTGAGCCGAAGTCGTCGTTTCCGGAGACAGTCGCCTATGCGCTGACGCAAGAGACAGCTAAAATTATTTCGGGGCAGCGGTTATACAAAGTACAAAGAATGGAAGTTGCTTCTGAACATGAAAAAAACATAAGGGGCGACGTTAAGCAATTACTAGAATCGCTAAAGGAAGTATTGAAAGAACACCAATGCAAGAGAAAAGCAAAGTGCTTCAACTGCGGAAAAGTTGGCCATCTTCAGGCAGATTGCAAGTCCTCAAGGAAGACTGGATCTGCTTCGCCTAGGGATGAAAGGACATACGGCAGATGTTTCAATTGCGGGAAAGTGGGCCATTTACAGCGATACTGCAAGGCACCAAAAAGAGTAATGAGTTCTGCTTCGCCACCAGAGAATGACAAGGTTATGAGCAAGCCATCACAGGAGCCACCGTTGGAAGTAAAAAGTGCTAGCATCATAGATAATGGGCCAAAATCCGAAATTGTGGGACCATTAATTTCCATCGCGGTCATGCAGCAGGAAAACAAGAATCTGACTGCTCTGGGTTACATCAACGGTAAAAAGCACGTTCTCACGATAGACACAGGAGCGTCGCAATCAATAATCAGGCGCGATTTGGTAAAAGGAGTAATGGAGCCGCTAAGTTATGTCGGACTGCGTACTGCCACTGGAGAATTTGCAACGGTCTATGGCAAGATAAAACTCAGGGTATCCGTGGGCAGGCTAAGTGTGGAGCACGTATTTATTGTGGCTGATATTTTGGATGAAGTAATTATCGGAGTCGACTTTATGATTTATAATGGAATCGATTTGTGTATGAGGCAGCAAATTATGATTTGGAAAAATGTGAAGATACCACTTAAAATCGGGTATAAGAGAAAGGCTCCACCAAAATGCTTCAACTGCAGTAAAGAGGGACATTTAGCGCGTAACTGCAGGGCGCCGAGGAAAATTAAAGAAATACGCCATCAGAAAGGCAGAAATAGTACGAAGGACGAAAAACAACACCACATCGTAAATGTGCGTCGTATATACATAGATACCAGTAAAGAATGTAGTAAGGCGCAGAAGGGTGACCACAAGTTGTCAACAGGTCTGCTGGATAAAATGGACAGAGAAATATCTCTCCAGAGACGAAACCAAGTACAGAAGCTCCATGAATTTGTGCGTAAGAGGATTGAGTCCACAACTGATAAAATGAAGGCCAAGTTTGAACGTACTGCAAACTCCGAGGGATTTAAAGAGGGACCGATGATTAACCCACAACAGAAGAAAGTTCACTGGGATGGAACTTATGAAGTAATAAAGCAGCTAAACGATTTAGTTTACAGAATACAGAAGTTTCAGAGCCCAAGATCAAAAATGAAAGTTTTAACAGTTTGCTGTATTTTTGAACAGTGGTATTAATAAATAAAGTGACTTACAGTAAAAGTAATAACAGTGTGTATTTATTTTGCAATTAAAAGAACCCAACATAAATTAAAAACGTAACAATATCGTCACCTTAAATACAAAACAGTGCCACATTAGTTTTCACAGGTTCTTAACAAGGAGAATCTAAGCAGGTAGTAGCATCACTACAAAAATAACTCTTTCGCTATTTGTCAAATTATTGTTTACTTTTATGCATGGAATTTGACATTTGTAATTTAATCAGCTCCTATGATCAACAGTTTCATTTACATTATTTCATAGGTAGAGCTAAAAATATTGCAAAATAAAATATATTTTAAATACGTATAAAATAATATTCATATTTCAGGCATGTAATTATATCAATTGAGTGATCCAAAAAATTAAAATCAAAAACTAGGTTTTCATTTTTTTATGACTCATTATTTTGCATTTAACATGACGATATGTAATTTATAATATCTGAAAGCAGTGAATTTATTTGTTTTATTTTAATTTAAATTTACATATATGGATTATGACAGTGATTTACAAACATCCCATGCAAATAATATGATTCTATTAAATTATATTGCTTTGAAACATTTACCATATGGAATTCTAGACATACTGTCTGCTACCCAATAACACCAAAATAAATATTTGCGTGTTGTTTTGAATTACTAATATCTTATGTCAGTAATATATAACACAGTGATATAAATAAGAATAAAGTTGAAATACATGGAAAGTGATACTATTTTTAAGTATAGGTGTTGTCGAGTACAACAAGTATGTGTTTTTGCTTGGCTTGTACGCAACTTATTATAGCGTTGAAGTATTTTCTGGATCTTGTAAGCTGGCTTGTTGAATAGGCGAAGTAAAGGTTTATAGTCAGTTTCAATCTTTATTCTTGAACCATAAATAAATTAGTGAAAAATAACACAGTCGAAAAAAATAACAAAAATTTCTTAGTAAAATTGCCATAGTTTTTTTTGTACATATGATATAGGATATTTCCGTGCGTAATTGCAACACGAAGTGCGAATTTAGAAGCGTCTAGTGAATGGTTAGATTAATTTTCTCAACATTATTTTGTCTTATTGTTTGACGACACTGAGAAAGGTATAACGAAAGGTTTGGTTCAATTTACAAATGCAAATCTATTGTAAAAAAAAACATTTTAAAATTCTAATAACAATAAAGTAAACTTTAAACGTACTAATTCGATTTATTGAACGATCTTCTCTTTTAAACTTATGTCATTCATACATCGTCGCTAATTAAAAGCAGCAAAATTTAAGTTTAGTTTTCATTTCTTTGGTAAAAGATTATAAATTAATATAGCTTCTGTCTATCTGTCTGTCTATCTCAGGCATCTATCTCTTGTTTCATTACAGGAAGCCACTTGGAATGTTTTCAGAAGGCGTATCACTATGCCCATAACTTTGTAATTTTTAATAAAATTACAAACATGAAAATTAAAACACACACTTTAAAATTTATGTTATTTACTTGCCTTAGACTTTATATGGGTATGAAAATATGTAAGTTTTATTAGGTACCTTACACTCAATATGAAAATTTGACACCTTATTTAAGGTACTTTTAATGTTAAGTTAAATTATGTCCAGTGGTACGAAAGTCTTCGTGTATGAGTCTGCCGAGCAATTGGCTAATAATGTACTCGTACTTGATGTCTATACATTATTTTATATGTGGAAACATTTATTAGTAGCAGCTATTAATGCTTATCTATCTATATAATTAATAGGCAAACACGTTTTTTGTACCGATTTCGGAAAGTCTTATATGGTTTTAAAGCTTTTTCTTCACACATGTGCTCAATCTTAATTTTATTTAAATCGGTTCAGTACTTTAGGAGTAATAGGTCTATAAGGTTCTTACTAACACCAATAAACAAATATGTATGTACATGTTGTTCTCTTCGCTACATGTCGAAAACATGGCCATACTTTTTCTTTTAAGTGTTTATTTTATTTTATTGTAAAAGGGGCGGCGAAACGCACCAATGATATCTAGTAATAACTAAAAGTCCAAACTGATTTTAATAAAATTTACTGAAATCATCTCGCCTATTTATAATAGAAATACTTCAAATCTATATACAATTTTTAAATATAAAATAATTTTATTCAAATCAACTTTTTTTTTGGTAAAAAAATATTTAAATAAAAATATTTAAATGAGAAAAAAAAACTTGCAAAACTTTATAACGAGTGATTTTTTAAGAGCTTGAGAACTTTTTTTTTAAAAAAACGCATAAAATTTGCAAAATCTCATCGGTTCTTTATTTGAAACGTTAGATTGGTCCATGACATTTACTTTTTGAAGATAATTTCATTTAAATGTTGACCGCGGCTGCGTCTTAGGTGGTCCATTCGGAAAGTCCAATTTTGGGCAACTTTTTCGAGCATTTCGGCCGGAATAGCCCGAATTTCTTCGGAAATGTTGTCTTCCAAAGCTGGAATAGTTGCTGGCTTATTTCTGTAGACTTTAGACTTGACGTAGCCCCACAAAAAATAGTCTAAAGGCTTCAAATCGCATGATCTTGGTGGCCAACTTACCGGTCCATTTCTTGAGATGAATTGTTCTCCGAAGTTTTCCCTCAAAATGGCCATAGAATCGCGAGCTGTGTGGCATGTAGCGCCATCTTGTTGAAACCACATGTCAACCAAGTTCAGTTGTTCCATTTTTGGCAACAAAAAGTTTGTTAACATCGAACGATAGCGATCGCCATTCACCGTAACGTTGCGTCCAACAGCATCTTTGAAAAAATACGGTCCAATGATTCCACCAGCGTACAAACCACACCAAACAGTGCATTTTTCGGGATGCATGGGCAGTTCTTGAACGGCTTCTGGTTGCTCTTCACTCCAAATGCGGCAATTTTGCTTATTTACGTAGCCATTCAACCAGAAATGAGCCTCATCGCTGAACAAAATTTGTCGATAAAAAAGCGGATTTTCCGAACACTGATTTTGGTAATAAAATTCAATAATTTGCAAGCGTTGCTCGTTAGTAAGTCTATTCATGATGAAATGTCAAAGCATACTGAGCATCTTTCTCTTTGGCACCATGTCTGAAATCTCACGTGATCTGTCAAATACTAATGCATGAAAATCCTAACCTCAAAAAATCACCCATTATAAAGTTCTGTTTAAAATAGTGTATGCCACTATTTTTCTGGAGTATGTACAGGTCATACCGTTCGACATATCAAAATGAAATTTAGTATATGTCTTTAGTATTTATATGGAAATGAAGAGCTGAATAGTTTTTGAGCATAACGGGAAGGGACAAGAGGTTGTTTCCTTACCCCCAAATTTTGTAAACACTATACAGGTCATAACGTATGACATATTAAAACGAAATTTAGTATGTGCCTTTGGTATATAGAGGTGGAGAGTTGCGTAAATTTTGGGCATAATAGGGAAGGAGCAAGTTTACTTATTCCCAAATTTTGTAAACGCTCTACAGTTCATACCGAATCACATATTAAAATGAAATTCAGTATGTTCCTTTGGTTTATGGAGATGAAGAGCTGTATAAATTTTGAGCATAATCGGGATGGGGCAACGTTTAATTTACATGACACCACAAACCGAAAATAATTAATTTCTCGATTCGAATATACTTTGAACTTATATTCTTTATGTAATATATCCATAAAAATATCTGTTTCCATTATGGGTATGGTAAATTTGAGTGTAGGACACTACAGATTTTTTTTCTCGAAAATAGTGTGTTAATTTGACTAGAAAGTTTGTTAACTATATAACAACATACTTTCTTTCAAGATAGGTGAGAAGCCATGAGTATATGTGTAATAAATTACTTTTATTAGAAACAGTAGAGATCAAATATTTGTGCCGCACTAATATATGTATGTAACTTGAGTTTCAAAAATCTCATTGTGGAATAGTATAAAAAATTATCTTGAATTACTTTCAAGAACATTCATTTAAATAACTGCATCCAATCAGATTGTTCTGACATATTCTGTACAGAATATAATAATCGACGCTATAAATCTCAGAGAACTCAACAAAATCTTTAATATGTATAAGAAGCTTACTTAATTGTTAATGCAAAGAAAACTTTATCTAAATCTTTTTTACAAACACACAATATTACTAAACTATAAAACTAATATAACTCTCGTAAGCATAAAGAAAATTACTTATACAAAAATTTATTTCAAGTAAATTGCATATATATGTCAGTTATCTTATAGTCTGCAGGATTAAGTTGAACAACAAAAATTTTATAAAATTTTACAAAGAAAATCTAGCATTTTAATTTTGTATATTTACCTTATTAAAAATTTATTATTTTTTGGATGACGAAGATTTATTTAGATTTATCAAAATAAACATATAAAGGTTAAAGCTACAGCTAATTGTTATGGAAAAAATACACATCTAAAGCAAATGAACACACCTACAACATTAGTTATTAAAAACATGCTACGTAGCATACTGAAATAAAAAACGTTGACCTTTAGACAAATAAAATCGACATATACATTATTAAATAACTCTGTGTGGTTGAAAAAACTTAATGCTTTAATTGTGTTAAGGTAATAATACTTGTAAATTTTATTTAATAAATTTATTTTTACTCTCAGAGTATTATATCAAATTCATGTTGAAATAATAAATAAATAATAATAAATATTGAAGCAAAATGAAAAAAAAAAAAAAATAAGGATGCTTGTGGCTAAAACAATTTTACATAATAGTCCAGGAATATAAGACGCTCAACCTTGATTTGATTGCATTATAACACTTAAAAATTATCTAGAGGTTGCAAAACAATGAATAAAAATTTATTTCTCGTTTTCTTTGTTAATTTTACTAAAAACGACAAAACTTTTACAAAGCATTAAATAATTAATTAAAACATTTCCCTAATTCGAGAATTAATGTTTCAAGTTTTGATCATTTATTTTTCGATAACTAGTCTTTTGGTTACTTTTTTTTGTGTACTCCAACCAAAAAAAGTGGTTAAAATGAAAATGCATTGGTTTGCTAAATATTTAGCAAAGTGACACAAACCTACCTTGTTGAAAGCTGGTATGCTACTGATTTAAAATTTTTACATGTTTTGTCCTCTTTGTGAGATTCTGGTTGAGATTGTGTATGTGCTCACAGACCCTTAGGGGTTTGCGTGGCGGCTCTTGACTATAACTTGCAATTGTGTTGCTATTGTATTTGTATGGCAATTTTTGCCACATGAAGTACCGTGACCTTATCTTTTATATAAATAAAATCAAATATCGTTAGTTGGTAATCGCATCACTTAAGAACGACTGCACCGATTTGGCCATTTTTTTTTTTTAATCTTCATCACAACCCAACTTTGGTTTGTTCGGAAAGAAAAATTGACTACACCAACTTGTTTAGTAGCTTGAGATCTATAATGGATAGATCTTCGGTATTTTTTAACTAGTAACCCCCTTATTAGTATACACAGCTTAGCGAAACTCAGGCTAGATTGGAATAGTTATTATCGTGTACCTGGAGATCTACAATAAGTAGAGTTTTGAAACTTTGCAAAAGTAACCTTCATACTAATGTGCATAGTCTAACGAAACACAGACTGGATTGCGACGGTGGATGTGGTAGCTGCCGTACAAAGTAACAAATTATTATTGTGTACCTAGAGAACTACAATGGGTAGAGGTAGCCCTCATACTAGTGCACATATTCTAGCAGATTGGATCAGGATAGAGGGAGTGGTACCTTGCTCACAAAGTAAAAAATTATTATCGTATTAAAACGCATAGTCTAGCAAAAAACGGTTTGGATGGTACCAGTGGGGGTCACACAGTGCTTTGTTCCATTGACAAAAATACAAAAAACAACTATGTCTTGTATTGAAACGAAAGTTATACTGTTCGACAACTAACACCATAAATCGAACCAATGTGAAAGAATTTTTAAACTTTAGCTCCTATTGACGGCAGCAGAGCGCTCTAATTATTAAAAATTAAACTTAGTTCTGATTCTTTCTTAAAAACTGCTGCACAGATTTAAATTTTGGAAGCAGAATATCAAAATTTGGTTTTTCTTGTAGCTAACATTATTAGCAATAATCAGTTATAAGAAGATTTTGGAAATATTTTGATAAAGTGTCTTCTTATTGCACGTAAAAATTGGTATTAAATTAAAGAATTTTTTTTTTTTTTTTTTTGATTTGGCTCGAATTTCTCTGCTTTTTTAAGGTTTTTAATGAAAAAAACTACAATCGTTGCAAAATATACTGTTTTCCATAAAATCCACAATCGGGTAAATGCTGGAGAAAAAAATTCTGAAATTGTCTCCTTTTTTGCTGCAAAGAGGCGGAGCGCTGAAGTTCGAAATTAAGTAGTTTTTTACTGGTTCACAAAAATAATCGCTAAATTTTTTTTTTGCAATAAGAAATAAAAATTGATTTTATGTAATAGCTTAGTATAATTCCTATAAAATATTTATAAATTTTAGTATATAAAGTTTGTTTATAATATTTTTTAATTGTTATAAAGATTTATTTTAATTAATGCTTAAAAATTCCTAAATTTTTATTGAACATTACAAAAAAAAAAAAAAAATGGTATGCTGGTTATTTTCGGTTTTTGGACTCTTATAATGTCTTTTATTGACCGGCAATAAATATCCTAAAATTATAAAATTCGAACTGGAACTTGGAAAAAATATTTTTCCATTTTTGTTATTATATTCATTGCTATTTTTAGTCAATTATAAAAATAATTTTCTGTATATACATATATGCTTAAATAAAACAGAATGACTTAAAATTTTCATTGGGATCAATATAATGATAATTTTAATAAAAATTTGACATAAAGTAAACTTTAAGTAAGCTTTAATATTTATGAATATGGGAAAATACTGTACTCTGAGGTGAGTACAAGTGAATGTCTGTGGTTTACTAAATCTAACGAACATATAACTTTAATCCACGGAATTTATGTAATATTTTAAATTGCCAATAGGTACATATGATTTAAAACACCTTATCGTTAGTGACGAGCGTGTTAAGTAGTGGCGATGAGCTTTGAAAGGATTTTTTTTCTAAAATAAATTACGTTGATCATGCGTGATAATTTTTTATCACCGTGCACTCCTGTACTAATAGGTATTCATAAGTCGTATAATTTTTGTAAGATTAATTGCATTTTTTCTATAAAGAACATTTGACATTATCAAGAGTCCTTTTTTCAAGAGCAATTATGATGGGTTTAACAATCTATAATTTCTCTTTTTTTTTTTTTAATTTAATAACATAACAAATATAAAAACATTTGCATTTTAGAACATGTGCGGTAGGCGTGTCCTTGTTCAAATTAGTTCAAAAACTAAAATTTATCGTAATTAGGCTAAATATAACTGCTGTGCAAAATTTCAAAAGTCTGTGTCAAATCCTTCTATTTTTGTCCCATCGTTATATGGGAACAAAGCATATAAAGTGAAACATTTCTGTCGTGAGAATAGTCTGCGTTTTCAAGAATTTAAGGTAATTTCAGTGCAGATTTTTCATTTTATTAACTAGGATAAACCGTTCCCGAGTTTTGCTAATAAAAACGAATAAAAAATAGAATGCAGTTCAAACTCAACAAATTTTAAAACTTCTGTTCCAACCGCCCAGCAAAAAATAAATAAAAAAATAATATTAGAATAAAGAGTTAAATGATTGCTTACTTAATGTAATGAAACATAACAAAATGTAATGTTAACCCTTTTATTGTTTTTAAATAACTTTGCAGTTTTTGCATTTTTATTAATTTTATATATATATATATATATATATATATATATATAT
>OX451215.1:43135531-43198396 GCA_949628195.1 Phasia obesa
GTTCACCACTAAACCAAGTGCAAATAATACGTGGGCAGT
The DNA here is from genome assembly GCA_949628195.1 of Phasia obesa. Taxonomy (NCBI): domain Eukaryota; kingdom Metazoa; phylum Arthropoda; class Insecta; order Diptera; family Tachinidae; genus Phasia; species Phasia obesa. Next base: position 43,135,571 of record OX451215.1, read on the forward strand.
TTGATAATTTACTACTTTAAAAAATTCAGCAAGCTGTGTCTATTAGTTTTTTTTTTGATGGCCATTAAAATTAAAACCTCGTTAATTTTAACTGGTCACATTCGACTAAGAAGGCGGGATATTTCTTCTTTCGTCCGTACATCACAGGGATGAACCGCAAATGATTACAGCAACAATTTTTTTGTCTAGCACAGGTTGGACTTAACAAGTACATATATTTATTATTATTTTGGATTAAGATATGAGTAATTATTGTTATTTCCAATATATTGAGGGTTTGGAGACTATCCAATCTCCGTCTGTTGAGAGTGCAACAGCACACTTGATCGACTTTGCACCTTACCTACATAAATCGATCTTAAACCACAACCACCACGTGTACCTCCGAAGGGGACCTCACCAATAACCGGTCACAGAGAGGATAGGCTCTCTGTGGGGCCACCGATTCCCGTGGTACCAGTCCTTTGGGCACTGGTCGGGCCTCGAAGAGGACCCGTATGTTTTAACACACAGACCTTTTCTTCCAGATTTAGGCTCTAGGAACCCTAGCGTCTGGTGCCCCTATTTTCCCCGAGTGAACCGCGTCAAAGCATTTGCCATATTCCTGCATATAAATACCCCCGGGGGTATTTGTATAGGGACTCTGCATCTTCAATTTCTATATTTAAGAAGTGGTTTACTGAGTTCATTTGGTCGTTTCAGCACAAATGATGCTTAAAGTTCAGTTCGCCGTCACAAATACTCGATAAAATTTATGGAATGATACTTGAAGATAGGAGATTAAAAGTTCGCAAGGTAGGATACATTACATTTTGCATGAATATTTTCATATAAAAATGCTATTAGATTGAGGGTGCTGTAGTTCATGTAGCTAGCATGTTGACTACTAACGCATGGTCACGAGTTCGATCTCCAGTCATGGCAACATGAACTTTTCTGATATGTATTAATTCTATTGACAACAGCACATATAACAACGCTTGTCTTCGCCGGTAGTACGTATAGAACAACATCGGAGGCAAAGTAAAATAATCATAAATTGGCTATAATACCTTCAAATTAATATGCTCAATAACACCAGGCGCTGTAACACTATTCTGAGAATAAACATAATGTACAATCGCAGTTTTCCCGAAAGTAAATCTTTTAATCTAATCATCTAAAGTATTTACTCCTATTCTTTTATAAAGAAAGAACGAGATTATTATTAATTTTCTGAAAGTTACTTCACTAAAAAAAAAAAAAAAACTTGACCCACTATCGCAATATAAACACTGCAAATGTGTACACGTTTAAAATCCATGAGTTAGTCTGTGAACTGCTACCTCACCAACAGATTTTCCAGCATGGCCTCTTCAAACCATTTTCTGTTTCTAAAATTGAAGAACTGGTTGAAGTAAGAGATTTATATGAAAATAACAGGTAATGTTTGAGACAAAAGGATAGCTGCACGCAAAATGACTCTATGAAAAATCGCCCAAAAGCATAAATGAAAAATAGCCCAAGAAATCTTCATACAAAATTTGGTAATATTTCATATGAAAAGTAACACAAAGTAACCTCGAGCAGCAGATGTCGCTGCTTTCTTGGATTTTGTTCAAAGATTACACACAGAAGTCGCAAGCTCAAAGCTTGCACGATTTAAACCAATATCATTGCCCTTACTAAAACTATTAACATTTTTATTTTTTTTTTTTTTAATAATAAGAAAACTATAAATAGATTTGGGAGATAATTCATTTATATTTGGGTATTTTTCACAATTTTTAGTCCAAATTCCCATTATTCTTTTTTGGGCAATTTTTCATTTATTTAGGTTGAATATTCATTCGGCAATTTTGAATTTTTGGGCGATTTTTTATAGGGTCATTTTGCATACAGCCCAAAGGGATACTCAAAGGGCCTTGAGAAATCTTATTATTTGAGGGGAATACCTCTCTAGTTACTAGTACTTAAAGAATACTATATTAAGAAATAAAACGCCCTTGTATCGAAAAAAATTCGGTATTAAAGAAGTCACGGAATTATCAAGTTGCCTTCGTATAAGGTTAGTTTTTAATATTTAAACTTTACAAGATGTCCGATGCTTGTGATGAAAATGTGTTTTTTTAGTGAAATTTCGAAATATAATTTTCAGTTTTTGGTTAAGCTCCTAATATTTTTTTTTTAAATTAAATGTTTCTGAGAAATTTAATTTTTTTTTTTTTTATAATACATTTGTACCTACATACATACATGCATATGTAACTTAATGAATGGTTTTCTGGTAAACTTTTAATTCATTAGTAATTTTATTATATTTTTTTTTGTTTTTGTTGGAAATTTTCGGGTTTTGGTGCAATTTTGGTATTGCGATTTTTCAGGGACCATAAATAATAGTCATCAAAAAGCATTTAACTCAAAAACTCTTTAAATTAGAATCAACGAAGATATATACTATCATATATTAATAGATTTGTATTGACAAGGTATTTCAGAATATATCGTATTCTTAAAAAATAGATTGATAATTAAGAGCTATTTTTCAATGGAAAAATAAAAGTACCATCAAAAAACAAAACTCATTTTATTTATTTTCTTTTAAAGCAATTTATTTTTCCGTCTAAATTTTTTTTTTGCAATTTTTTATTTATTGTATCTTCAATATAATTGAACTATCAATAATTACTCATATCTTAAGTCTAAAAATATACTTGTTAAGTCTAACCCGTGCTCTACAAAAAAAACATATATGTTTCACGGTTACTGTAATTTGCGGGTTATCCCTCTGCTGTACGGATGAGAGAAGCAGTCCCTCCTTCTTAGTCAAATGTAACCAGGTTCATTTAGTATGTTACGGGCCAGTGGATTCGGATGAGTTTCAAGCTTCTTTAAATACCTCATGGCAAGTTTCGCTGTTTCTGCTTTAACTGATGGCACGTTTAGATCTTTATGAATGTTCGAGTTTTTTATATACCGAGGAGCAGATGTAATTATACGAAGAATCTTATTTTGGCGCCTTTGAATTTTTTATACGTTGCTAGCTAAGGCAGTGCCCCATAATTGAATGCCATAATACCATATTGGTTTTAGAATTAACTTGTATAATAAAAGTTTGCAATCTAAATCTAGAGTAGAATTTTTGCCAATAAGCCAGTTTAGTTTAGGACTGCTTTCAACTTCATTTGTGTTAACTTTGTTTCTATGAGGCGTTTCCACGAAGGACGTCGGTCAAGATGTATGTCGAGATATTTGACGTCTGAAAGCTGAGGTATCGTTTGGTTATTTATCCGATTAGGGGGACAAGATTCAGTGTGAAAGTTATGCGATTACATTTTTGTTCATTACCTTTTATTCTCCATTTCTTCAACCAATTTTCTAAATTGGATATGTGGTCTTGTAAATATCATAATGCTACTTCGGTTCTTTCGTGAATGCTCAAAAAAGCTGTGTCGTCAGCAAATGTCGATGTATGAACTCGATTACTAGTTGGCATGTTTGAAGTATACAATAAGTATAAAAAGGGCCCCAATATACTACCTTGGGGAACTCCGGCTTCGATTGGCTGGGGTGAGCTCAAAAAATCCCCTTCTATCACAATAAACTTTCGTTCGGTTAAATAACTATCTAGCAGCTTATATAGGTTTACGGGCAAATTCAGTTTTAGCTTATATATTAGGCCTTCATGCCATACCTTATCGAATGCTTGAGAAACGTCGATAAAAAGTGCAGAGCAGTATTTTCTCTCTTCAAAAGTCTTCTTAACAACATTGACTAAACTGTGAGTTTGTTCGATCGCACTAATTTTTTTCCTGAAGCCGAATTGATGGTTTGGAATACATCCTTTCTAGCTGAGAATAGGGTTAAGCTTAGTTATTAATATCCTCTCAAACAGCTTTGGCATATTTGATAAAAGGCTTATAGTATGATTCTACTTTTGTGTGGAATTTTCCTGGCTTAGCAATTATGGTAACCAAGGACACCTTCCACTCTGTGGGAAAGTACTCAAGACATAAAATGGCATTAACAATAAAAAGAACGATTCTGCGAGCTATACGGGGCAACTCAAATAACATCTTGTTACTGGTTTTATCAACGCCAGGGGCTTTTTTGGTGTTTAAATCCGTTATTGCCTTTTCAATATCACCAAATTCAAATCTTACCGGTACTACAGCACTAGCCTCGACAATTGGCAACTAAACTATATCAGTCGATATATTTGGGGTAAAAACCCTTTTCAAATGTCCAGCAAATAAATTGCCTTTTTCGGTATCACTCCTTGCCCAGCCTCCAGATGTAGTTCGCAAGGGAGGTTTACGTAAGACTGGCCTTTTAAGGTTTCTACAAGCACGCCATAACGAATTATCTGATTGAGGAGTTTAGTCTAGGTATCCCAAATAGTTTTTCAGGGAGACTAGTCTTCGAGATTCCAGCATGTCTTTTAGCCGGTTCGTGCATTCTTTAAGTCTGCTTTTAAGTTAAGGAGATCCCTGTGATTGCTATTCTCTACGAATTTTTCTTTTTTCAGCCGAGAGCCGTTCGATATCTTCAGAATAATTTTGATTGTATGTAGCTAGTTGTCGGGTTATTGTTGAATGTTGGGCAGGTGATTTGAGGTTTTGGTCAAAATCAATAAGACTCCGCTCTACTTCTTCAGGTGTTCTTAGCGGGATGTTTTCCAAACAATGAGTACTAAGATACTTTCTATATTTCAACCACTTAATGCTTGTGCTAGTCGTTGATGATATGATGGTTTGTTTGTCCCATATATATACAATAGTAGATGAATGATCTGAGATAATTCAAGTGACACTTCAGCTTTAATCACATCTCTCGGAATACCCTTATTCACGCCAAAATCAATAACATCAGGTATTTTTTTGTCGATTAGTAGGCCAATAGGTAGGTTGTCCACTCGATATCACATTCAAATGCATTTTTGAAATTGTGTCTAAATAAAACTCATTTTTATTTTCTTCTTTTTTATAGTCTCTTTTATTGGGCCTATCTGATATAATGTGTATAGTAATTTATTTGTTAAATATTACAATTTAAATAACTTTTTTGTGGAAATATTTGAATGGAGACTACTCAATACCAATTATAGATTGCTCTTTTTACACTTCCCTGGGTTGCAGACACAAACATTTTTTTACCAATTTATATAAATATGGATAATATATATTTTTCCTCCTCTCTGTATCATCTGATAAGATTATCAATTTCAAAGAAAACTTTTTTTTCATCCTAATTATCATTTTGTTCGCTTTCTTGTTCTGCCCTAAAAGCGATATATGAGATTGAGATGTATCGCAAAAATCCGGCGCAGATTAAAACCTACATTTATCCAATTTAAATACAAGGTTATTGTATTGGTTATCAGTTTACATAAAATGAATTTTATTTTCTGAAAAAGAACTCCATAAAAAGTTTTATTTTATTTTGGAAAAATATAATTCTTTTTAGGGTTCCGTACACAAAGTGTAAAAACGAAACCCTATTGTTTTCGCTACAATGTCTGTCCGTCTGTCCGTCTGTCAGCGCCTTTTATCTCTGGAACCGTAATAGGTAGACTTGAAATTTTCACAGATGATGTATAGTTGTTACCGCTATAGCAACAAATACTAAAACTTATAGGGTGTTCCAATAGAAAGGTGTTATTTACGAAAATGTGTTTATTTCTTGAACTGTAGGATGGATACTCTTGAAATTTACAAACAGTTATTAAAACTTAGTTCACTATATAAACAAGTATAAAAAAATAAAACTAAAAATTAAAGGGTGTTCCGATAGTGGTGTGAAATGCATGTATAAGGCATAAGTTTTGAACCATAATAGGTAGACTCTTGAAATTTTCACAGAAGGTGTATAGTGATGGCCGCTATAACAACAAAAAATAAAACTTATAAGGTGTTCCGATAGAGAGGTGTTATTCACGAATATCTGTTTATTTCTTGAACTGTAGGAGGCATACACAAAAATTTACAAACTGTAATAAAAACGTAGTTCGCCTTATATACAAGTCTAAAAAATAAACCTGAAAATTAAAGGGTGTTCCGAAAGTGGTGTTATTTTGATTTATAAGGCCTAAGTTTTGAATCATAATATGTAGAATCTTGAAATTTTTACAGAAGGTGTATAATTTTGCCCGCTATAGCAAAAAATAATAAAATTTATAGGGTGTTCCGATAGAGAGGTGTTATTCACAAATATGTGTTTATTTCTTAAGCTGTAGGAGGCACACAAAAATATGTAAGCAGTAATTAAAACTTAGTTCGCCATATAAACAAGTCTAAAAAAATAAACCTAAAAATTAAAGGGTGCTCCGATAGTAGTGTGATTTTCATGTATAAGGCCTAAGTTTTGAACCGTAATAGGTAGGCGCTTGAAATTTTCACAGAAAGTATATAACTGTGACCGCTATACTAGTAAATACTAAAACTTATAGGGTGTTCCGATAGAGAGGTGTTATTCACGAATATGTGCTTATTTCTTGAACTGTAGGAGGAATTCACTAAAAATCTGCAAGCACTAAATTAAAATTAGTTCGCTATATAAACAAGTCTGAAAAAAATAAACCTAAAAATTAAAGGGTGTTCCGATAGTGGAGTGATTTGAATGTATAAGGCCTAAGTTTTGAACCATAATGGGTAGACTCTTGAAAATTTTACCAAAGGTGTATAATTATGGCCGCTATAGGAAAAAATATTAAAACTTATAGGGTGTTCCGATAGAGAGGTGTTATTTACGAATATGTGTTTATTTCTTACAAACAGTAATTAAAACTTACTTCGCTTTATAAACAAGTCTAAAAAAATAAACCTAAAAATTAAAGGGTGTTCCGATAGTGGTGTGCTTTGTATGTATAAGGCCTAAGTTTTAAACTATAATAGGTAGACTCTTGAAAATTTTACCAAAAGTGTATAACTGCGGCCATAATAGCAAAAAGACTAAAATGTAGGGTGTTCCAAAAGTGACGTGTTATTTACGTTTATGTCTTTTTTTTGAGCTGTAAGAGGAAACCACTTACAATTTGCAGACTGTAATTAAAACTATATTTGTTTTATAAACAAGTATACAAAATTGAACTTAAATATTAAAGGGTGTTCCAATTGTGACGTGATTTGCATGTATATATCCTAAGTTTTGAATGAATAAGCGGAATTTTGAAATTTTTACAGGAGGTGTATAACTATGTCCACTATAACAAATAATAAAAATTAAAGGGTTTTCCGCCAGTGACGTGATTTGCATGTATAAAGCCTTATTTCTTGAACCGTAACACGTAGACTCTTGAAATTTTGTACAGAAGATGTGTTGCCACGGCCGATGTGACAATTACTAAAAATTAAAGGGTGATCCGACAGTGACATGTTTTTCACTTATAGTGACTTATTTTTTAATCGCAATAAGTAGATCTTTAGTATATTTATAGAAAGGAAGTTGCCATGGCCACTATAATGAATAATAAAATTAAAGGGTGTACCGACAGTGACAAGATTTTATAAACCGTAATATAAAATCCGACAGTAGATGTGTCACTTCGGCCGCTATAACAAATACTCAAAATTGAAGTGTGTCCATTAGTAACGTGTTTTTCACGAATATTACCTTATTTTTTAACCGCAATAGGTAGGCTCCTGATATTTTAATAGAAAGTGTATTACCATGGCCGCTATAAAATCAATTACATATTAAAATTTAAAGGGTGTTCTAATTATGATGCAATTTTTGCGAATATTACTTTAATTTTAAAATTTAAGGGTGTCCCATAAGACATAAAGAAGTATACAACTGGAATTTTTAAATTATACTGAACATAGTACGGAACCCTACGTGTGTGAGTCTAACTCGCGCTTGACTAATTTATTTTTATTTTCATTCGAGCCTTTATTTTTACGTTGAAAAGTAACAGCTTTAGATAGGTTTTTTTATTTAACTCTCAAAATTACTGTTATAAATTATTTTTTTGATATCGATAACTGTTCAAAAGTGATATATTGTTAAAATTTTAATGATAATCTAAAAAAAATACTCAAAATACTCATACTTTTTTCTAATGTTGCAGTCCTTTTTGTTTAAATTATCTTGCAGTTAGGATAAAAGATTATGTGCTTTAGTTAATCGATTTACGTTAGAATATAATTAATTTTAAATAAAATACTTCAAAAACAACCCTCCTAATCCGCTCCTGATAACATAGCATCATTTCTCTACTCACTTTGCCTAAAATTATATTAGAAATAAGGAAAAACTGTATGGACAATCCACTAACAAATTTAAAGCAATGCATACAAACTTTTCCCAAGTTCTAAATTAGTTCCCTGGTCGCTTTTGTTGGAAACTTTTAACTTTATATTATTTATTTACTAGATAAAAGTAACAAAAACTTTTGCACATTTATACGAAATGTTATTGCTTTGAGGTTTGCTGTTTTTATTTCTTTCGTTTTTACTTAAAATCAGTGAAAATCAATTTGAAGGTGATTTGTGTAACATTAAATTGTTATACATATTTCTAATTGTATAAATGTCAGATAAAATAATTAATTAAAAACTCTTTCAGCACATAGCGAATGATAAAAAGAAGAAAAATTTTATAGAGATGCTAAGTTAGGAAAATAAAACCAGCAAGGCGTTATGCAGCAATAAAATGCAAAAAATAATTTTGGTCGGATAACTATTACACTTTCTGGCTAAAATTGAAATTTAAATTGTAAACTCATTTTTTTTCTTTTGGTAAATTTTATGGTTTTAAAGAATTTGATTTCCATGCTTTTCTTGTAAAGGGTGTTTTTTATAGAGGTATAGAACTTTAAGTTGCAATAAAACAACGATGGATTATTCGATTGACATGAATTTTATTTATCCGAAAGATAATCTTGTTTCCGTTTTAAATATGATTTCTGGCATATGACCGCCACGGCTGACGCGTCTGGACGTCCAATTTTCAATGACTTTTTCCAATATTTGTGGCCGTATATCGGCAATAACACGGCAAATGTTGTCTTCCAAATGGTCAAGCGTTTGTGGCTTATCCGCATAGACCAATAACTTTACATAGCCCCACAGAATGTAGTCTAGCGGTGTTAAATCACAAGATCTTGGAGGCCAATTCACAGGTCCAAAACGTGAAATTAGGAGGTCACCACACGTGTCTTTCAATAAATCTATTGTGGCACGAGCTGTGTGACATGTTGCGCCGTCTTGTTGAAACCACATCTCCTGGACATCATGGTTATTCAATTCAGGAATGAAAAAGTAAGTAATCATGGCTCTATACCGATCACCATTGACTGTAATCTTCTGGCCACAATCGTTTTTGAAAAAGTACGGACCAATGATTCCACCAGCCCATAAAGCGCACCAAACAGTCAGTTTTTCTGGATGTAACGGTGTTTCGATATACCTTCACTCCAAATGCGGCAGTTTTGTTTGTTGACGCCATTCAATCAGAAGTGCGCTTCATCGCTAAACAAAATTCGCTTATGAAAATCGGGAACAACGGTAGTCTCGTTTTGGGCCCATTCGACGAATCTACGCCTTACTTGATGATCGTTTGGCTTCAATTCTTGCACGAGTTGGATTTTGTAAGCACGCAAACCAAGATCCTTCCGCAAAATCTTCCATAAAGTGGACGGACACAGATCCAATTCCTGTGCTCAATGGCATATGGAATCATTCGGGTCTTCCTCAATGCTACGCTCTACAGCAGCAATAGCTTCTTCTGTACGCACCGTACTGCATCTCTGGGGATTCTAGTTATCAATAAGAGTAAACGTGGTGCGAAAACGTTCCATGGTAAATCGAATTAACTGCTCTGATGGACGATTTTGTCGACGATAAAATGGACGTAGTGCGCAATACGTTTTCCGCAAAGAACCATTATTTTCGAAATAAAATTGCACTATTTGCAAGCGTTTTTCAGGCGTGAGTCTATTAATGATGAATTGCCAAACCAAACTGAGAATAAATCACTTGACAGCTGTTAAATCGGTCGCCATCTTGAAAAGTAATACTAACTTAAAGTTCTATACCTCTATAAAAAACACACTTTAGCTCGAGAAGGATTTGTCGAGCTTTTTTAAACATTAAACCTATATTAACCCTAGAATCATAACGATAATTTTTACGACGTTTATACTAACGATACGTAAATTTTACGTACATAATAGCTTTCGATTAATAAAGTTTATCAAGTTAGAAAATTTTCAATTTATTTATTTTAATTAAGTCCATGTATTTATTTTATTTCATATGTTATAAAACAAAGTATTTTTAATATATAAAATTTTTTGGGAATTTAAACATTAATTATTTAATATTTTGCTAATTACCCATAACGTTATATAATAAATATTTTTAATATATTTACACTAATCAGTTATCGTGGCTCATACAATTTCGACATGCCCAAAAAAGGCACAATTGAATAAAAAATAGTGTATTATGTTGGCTATTCATATTCATACAGATGATTTGCTCACAAGAGAGAAAGCAAATTTCATTCAAATATATTAAAAATGATTTTTTTAAATAACACAGTATTTATAAGGAAAACAACGGCTGCATGCAAAACGACCCTATGAAAAATCGCCCAAAAGCATAAATGAAAAATAGCCCAAGAAATTTTCATACGAAATTGGATAATATTTCATATGAAAAGTAACCCAAAAATTTTGGGTGTTTTTTCGTCGCTTTTGGAGAATAATTCATTTTTATATTTTTGGGCGATTTTTCATAATGAAAAATTGCCCAAATGTTTTAATGAAAGATCACCCATTTTTGATAATAAGAGTTAAAAAAATTATCACTAATAATAAGTGGTTATAAACTTTACCTTAAACCGCAGAAGTGTTAACATTAAAAATTTATCAGAATTTAAGCTGTAATAAGAAATTTAGCTTCTGTCTTTGCTTTTCCAAAAAAATAATAAAATTACAGAAAATATATTGAATTCACATTTAAAGTTGTACCAATGGCAGTTTTCAAAAAGATCCTGATTATTTACGTATATTGTTTTGTGAAAAAGTAAAAGCTGATTTGTTTCTTTTATACTACTAAATATTTCTAGTTATGTTGTTATAAATAAGTTATTGCCATGAGTTGATATATATAATTAGTGTTATAAATTTTCTTTATTGTTAAATTTTAGAAAAAATTGTATAAAATATAAAAAATCACGCAGTTTTTTATATTGTATAAAAATTTCTTGCCTGTGGCGCCTAATTCTAACATTTACCAATAAACAATAATTAAATAATATTTAAATATTAAAATTAAAATATTATTATTATTATTAAAAAATTAAAATATTATTTTAAATCATATTAGCAAACTATTTGGAACTTCATATTTATGTATATTAATTAACGCATCCATACATAAGAAACAATATATTTAACTTTGTAGCAAAAAGCTTCCTAACAGACTGTGATCCTAGATTACATACAAGTCAAAGCACGTTCGTTGAATTAAATCAACGGTTTAATTTATTACCGAATGTAGCGACCGTGACTACGGTTACGCAGAGTTGCTTTGGCAACAGCACCATGAGCACCAGGTGTGCATGCTTTCTTGGATTTTTATCAAAAATTCCAAGCAAAACTTGCAAGCTCAAACCTTTCTCGATGAATTAAACCAATATCAATGCCCTTAGTAAAACTATCGACTTTTTTATATTTTTTTTATTTAATAAGAAAAGTATAAATAAATTTGGGCGATAATTCAGTTATATTTGGGTATTTTTTCCCAATTTTTTTGCCAAATTTCCATTATTCTGTTTTGGGCAATTTTTCATTTTTGTTGGGTGATTATTTATTCGGGCGATTTTTCATAGGATTATTTAGCATTAAGTATTATTGTATAAGTATTAGCACATTTAAAAATTTTTGATCTATATGTATATCGGAAAACCTAAATCTTCGGTTTTATATTAAATGTATTATTTATTTAAATAATGATGATGTATTTAAATAATGAGTTATATAATTTATTATAAGGGAGTTGTTATTAAATAGCTACTCAATAATGCAACGAGTGGCGAATAAAGCTACAAAATAATGCATTTAAGAAGTTCTTTCGACTAAAGTTGAGAGTAAAATTTTTGCTGGGTATGTACACGCAAAGAAAAAACATGGTTGAGGTAACCATAATCTAAGAGAAACATATTATTGTTGTAGTGAAACCATATTATTGTTGAACATTATTATATTATGGTTAATTTAACGATTATAGTATGGTTAAAAAATATGAAATGTCATATGAAATGGATATGTCAGTTTTTTACATTTTAAAATACAAAATTATTTATTATTTTTTATTATTGATTTTATATAAAAAACCGATGATTTTATTAATACATAGATAAAAAATAAGGGAGGAAACACTTTGACCATCGATTTAACGGCATGGCCCATACCATCGTAGTTCATGGATTTACCAGTAAAGAATTGTTCTTGAAGGCATCATTGTCGGTGGATTTCTTTTCCAATTCAGCCAACACCTTTTTTATGTAGTCTTTCAAGTACAAAGTAAAGTCTTTCTTGTCTCCGAAAGCAAAGTAAACTGTGATTGAGAACAACATCAAAGCCGGTCTCAACGGTTGAGTTTGTAGCCTCATCAGCTTCTTCAGATCAGGTACAGAAATCTTCAATTTTAATTTCACCTGGTAAATTACATCACCGACCAATTTCGTTTTGCATCTGCGAACATTTCATCATCAGTAATATTTTCCCTGTTGATTTTTATGATTTCGAGGTTTTATTAATTTTTCTGGTCTAAATATTAAAAAAAAAAATGTCAGTCTCACACCGCGAGGACTCGAATTGCGGGTATCCAGAGAAGATGGCTGCCACGCGCTCAATTCAGCAGAGAAAAAGAAATAATTAAATATTTAATTTTAAATTGAATTCCCGAAACAATTGTTTATACATTTTTTATAATTTTTTTTTAAGCACAAACCAATAAACTCCGATGACATAAAGAAACAAATAATTTTTATTTTTAAAAATTTTTTGGTTTCCTACGAAAAAATTTTGGTTGTGGAGTAAACATTAAATAGTTAAAACCAACCATGTTGAATTTTGTGTACATAGTAACCATTTAATGTTAAAATTTTTAACAAAGTAATGTTACAAACAACTAAAATTTGTTCATCGCAACCATATATTGTTGTTTTCTGTGACCATACCATAACTATGGTTTTTCTTTGCGTGTATGTACATATGCACGTACATCTGTTATTTGTTTTTCTTTAATTTTTTTATTTTTATACTAATATACTTTTGAGTCATTTACTTAATAGGTCCCTTTTCATCAGTCACGAGTTAAAACTTTTTGCACCACTTCTAAGTTGACATGTTATGAGACCAGTACGATTGGAATAATTGACACTAATTTCTGACAGGGTATATACACGGTATACTACCATAATACATACGTTGCAATCGTTGCGTTGGCCAACATAAACCTTTAACGTATATTAGTATATAATGGGATAGTTAACTCCACATGAGTTTTAATACACAACAGGCCTACTAGCAATCTCACCTTCAGTGCTACATGACTAACATAATAAAGAACAAACAGTCCACTAAATTGCTTATTTTAAATATAATTAATTTAGGGGATAAACTTATAATAGAAAGTATCGATTTTTTCTGATTTTTATGAATAGAATATTGGGTCGAACTTTTAAAAATAATCTATTTTCATCGGGATATGTATATGAACAATATTAAATTATTCTGAAATTCCAAGAATATTATAACGTTGAAAATACTATTAAAAGAGCACTATAGTAAAATATGTGCCAATGATGGATCGAAATACATTTTAAATTAGGCACCTGGCAATGCTGCTTGTTAATAAAAAAAATCTGCAAAACGATTATAACAAATTACATATAGAAGAAATGTTATAATGTATTTTTTTTTTTTTTTTTTTAGAATATTCTTTTGTGAGGTACTCGTCGTAATTACTGTATATTTTTTAAATAAATAAAGCTATTCTGCACTTTATCTCGTAGTAAACTTACATAGATTTATATATAAACTAGTTGTGTACCAACATTTTAAAATTTGGTACAGAATAAAACACTTGGTCACTTTTGTTATAGATTTAGTTGTTTACTTATAGATGCTTAGATTCATTTCTCAAAATGTTAAAAATAAAGTGCTGCAACATCTTGCAATACTTAAGCAATTGTTGTTGACACTACCGCACAAAACTTTTACAAAACTTATGTTGCACACGTTCAGACAACAAAAAAAAAGTAATGGACAAAAATAGTGAAACTGAAAATTATTTCAATGGTGGTATTTTGTGGGAGAATATTGCAAAGGACGGCGGAAAAAACTTTACTTGGAATAAAACTTTTAAGTATTGTCTCCGCTGACCGACCCTAATACATACAATTTGTCGTTTAGTGCTGTTGTGATGTTTGAAGGTTAAGAAGTTTTTATTCTTCTTTAGATAAGGAATCATGAACATTTGAACTTGTAGTTAGTAAGGTTTTGTTTTTTAGTTTTTAAATTATACTTGTAATAGATAAGGTATTTTGAGATAATCGCATTTTAAAAGATTATTTTTTTTTTAGTAACATATTTTTTTAATATCTTCTCGCTATAGCAGGATCTAGAAATGCTCGATTATTGTTATAATTTAAATTTTTTGAATAATATTAATTTTCAATTTTTACATAAAGAAGCCAACATAAACTGTATAAAGAATGTACTGAAGTTTGCCCGCAAGACCATGCTCTGCATTGTTTTAGCACCTTCGACGTAAACTAGCAAATGGTGCGATAGAAACAAGTTTATTGGCCTTATTTTGAAAATGCTAAGCAAAACTAAAACCAAAATACCGAAAATTAAAAAAAAATTACCGTTTATAAAAAATAAATTAAGGTAAGGGGTAATGAAATACAAGCTAATTTTTTTCTCGCAAGAGAAACGAAATTTAACAAGTGTTGCAAAAAAGTTTGAACAAGTACTTGCAAATTTATTTAATTTTAAAATTTCTGACAATTAAAATTATAATTATTTAATATTATGCTAATTACCCATAACATTTTACAATAAAAATGTATTTTATCTGTTGGGGGATAAACTAATTCCTATCAGTGTTGCCATTGCCATCTTGCTATAAAATCTTTAAAATTAGGCTAAAAAATAATAATTTTAAAATCGGCAAAAATCGAATAAACTGAAAAAACGAATTAATGTAATTATTTGTATTAAAAAATATTAAGATTCATTTAATGTTTAACAAAAAAAATGAAAGTTTGTTTAATCTTTACATAAATTATGTTCCACTGCCGGAATGTAATAGTTTTATTAGTGTCTTTACTATATAAAATTTCTTCAAGTGATACCTTATATATAAAAACGAATTCTTCGGTTTGTATTATCAGGCCTAACTAATATGTATACCATATTAGCGAAAGAAAGTTGCAGAATTTGTAAAATAAATTCTTGATTCTATAAATATAGTTTTACAAAAATTTTTTAAAAGCTTAATAAGCTACTTATTCTATCTCTGTATCTCTAAATTCTGAGTTAATTTTTTTTACAATTTAAAAAGAATTTAATTTATTTATATAATTTAGATTTATTCCATTTAAAGATCTATTGTTTTAAATTTGAACGCAAAGTTCAACATAATAGTTTACACAGTTGTTAATTATTTCTTAAATTTCATTTTCGCTTAATTCTGACTTTATAATTAACTTGTGGACGAAAATAAGGTTTAGGGTGTCAAGTAAACTACCTATCGACCCTTCCTGATTATGCCCAGAAACAGCTTTTCATCTCCATATACCAAAATTACATACTGAATTTCATTTCGATATGTTAAACGGTATGATCTGTAGAGCGTTCACAAAAATAGTGGCTCACACAATCAACGGACATTTTCGCGAAAATAGTCAAAATGGATTGAGGAGACCTTAAATTTGTATGTTATAAGGTCTATTGAAATGCCTATAATATGTATATTAAACTAAAAACTTTTGTAATACAAACAAAATTATCCTTATGTTTTTAAGTTGTATCATTTTATTGTCGTAGGTTATAAAATCCTTTTTGAAAATAATTTTTTAATACAATTAGACTAAAATTTAGCAGTGTTAAAATAAAATAAAAATTCAAACATAATATTGCTCTTTGTTAAACTTTTTCTTTTTCGATTTTTAAAATTTGCGTAATAAAATTTTGTATTGTTGTGTTGTTGGTAGTAAAATAAAAGTAAAACTATACAGACTTCATCTCCACACTTGATTTCATTTTGAAATGTCAAACGGTATGACCCGCAGAGCGTTCTCACAAATAGTGGTACCACTATTAAAACTGTATTGTTGATAGTTGTCATCTAAATAAATAAATAAATAAATAAATATATAAAGTAAAACCATAATCACCTTTTCCTTTAATATTAAATAACCGATACCAAATTCTCCCAGTTGTATTTATATGTATTTTCTCATACACCAACTTTTGCTTGCTACACATACAGCAAATAAAACATATGTTTACTGCTAATTAGCAAAATTCATTTCATTTTAATTTTAGCATTGCGGTCATACAGTCATAAAGGCTGTGAGAAAGAAAAAAATGTTAGGAAAGTGAGGGACAAAATATATAAAATTTATGTAATACCAATGTTATGTGCAGATGTTACTGGTACTTTTGCATTGCAATATTTGTTGTCGATGTTGACGCTGGTATTATTTTGTTGTAATTATGTACTTGTTTTTTAGCTTTTTACGCCGCTATAAACACAAAAGTGGTTTATAGATAATGCAGCTAACCCAACATGTAAAGTATTTTTATATAATTTTTTTTATTTTTCTAAAATAAATATTACGACCTGACTGTTGTGGCATTTGAACATGAGTAAGTATTTGTTTCAATGTTTAAATAAAACTTTGTTCAAACCCCGCCACATACACCCTTATAAACAGTTTTAATACTCACACAGGAAAATGGCTTTAATTCTATATAAACATAAAATAGTTGCTGCTAATTCCAAACGCACTACATATACAGCACCGATTTGTTGTTATTGTATGTTTTTGCGAAAAGTAGAGTGGAAGAGGAAATAACTAAACAAAATAAAGCACGTGTTAATATGCAAATGAGGATATAAAAATTACGGTTGATTCTAGTATATCTGTGCTAATATGAATATTCATAATTATATTTTAGAATAGAGTGACAAATTATATTTAATACTCACTCTTTTAAGATACGAATATATTATTATATACGATTGAAAATTGGTTATGAATAATATTTAAATTTTTAAAATAAATGTTGTATATAGTCCAATTTTAATGGTATATTTGGGTTGGTATAAAATATTTCTAGTCACACTGCTGAATGTATCTATAAACGCATCGGCAAATATATATTGTGGTAAATTGTATTTATGACAATTTTTCATTGTTTTCATTAAAACAGATTTTAAATTTTTATTTCTATAACATATGGGTGCTTGTGTTTTTTGTTTTTTTCTATTATTGGAAAATTAATACACAACGATAGTGAGTGTATTTTGTATGCTGAAAGTTCTACAACGTACAAAATTAAATAGGTTCAAAAATTGTATTTATATGTACATATTTCTACAGCAATCTAATCCCTTGTCATATCCCAATGCGATAATTTCTCCAGCAAATGAACTTACTTACTTACTTCTCCAGTAATGAACTTATGGCAACTCTACAACTTGTTATAATTATCCTCTATATATCACCTTTTATATATAGTCAGTTAGAGTACGTCTTACAATAAACGTCTTAAACATAAAACGTGTGCTTTTAATTATTTAAAACAGACAGAACATCTTTCTATCTAAAAAGGAATTCTACATCTGAATTACTGTGTTCTGAATTACGATGTTCTGATTTATTTTGTTTTAAATTACTATGTCTCAATTAGAAAATCTATACCTATAATAAAATAGTAACTCATTTGCTGTCTGTCTGTTTTTTTTTGTGCTCGCATCACGTAAAAACTACTGGATGGATTTTAACAAAATTTTTGAGGAAATACCTCAGTATCTTGATTCCAATATAGGATATTTTTTCCGTAAAAATGTCTTAATTCTAAGAGAAAGTGGAGAAAAATCAGTGAAAGTACGCTGATTTTTCTCGATTTAAAGCAAAAATCGAACAAAATATTGTCAGGACACACACAACGTGTGTGGGCACAGCTTGGCTACTTCTGTGATCTTGTTTGGATCACGAGGTCAATACATAGTTCTGATGTGGGCAGGGTTTTACATATTTTTTTAATTCCTATATAGAGTACATTTCTTTTAAATTCATTAATCTTGATCCCCACCAAATACATACAAGTTTATTATTTTAAAACAACATCGGCGCATCAGTAAGCATGAATGCACTATTAGTTTATTAATTTTTGTCTAAGATTGATTTTCTTTAAGCTAGATTAATACAAACGAACTACTACTTTCAGTTAGGCTAGAATCTAACATTTACTTTTCTTTTTATATTTAATTACATATGATAGAAATAATTTATACACACAGAAAAAACTGTGTCTAAATACCTAATAAAATAGAACAAAATTATAAGATATCTCTATGGTTTTTTTTTCAAGAAGAAAGTCTTATTATTTTAATAAGGAAACCCTTTTTGAAAAAATCAAGAAGAAAACTAGGATTTTTATTAGGTATTCTTATTGTTTTTTTTTGCAAACAGGGTTTCTTCTTGATTTTATTAGGCTATATTGTTTTTTATATAAAAACATACAAAATTAACAAACAAAATCTCAAACTCCTTTAAAATTGTTTTCTAATCAATCAATCAATCAATCAATCGATCAATCAATCAATCAATCAATCAATCAATCAAATCAATCAATCAATCAATCAATCAATCAATCAATCTTTTTTGATTTCTTTCTAACTTTTCTTTTTGTGACATTTTATTTTGCCTTCATATTATCTTCTATTTTTCCAGGGGTAAAAGGTCAGGGGAGCTTCTTCTGATGGATTGATTGTCTAGAGGTGGTTGATTCCACATAATATATAAAAACCCGAAAAACCATGGTGAAGTGAAAATGTTTCCTCTGCCAGGGATCGAACCTGGTATTCTTCGTTTTGTAGGCACGTACTTAACCACTACACCAAATGTATATTTTATATTTTAACAGACATATGATTTATATAAACGCAATAACAAGAAAGCTAACATAATTAAGAAGATAACCTTATTAAAAAAATTAAAAACTAGATTTACACATGATCATATAGGAACCTTAATGAAATCAATAAGGAATACCTTTTTTAAAAAATAAATTAGGTAGGCTAATGAAATCCATTTTTTATACAAATCATAAGCAAACCTAATAGAATCAATAAGTTTTTCTCAATGGATTGTTTTTTTTTTGTGTCAAAATGAGTAGAAAACTTGTGAATAACAAGTTTTCTTATTGATTAAATGAGATTTCCTTATTGATAAAATTAAAAAGATTTACCACATGAAAATAATAAGGAATCCCTTTGAAAATATCTTCTTTTTTTCTGCTGGCATACCCCTTAGCCTAAAAACATATCATAGAGAAAATCTTTTTGATTCTATTAGGCATTTTTAGCTCTGTGTATATTTCATACATAACCTCTATTCTTTTCGTTCAGTGTATTAATTTATTGTCTGAATATTTAACGAACATTAATTTATTTTTCGGTGTAGTTCACCTGAATATTAAGTCAACATATTTTTATGTTTGGTTAAAGTTTTTATATGTGGTTTTAAAATATACAAATACATACATGATACAAATAAAAAAAAAATTACATAACTCAGAGACAACTAAATCATCGCTATTTGCGAATGAAAATGTGTGTATGGATACATGGCATTTGTTGTTGTGGACTGATTAGTGTTATTTGTTAAGTAAACAAAAATTTTGTTTTGTAAACATAAATTTAGGTCTGAAATCCGTAGACGATGCACATGCAACTACACACATAAACAAATTAACAAGAAAAATATATATATATTCATTTAGTATCCTGAAATACGAATATTAGTAATTAATTAATGACGGGAAAATAGCGTATATTTAATATTCACGTATTTTATTGAACTTATATTAATTATAATCAAATGAATAATTTGTAAACAGGCATTCGAACAGAATAATTCTAAAAAGTTGTATCTGTTGATTTTAGGAAGAATACGAGTATATAATTATTTCTAAATTGAGAAGAAGAAATTAAATCGTACGATATTTTATTTTATTAAATCAGATTTTATTTTAGAAAACTGGATATTTTTTTTAAGTCTTAACAAAAAAAAATTATATTATTACAATATTTTTAAAAAATTATATTCGGAATTGTATTATATAACATTATTATTTTTAAGCGCACATAATTCCTTTGAAATTTATTAAATAAATATTTATAAAGGAATCATAAAATATTTATTTTCAAAAAATATAATAATCCAAACGGATTACTATGGGGAAAGCATATTCATATAGCTATTTCACTGGTGCCTAATCAGATCATCAGTGGATTTTCAAACTTTCGAAATAAAAACCCAGATTCTTGTGCCCAAAACTTTACAAACTAAATGAGAAGTTTATTAAGTCTAGAAAGCAAGAAAAATCATTTCAAATTAAAAAATTTTACTTTTGTTTTTCATTCATTTCTCATCACTCACTCATATTCCATTGGATATCATTCATAATGTATCAAAAAGAGTTTCTGAAAAACAAAAATAAAAAAAAAAATTAAAAAAAACGAAAATATCATGCGCACGGTGCATAAATACGATTTTCGTATTTTTTATTTTTTTTTTTTATTTTTGTTTTTCAGAAACTCTTCATTTTTTATTTACATATGAATAAGCATTTTTAAATTAAGAACGCATGCGAATCATCGAACTTTCATTAGTGCTATGCACTCATTTAAATGACAGTCAATTAATTTAAATGTGAACACATGACCTCATGACACATGACACGCCTATGTTAAATCATGCGTTTTTCACCTAAATTGAAACCATAGTAGAATTAATGAATATTTCTTTAGAAACCAAAATTGAAATTTTAGATCGCCCTCGAAATGGAGAAGGTTCAACATTTCTTGGCAAAATGTTTGGTTTAAACGAAGCCACAGAGGAACTATAAAAAAATTTAATTTCAATCTGTTAAGTCATACACTAGAGATGCAAATAAAAGGTGCAGGTACACATTATTTGTGCATCTACTCGAATGTGATTTAAACATAAATTTTTGTTTAAAAAATCCTTCTTTTGCTATAATCAATATTTTCACCCCTCACTCTCAGAATCGACCTAACTTTTGCTAACTTGAATTTGTTCAACAGTGTTTCACTACGATTATATTGAATGTTGCTTCACTTCGTGTAAATAATGTTGAATCTAACATTTATATACAGTAACATAACGTTAAAGATACCATTTAAAGATTTTAGTAATAAGTACATTAGAGAGCGTTTATCAAATAAATAACGTAAAATGTGTTTTAATATCTTAAGTTAGACTTAAGATATATTAAAAAAATATAATTTTTAAATCCTGTGCTGGACAAAAATAATGTTTGTTTTATCATTTCTGCAATCATTTGCGAGTCATCCCTTTGATGTACGGCCAAGAAAAACAGTATCGCGTCAAAGGGTTTAGATGAGATTCAAACTTCTTAAAATACGTTACTGCATGTTTCGCTATTCCTTGTTTGAATGATGTTTAGGTCTTTGTGGATATTAGAGATTTTGATATATCAGGGACCAACAGTAATCATACGTAGAATCTTAGTTTGGCGAATTTGAATTTTTTTTCTACATTGCTAGCTGAGGCAGTACCCCATAACAGAATCCCATAACACCAAATATTTACTAGTCTGTGTGTTTGCTGGATCGTACTGTGGTGTTTTCTGAAGCCGAAATATTGGTCTGGAATACATCCTTTCGCGCTAGTGTTTGATATATTTGATAAAAGGCTTAGAGGTATGTATGATTCTGCTGTTGTGTGGTCTTTTCCTGGTTTAGAAATTGAAGAGATCTTCCACGCTGTGGGAAAGTACGGAAAGTACTAAGACGTATGATGGCATTAAAAAGAAAAAGAATAATTCTGCGACCTATACGGGGCAACTCAAAAAACATCTAGTTTTTTGTTTTATCAAGGCCAGGGGCTTCTTTGGTGTTAAAATACGTTATTGCCCTTTCAATATCGCCAAATTCAAATCTTAGTGGTAATTCGGCACTGGTCTCTACTGGTGGCAACTCAGTACATATATTTGGAGTGAAAACCTTTTTCAAATGTTCAACAAATAAATTGCCTTTTACGGTATCATTTCTTGCCCAGTCTCCACAAGAAGTTCGCAAGGGAGGCTTACATACGACTGGTCTTTGAGGTTTCTACATGGACGCCATAATGAATAATCTGATTGTGCAGTTACATCGAGGACTTTCAAGTATTTTTTCAGAGATGCTATTCTTCGAATTTCTAGTAGCTGTCTTAGCCATTTCGTTGAGAAAAAAAGGCTTTCTTGCCGAAAAGATATCCTGTATCCCAAAAGTCTCTTGAAAATATCTTATATAAAAAAAAAATTTTTTGAGGATTTTAAAGTGGAAAAGTTAAATAATAAATTAATAAATAATTAAAACGATTGGACATACTGTCAAATTTAAACCATTCGAAAGTGAAATATTTAAATTTTATGTTTAACATTCATATAATTTGTTTTAATATAGAAATAAAACCAAACCACCAAATATGTGAAAATACTTACCATTGAAATTACAGAACATGCCAGAATAAACCTGTTCATAACCTTAGACAAACCATATCTGTAATAAAAAATTTTTTCACATTATCAGTACAAAACTTTCCCTAGTTAAATGCGAAAAACTCGAAAAAGCGGCTATTAAGAAAGTAGTCTGCATCGATATTCCCTCTACATATGAAAAAATGTTATCGCTGTATTACTACAACAGCTTGTTTTAGTAGTAGACATTTTTCTAACCATGATTCTTGTAAGTACAGTAAATATAATTATCATAATCGTTGCATATAAATTAATACGAGTTTGAGTACGTTAAATTTAGTTATGACAAAAGTAAAGTTTTTCCAACCAAATAAACCGAATATTGTTAATTTTCTTTAATAGTTAGTTCCAAAGATTTTCTAGTATTTTAAAACTTGTAAACTTTTGATTTTTGCTCATAACTTTTTAAAAATAAGCCCAGACTGAAACTGAAATGCAACTGTGATCAAATAAGAATATATTTACTGTGATATTTTATTTTTAAGTTCATTTTACATTTATTTTTGATTATTTTAAGTTTTGTGTAGTGATGTCCCACTTTTACAAAACTGTGATAATATTTAAAATAATGTAAGCTTGACGAAAAAAATATATTGACAGTTAAGACAGTAGTCTTTTGGGCTATTATCGACGAAACGATGAGTGAAAGATGAAGTAAATTGTTTTATTTACATTTAATTTTTAATGACCAAAAGACTACTGACTTAACTGTCAAAATATTTAAATAATATTGGTCACAGAAAAAAATCACAAAAATAATATAATGAAAAAGAATATACATATATTTAATAAAAATTTCCCTGATGATGTTGGAAAAAACTGCCAACGAAACGTCGGAATAACTCTGTTAAATAAATAGTCTTTTTATTGACACAAAAAATTGACCTTGAAAGCCTATCTATAGAAAACTATAGGAAATAAATATACGAAAAGTACAAAGGTTTTTCAAAGTAACTGTACTTCCCCGTAATGTTTGTATCAAATTCCTTTAGTTAGTCTAGTAAAGATATTAATACGTATACGTAACATGAAATTTTTCATCTCGTATACGTGTGCACGTATAGCTTCAATAATAATAATGGAATAATTTTTCAAATCTATCGATCTGTAAATCTGTTTGATACCTAGAAGAATATTTGTTTTATATCTACTTTTGCTTAAAATTTAAAGCGTTACAATGTCGTTAGTAAAATTTTACAACTTTTTTAACATAATGAATACTAAAACTCTTCCATTACATTTAATTGTAACTGATTTCTTTTCAGTTGCAATTACATGTAATAATAATTGATTTTTTAATTCGAAGTAAATGGAATGGAAATAGTAAATGGAATACATTAAATGTGATATAAAAGCCCCAATTCAATTACAAACATTTGAATATAATTGTAATTGAAAAATTACAAAGTTAACAAATTCTAAAACATATGACATTTCATAGTTTTTAATCAGATTGTAATGATTTAATTTAAACATACAATAAGGGTTTTCATGATGGGTGCAAACGATGCAAGCGTGAGCAGAAATGCATCGTTTTTATCAATACAACAACAAAATATACATACATATGTATGTACTTGAAATTTGCTTCGATTTGCTTCGTTTGCGCAAAAAAAACCCTGAACAAAAATATGTGTGCATATTTGCGCAGATGCAAATAAAAAATAAACAACAATTTTTGAAATATTTCTAGAACAAAGAAAAATATTGAATTAAAAATTTTTGCAAAAATCACAAATAATTTTATTTATCGTTTCCCTTTTTGTGTTTTAATTTGTTTTTTATACACATTATTCTTTTGTAACTTTTGTTGAGTTGTCAGATTTTTAAAAAATGCAATATATGTATTTAAAAAGTACGCTCACGATCTGCTTCAATATGCATTGCAAATTTACAATATGAGAATTTGCACTGTAACCATCGCGAAAACCCCTAATATTTATATTTGATAAATATAATAATTTTTTATTTTATTATGGTCATATTTGATTATAATAAGTTTATATTAAAAAAAAATTGATTATTTTTATATATCAGTATTGACAATATTATGTTTCTACTATAACAATATTGTTATAACGTTTAATAATAATATGGTTTGACTGCGGCCATATAATTAAATCTTAAAATGTTTCTCTTAGATTTTTTTTCTTAGAAATTTGATAAAATTTTACGTAAAATTACTCACCAAAATATCTAACAGTTAAAAAATGTTTTTAAATTTAGCAGAAACCGGAAGCAGTAATATTTACCTAAAAGTCACAGAAATACTCGCAGATACCAGAAATGTAAAAATGTTGTCTTGTTATGCATTTTGTAACAAAGAAATAAATAAATAAGGCATTTAAAAATAAATGTTTAATATCTTAGTCGTTTTTGCAATTTTTAACACAGCTATAATTTAAATGCATCATCAAATACCCGCAGCTGTCACTAATATTTTGTAATAAATTAATATCGTAATAAATTAAATATCGTATGTATGACCATTTGCATTTTAATCTATTTAATATTTATAAAGTAATTGTAATACTTTTAAAACGCGGTTTTATCACGTATTTCATATAATTAGAATAAACTATGCAATAACTTCCCAATAATATAATCATAATTAATTTATTTTTTAATTTGTAGTAATTCGCATATTACAAAAAAATTTTTTTTTTCTAATTCATATGTAATGCAATGTTTGGCGTATTGATGTTTATATAAAACATAAATAATAGAATTCGTGATTTTTAATTTTAATATTAAACACAAGTGTTGTTATTTGGTATTTTAATGCAGGTGTATCATTACACTATCCAACGTCAACACTCACAAATATTATTATTATTACATATCTTTATCTAATAAGTATTTTACGGAATACAAACACGATATACAAAATAAAATTACATTACATAGGTTCGGCATAGGCTTTTCTATTATTATTAATTTTGTCTTCTACAAATATAAATAACGAATTAATTAATTATTTAGGCTTAAGTTATTTATTATAAAGAGATAAAAAAATTAGACACCAGCAGAATGTAATACATTTACTGGATCGCTACATCCGTCACCATATTCTTCGTAAAACAATTTCAAAAAGCTTTATCACCTATGAAATATAATATAAAAACAAATTAAATTTCTCATATTCTATTTCTTTGATAAGTTCATTTAAATAGAAAATTAATTAAAACTGCCTTGTAGAAAGGTACGAAGCATAATTTTTCTTTATCTCGTATAATTAATAATTAAATAAATCATTTAAAAAATAGTTAGAATAAAAATTGAAATTCTTATAAATAAAAAAAAACTTTTCTAAAAATATTGCATTGGTGTTATTGTGCTTATGTGATAATATGAGTTCACCTTACAATGATGAAATTTCAATCCTACATAAACAACAACAATTACAACAATTTTTGACTTTCGGCAAAGTGACAAGAAACAAAAATTGTCAAACCGAATGAATAAAAACAAACATTGTTTGATTAAATATGAATAAAATAACATATTTTATTTACTATTAATATATTATGGTTAAAAATAATAACTTATTTTTGAATATTAATAAAACTTTGGTTGTGACTTGAAAATTATATAGTTAAAACCAACCATGTTGAATCTTTTGCATGTAGTTACCATTTAACGATGAAATCTTAACCAAAACTTGTTTATCGTGATCAAAGTAATGTTAAAAAAACTAAAACTCATTCACTGCAACCATACATTATTACAGAAAATATAATGTCGTTTCTTTGACCATATCGAAACCGTGTTTTTTCATTGCGTGTTTCACTAATGAAAGCGATTATTTTTGCAAAGCAAATTGTTGACTATTGCTTTGTAAAGGCTTTAACAACACTTACCTGTACTTTTCAATGGATAACGGTGACTTAAAGTCTGATATTCCGAACCAATATTGACGACATTGCTGCTTCTAGGTAGCCACCTCAATGGCCTTTTTGGTGCTGCTAGTATTATAGTAACTTATAATAGTCCGATTCAGGAAATATTTTCCTCACAAGTAAATGTCGTAGCTCAGTAACCTTGTCTGCTATTTTTTTTTAATCAAAATACAAAGCAATAACTTTATTTCTTTTGAAAGTTTTTTAAAATTAAGATGATATAATTATGTAGGCTTGTAAGATATAGCCATGAAAAAATGTGTTCCAAATATCTCATGAACCACTGAAGATATTGTTACATTTTTACTTTACGTTGGGTTCTTTTAATTGCAAAATAAATACACACGTTATTACTTTTACTGTAAGTCACTTTATTTATTTAACACCACTGTTAAAAATACAGCAAACTGTTAAACACTCTATTCGACAACTTAACTCATTGACTTTTAAATTAATACTGCCATACTACTCGACAGCACGATTCACTTATATAGGTGATTTAAAAGCACCAGAATGTTCTATTCCAGACAGGTCTGGAAGGTTCGCTTGTTATTGCTCTTGTTTTCTGTTTGTGTGATTGTTTATTTCTTTATACCTGTATGTGTGGCTATTTATTTCTTTATACTTGTATATGTGGCTATTTATTGCTTTATACCTGTATGTGTGGCTGTTTATTTGTTTATGCTTGTATTTATGTATGTGGCTGTGTATTTAACAGTTTGTTTAAGGCGTTTCTCTTTATTGTTTGTTTCTTTCTTTCATCATTGTAAGAAAATAAGCCATTAATGTTGTTGTTGTTCTTGAGTATTGTTGTTCAGAGCTTATAATGAATAAATTCTTCTTTCGTAACACTACCCCCTTCTCAAACCTGTTCGTCCCGAACAGACACAGATGTACCTTTTCCATAGTTGGCTAGCCGCTCCTAGTGCACAACTTTCATTTTTGATCTTGTGCTCTGAAACTTCTGCATTCTGTAAACTAAATCGTTTAGCTGCTTTATTACTTCATAAGTTCCATCCCAGTGAACTTTCTTCTGTTGTGGGTTAATCATCGGTCCCTCTTTAAATCCCTCAGAGTTTGCAGTACGTTCAAACTTGGCCTTCATTTTATCACTTGTGGACTCAAGCCTCTTACGCAAAAATTCATGGAGCTTCCGTACTTGGTTTAGTCTCTGGAGAGATATTTCTCTGTCCCCTTTATCCAGCAGACCTGTTGACAACTTGTGGTCACCCTTCTGCGCCTTACTACATTCTTTACTCGTATCTATGTATACACGTCGCACATTTACGATGTGGTGTCGTTTCTCGTCCTTCGTACTATTTCTGCTTTTCTGATGGCGTATTTCTTCTATTTTCCTCGGCGCCCTGCAGTTACGCGCTAAATGTCCCTCTTTACTGCAGTTGAAGCATTTTGGTAGAGCCTTTCTCTTATACCCGATTTTAAGTGGTATCTTCACATTTCTCCAAATCATAATTTGCTGACTCAAACGCAAATCGATTCCATTATAAATCATAAAGTCGACTCCGATAATTACTTCATCCAAAATATCAGCCACAATAAATACGTGCTCCACACTTAGCCTGCCAATAGATACCCTGAATTTTATCTTGCCAAAGACCGTTGCAAATTCTCCAGTGGCAGTACGCAGTCTGACATAACTTAGCGGCTCCATTTCTCATTTTACCAAGTCGCGCCTGATTATTGATTGTGACGCTCCTGTGTCTATCGTCAGAACGTGCTTTTTACCGTTGATGTAACCCAGAGCAGTCAGATTCTTGTTTTCCTGCTGCATGACCGAGATGGAAATTAATGGTCCCACAATTTCGGATTTTGGCCCATTATCCATGATGCTAGCACCTTTTACGTCCAACAGTGGCTCCTGCGATGGCTTGTTCATAACCTTGTCATTCTCTAGTGGCGAAGCAGATCTTATTACTCCTTTTGAGCCTTGCAGTATCGCTGTAAATGGCCCACTTTCCCGCAATTGAAACATCTACTGTATGTCGTTTCGTCCCTAGGCGAAGCAAATCCAGTCTTTCTTGGGGACTTGCAATCTACCTGAATATGGCCAACTTTTCCGCAGTTGAAGCACTTAGCTTTTCTTCTGCATTGGAGTTCTTTCAATACTTCCTTTAGTGATTCGAGTAATTGCTTAAGCTCGCCCCTTGTGTTTTTTTATGCTCAGCAGCAACTTCAACTGTTCGCACTTTGTATGACTGCGGCCTTGAAATGACTTTTGCTGTTTCTTGCGTCAGCGCATAGGCAACTGTCTCCGGAAACGACGACTTCGGCTCAGCGAACACCGCAGATTTTACGTCAGAGTCGCGGATACCATTTACAAACGCATCCACTTTGAACTGTTCTAGAAGTGGATGGTTTTCCCCAGGGTATATTAGCTGCACCAAGCGCTCTATCTCCATGGCGAAATCCTGAAACGTCTCATTTGCTCTCTGCACCCTGCCACGTAGCTCCATTCTATACAGCTCCTTTTTATGATCGCCGCCATATTTGCGCTGCAACGTCACCATTATGTCCTAATAATTATGCAGCTAGTTGGTAGGCTTTCGAGGACTTCTGCTGCAGATCCTTTAAGTGCCAGAATCAGCTCAATCGCTTTTTCTAAGTTCTTCAAATTTCATTTTCATATATTATTTTTTTTTTAAGTTATTTTGTTTTATAATTTCACTTCTGTCACCAATTGTTTTTACTTTACGTTGGGTTCTTTTAATTGCAAAATAAATACACACTGTTATTACTTTTACTGTAAGTTACTTTATTTATTTAACACCACTGTTAAAAAATACAGCAAACACTCTTAAAATTCGACAACTTAACTATTTGACTTTTAAATTAATACTGCCATACTACTCGCCAGCACTTTACTTATATAGGTGATTTAAAAGCACTAGAATGTTCTATTCCAGACAGGTCTGGCAGGTTCGATTGTTATTGCTCTTGTTTTCTGTTTGTGTGATTGTTTATTTCTTTATACCTGTATGTGTGGCTATTTATTTCTTTATACTTGTATGTGTGGCTATTTATTTCTTTATACCTGCATGTGTGGCTGTTTATTTGTTTATGCTTGTATTTATGTATGTGGCTGTGTATTTAACAGTTTGTTTAAGGCGTTTCTCTTTATTGTTTGTTTCTTTCTTTCATCATTGTAAGAAAATAAGCCATTAATGTTGTTATTGTTCGAGAGTATTGTTGTTAAGAGCTTATAATGAATAAATTTTTCTTTCGTAACAATATCTTAATGAAATTTCAAAGAGACAAAGAAGAGGTATTTTTTAATTTTGGCCGACTCTAACTAAGTATTTTATTTTAAGAAATTGGCAGTATTCTTGATAAAGTTTATAATAAATTAGTTTCAAGTTTCGTTCAGCTTTTCGTTAAAAAATTACAAGTCTCTGAATTGGTAAAATACCTTTTTTCCGGACTTACCCCAAAAATGTGGTATTCTATTTTTATTATGTAATTTAAATTTACTAGCTTATTTCTGTACTTGTAAATTTTTTAAACCATCATAAAGGCAACCAATAGCAAATGCGAAAGAAAAATTAGGTTAAAACATATAACGGTTCTCCCTCCAGTCCTATCCAAATATAGCCAATTTTGAAATAAAATGCAAAGCTCCGATTAAAAAACGTAAAAGGATTTTAAAAGCCTCAATTATTGGCTTCTTACTCTCAAAAGAATTTGACAGCCCCGTAATTAATAAAGGCAGGGTAGCCACTTTTATAAAAAAAACAATTTTTTGAGACATTTTTTCCCCGTTCCGTAAAAAGAATACCTTAAAATAAAAAATAAATTTCTTTCACCATTTGATTAAAAACTCTTTTGTCTATTTAATTTAAAAATTTTGTAAGAATATCTCTATCCATTCGTTTTCGTGATTTTTTAAGTTTTTGTTATAAATATGATTTAAGATTTGACTAAAAAGTTTTTTTAGTTGTATATAAGCTTATTTTTTCATTCTGTTATGAATTTTACAGTATTTAGGTAAGTTTATGAATGGTTCAGTACATACGTCATTACTATCAATAGTCATTACTAGCGATAGTTTGCCTTTATATCCACCCATAGTTAAACTTCACCGATTTTAACTAGGTCAATTGTATAGGAATCTGAATATATAAATTTTTTTTATTTTAATAGAGGTCACCTATTTTAAAAATAAAATTTTTCCATATGTTGCTGGACACTATATTTTTATAATAAACAGAAAAATTTAAAAAAACATGTTTGTCAGGAGCCATCAAAATCCACTTAACGTTTTCTATGTTATGAAAAATGTTATAATAATTGTAATTTCTACTCGCCTCTAACACTTTATTTTATTTCAACTTTTAACTTCTAGTAATTAATGTGTATTTTGCTGACAGCTTCTCTTGATCACCATAATTAAATTGTATATATAATAGTTTATTGTATTTCAATAAATTGTTCATATTTCAATGTGTATGTAAATTTGTTTTTTCAGTCACACATGAACCACATTAATAAAATACATATATATATTTTTTATCGAATGACTAGAAACAGATGTGTTTATTTGTCATAGCAATTGATTCGAAACTGCAACTGCAGGCCAAATTTAAAGCAAATAATGCACATTTTATTTATGGTATAAACTTTTTTACGTAAAATAATTATTTAATAAATATTAGCATATACCTTTCTGTTATGACCAGTTATTTGAATTGTTTGACTGCTAAATTAAATTACAGATAAAAATAATAAAACCCTAATAATTTCCTTTTTTCCTTTTAAATTCTAAGTTTGTGTTGAGTTAACGTATTACGGAATGGAATTTTCCACACATTTTTAAAAAAATTTACCACGAAGAACTAATTTACAAAAATCTAAAATTTTGCCATTCCTCAATTGACTTTTACTTTATGTATCTATGATATAAAAATAAAAATATGTATTAGAAAAGCGGCATCAATTTTTTTTTAACTATAAGTGCCACTTCACTTCCTATTTCTACATTAATGATTTGCAGAAACATGAAAGATATATTTTCTTATACAACCTGTCAAATAGCTGTAGCTCTGGCAATAAATGTAGCTAAAATATTCTTTCATCCGTTTTTCGCCAAGAAAAAAATCAATAAATTTAATTTGCTGTCTATTAAGCAAAATATTGAAGCATCATTTTTGCATCTATTTTGTTTGTCAACTAGTAATTACGGAGGAAAATGATTTGAAGTAATAATGAATGAACATTGTAAGGCTGAACATTACAAAATTCGACAAATAAAATGACAAATGTTTTCGTTTAAGGTGCCAGCAAAAGGAAATGATAAAAATCGTTTGCCATGCTGTTTAAGATTCTTTTAAAGAAATAAGTAAATTCACACTTGTAAAATATTTTTGGGCTCTAACTGTAAAATCCAGTTTTTTAATTGAGCAATTTCTGCATATATTTAAGTTATGTTTACTGTTTTTTCCTGCTACTAATTTATGAGTTGTCGACAATTATATACTGTTTGTTGCGATTTGTTTTACATTTACATTCTAATACTTGCATTTGCTAATAAAGGTTTTATATTTATAAAGCCTTAACTTTTAGTGTCTAAATTAATTTATTAAGTAAAATATTATTTCCTTCTGTATTAAAAACGTGGTTTTATATAATTAAGACAGATTACATCTAACACTGTCTGAGTAGTCAGGGTGAAAAATATAATAATTAATTAAAAAAAAAAAATAAAAAATATAAAATTTATAAAAAAATTTTGAAATTTAATTATTTGTGAATCATATATGGATTCCCCACCAGCTATTGCGGATATTATTCATCCGCGTAAAAACTTGCCTCCTGATAAACTTTTATCTAAGGATACAAACCAAGTACTCTCAAAGTCGAATGCATATAGGAGCGATATTGTTCATACAATGCCTGTAAATCGAGACCAATCCCTGAATTCGGAAGTTAAGGTAATGGAAAACGTTCAAATTCACAACAATCATGTTGCACTAAGTCCTCAAACTCGTGCTGATCCTGAACCAAAATTGAGTATGAATAAACAAATAAATTATGAAGAATCAATGCTATCAATATCTTCAGACGAAGGTGAATTTATGCAAGTTTGTAAACGCAAAAGAAAGGAAGCTAAGGTAGATTTAAGTAACTGTAAATTTAGCAAAGAATACATTAGGGAAAAATCTAAAGAAATTACTTTTACACAAGATTCACAGAATAGGTTTTCGATATTAGGTGAAATAGACTTTGAAAGAGATCAAAGTTATATTAACAGTAATAAGCTATTTTCAGGAAAGCTTAATCCGAAAAAAGAGAAACCCTTTTGTCCTCCAATTTTCTTATTTCACGTCAACATCGAAAAGCTAGTGGAATAAATTAATTCGAAAAATATTGATTATAAGTTGTCAATAAAAATAAATACAAAAGCAAACTTTTTGTTAAAGATGTAGCAGTTCATGCTGAAATGATGCAGTTGTTAAAAGACAAAAAAATTGAGTCGTATTCTTATACACCTAAGGAATTAAAACGCATTAGCTTGGTTTTACGCGGAATATATTACAAGACAGATTTAAATTTAATTAAAAGCGAGATCAATTTATTAGTTCCCGGTGCGGTAGAAAACGTCTTGAAATTTTTCACAACATTTTCAAAAAGAAATTGTATTGATACTGGTTTGTTTTTAATAACATTATTTGCTGGTAAATCAGCTTCAGAAGTTATGAGTAATACATTCTAAATACATTCTAAATCAGAAGATTACTTGGGAGTTATCTTCTTTTAAGTTCAGAGAAATTCAATGTTGGCATTGCCAGCATTGGGGACATACTTCCCGAAATTGCAATAGACCATTTGCGTGTGTCAAATTCTAATCAAATCATGCTCGAGGAGAATGCCAATTTATGCCGAGTAAGGAAAACTTAGAGGTTGCATGGCATACAAAAACTATATAGAAATGAAGAAAAAGATCAAGGAGACGGTCAAGGAAAAAATACAAAGAGCTACTTCTAATGTTTTGAAAGTTGTTGAACATTCAAATTTTTTTAAGGAAAATTCTCAAACTTCAGTTAGTAATAAGAAAATAAATTCGCCGATAATAGAAGAGTTCCTTAAAATTGCCAAAATCATTTGAAATCCTGAAACAGTTTCACTGGAAAATAAAATTGAAAAATTTATTCATGAATAATAGATCAATGTCAAAAGAGGATGCAAAAAAGCATTGTATGATATTGTTGGATGAAGTTAAAAATTCTTATGATCCATAATGTATTTAAACTAGTAACATTTAATGTTCGATCCCTCGTAGAGGTAAGTCGAAGATTAGATCTTTTAAATACCTTAAAAAGATATGATATAGACATAGCTTTTGTCCAGGAAACCCATCTTAGCAGAAGACACAGAGTCATTTTAAATCACTATTCTTTTATAAGAGACAAAAGCTCACAGGGTGTAGCTATAGCTGTAAAGAAATCGATTAAGTTTACGAGGGTTGTATGTGATTTAGGTTTTCCACATGTTTTCATATACATTGAAGTAAAAATTAATCTTAAATTTAAAAAAAGAAATCTAACTAACCATGAGATTGATGATCACATTAATAACTTTTCTTATATTATCAATGAAAATTCAGAAAAAATAAGTGTTGGTAATCGAAAGTTTTTGATGTCAGACAAAATAAAATTATTATTTAAAATTAAATATACTTGGCAAAGAGATCTTAATAAAATATATCATCGTACTTTGAATCGCTGTGGATCTGATTATTTATTTATCAAAGCGAATTCATTTACTAAATTTTATAATAAAAAGACAGGTTGAATTGGAACAATCGAAAATGTTTGAAAATAAAATATTGAGTATTAATCCTGGTCCAACTGCCCATAAGAAGATATATAATTTAATAGGTTACAATAAAAAAGTAGATATTCACGAAATTTTTGATAATGGAGTTCTAATAGAAGATGATTCTCAAAAACTTAGTAAATTAAAAATATTTTTTTCTGAAATTTATAGTGAGAAAACTTTAAACAGTGATATTTCTTATATTGATGGTAGTATTCAAAATATCATCTCCAACTGCCCAGAATATAAATATCAATTTACTGAATCATTTCCATCTTTAAACGATCAAAATTCTAATGATCTTGTTAACTTAGACCAGGTTGCGATTTATGTGAATTCTATAAACAATAAAAAATCAAGCGGCTTAGATAATATTTGTAATTAGATATTAAAAAAACATCCATTAATAGCACTTCAATTTCTAACTATTATATTAAATAACTGATTAAAAAATTCCTACTTTCCTGACGTTTGGAAAGCCTCAAAAATTGTTCCTATACGCAAGAAATGTGCTGACAGTGAATTAAATAATCTTCGACCGATTTCATTACTTTCTAATTTAGGTAAACTTTTTGAAATTATAATTCGAGAGAAAATGGATTTAAATATAAATAGCAGTTATATTCCTGATTTTCAATTTGGATTTAAGCACGGTCATTCTACCTTAGATGCTTTACTCAAATTTCAGAACGATGTAGTTGAAAATCTTCGTAAAGGTCACTGTACGGTTGCTGTTTCCCTAGATATTGAAAAAGCATTTGATCATTCATATCACAACGGAATTATTTATAAGATGATTCAAATTGGTTTTGGCGCCCCTATTATAAAATTGCTTAAAAGTTTTTTTTCACTAACACATCATTTCAAGTTTCATTTAGTAATAAATTATCCAATCAAGGGGATGTTAAATGTGGAGTTCCACAAGGTTCTATTTTGGCACCACATCTTTTCATCATCTTTATGTATGACTTTCCTCACAATGTTAGTGAGTCTACAGGTCTATTATATGCCGATGATTATATATTATATGCACACGATGAATCTCCCATCAGAGCACTTCAAAAAGTTTCAAAACGCTCATTTGCAAATCGTCAAAGCATTTTACGATGACTGGGAAATAAAAATAAATACTTAAAAAGCGAAGCAATTTGCATCCGAAATGCAGAAGTTTCGTAGTTACGGAGAGTAAATTACTTCGACTTTATCTTGAGGGGGTGGAAATTCCTATAAAAAATAAAATAAAATATCTTGGCATAAATTTTGGTAATCTTTTGAAATTTAACAAACATGCTCGTATTGCACTTGGAAAGGCTTATAAAATAATGAGAATTTATTCCAGAATTTCAAGAAATAAAAATCTACCAATAAAAACTAAACTTCTTTTGTATAAAACTAGTATTAGACCGGTATTTTTATATGCCTTTCCAATTTGGTTCAATATTTCTCCTACTGAACTTAAAGAATTTGAAATTTTTGAAAGGAATATTTTAAGATGTTGCACTAGGAAAAACTACATTTCAGCAAATAAAAGATACTCAAATGTATTCGTTTATTCAAAATCGAAAGTTACTCCCGTCAATTTATATGTTTGTGACTTGATAAAACGATTTGTAATTAGGGTCTTGCACCATGATAACGTTTACATAAGTAGAATATACAGCACTCAAACAAGTTATGAGTTGGTCTAACGTTAACTACTTATCACTTTTAGGATACATAAATGAGTATCCACCATGTTTTGATATAAATGAATCTATTCGTTGTGATTTTTATTTTAGGACTACACCTGGTACTCATAGAGGTTGACTATGTTTTTTGTTAATTTTGTTTATTTATTTTTTTTTTTTTTAATACTAGTTTTTAAGATTAGATTTAAGTTATTTTTAGGATCATTTAGAAGTGATATATATATAAACGTTATTCGTATATAATAGGTTCGGGAGCAAAAGCGTACATAATTGTTTACATTGTTTTAAACCAATTTTT
Organism: Phasia obesa; assembly: GCA_949628195.1. Taxonomy (NCBI): domain Eukaryota; kingdom Metazoa; phylum Arthropoda; class Insecta; order Diptera; family Tachinidae; genus Phasia; species Phasia obesa. The sequence continues at coordinate 43,172,090 of OX451215.1, forward strand.
ATTTAACAAATTTTCCGATAAGCACGGTGCTTTAATCTTTTCTCTAAATGAAGATATTACTTTCTATGGTTTCTTCAAACGATTTTTCCATCTTAGAACGTATTAGTTTTCAAATTCATTAAGTTTATGAATTTGTGAATTGCAGGATATACCAAAAATAGCACTTATAAAGTATTTTTGAGTACGCTGGATTCCTTATTTCTATATCCCATTTTTTTATTATTTATATTGTGTAAATTAAAACACAAAAGTTTTATTGATTTCACTTCTTTCATTTCAATAATTTATTTTCTTGTCATCTTAAATTTATATATTTTTTTCATTAATTAAGCTAACTTATTAAATTAATATATTATATATATTTATATATATGTTACTTACACTTAAATTCACTATATGTATATATTTTTTTAATTTTTTCGACAAACTTAAAATAAAACTGTTTTTTTTAGATGAAATAGCAAATATTTCATAATATACACACATATGTATACGTACTAAATTTAAATGAAAACGATTAAAACACTAATTACATGAAATAATAAATGTTTCAATTAATAATTTAATTATTTATTGTGAAATAGATTTTTAAATTTTTGTTTCATTGACATCGTTTGTATGAGTTCTTTTTACATTTTGTATTAATTTTTTATATTTTTTTGTTGTTAGGTTTAATTTTCTATATTAATTATTGTATAAAATTCATTAGTGGCTTTTTTGAGTTTAAAATATAAAATTTGTTATTGTTTAGTTTACAATTATTTCTAATAATATCCATTACAAACTTAACGATAAAATAAACATTATAATTAATATTTTTAATATTATTTTCATTATAAGTACTTAATTAAAATATACAAACACCTTTTTTTTAATTTAATTAGTTTTTATATATACAATTACACTATTTTGTATAAGTTAAACATTTTTTTCTTTTTTCACTGAAATAGTTATTAACTAGTTATTAATATTTTAAAGCTACTTGTAGCTGTTAAATACTCTATTGTTCACAGTTTAGATTTTTTTTTTGTTATGTTATAAAATACTTAAATATAAAAGATGAGACAAAATTCGTTTACATGGTTTGCTTTTTGCTCTCATTTACCTGGCTTTCTTACACCATATGTGCCAAAAATTAATATCCGAAAGTTATTATTCCCTCACATTATGTATAATGCTGAGAGAAGAATCCTGAAATTGACGCTGCCGTATGAAAATTGACTTTTGCGCTACCCTGTATTTACACTATAAATTCAATAAAAAGTTACGAAAAATGCTATATTACGTAAATTGCATTTTTTATTTTTAAAATAATTTCCAGGTATATATTTCAAGTGTTATAGTAAACAAAAAAATTTTAAGTTAAGAGCAAATAATACTGTTAAGATATGTTTTTTTTAAACTAAATTAAACGTTTAATTTCGAACTAATTAATTGAAAGAAGTTCTAAAATCAGGCAGGTATCTGATGTCAGGTACTGAAAGCTACACTTAAATGATATTTGATGTTAACACATGGTTACCATAACGTAATACATTACCTTTCTTTACATAATCTCAGTCTAACCAAAATAAGAGCAAAGCTTAGTTCCTCTTTAGTGTTATCTACCCTGGGTATCAGAATTTAAAAGAGTGATCATACAAGATGTGATCTAAACATGGCCTTAGCTGTCCAATCCTGCTAAAAGTAAATCCATTAAAACCTTTTACTGCATGCCAACAAACGCGTTAGATGTATTGATCCTTACCTATAAAATTAAAAATAAAAAACGACGACCAAAATGGATGTTGTATCGATATCAGAAGGACAAGCTTTACGACTATAAAATCGATTTTTTACCGATTTCATACTATGTTGAAAAAATATTGGTTTATTATACTTCGTATGATAGGAGAACAAAAATGGATAAAAGGTAAAAAATATTGTTTTAAAAAAGGCTCAATTATATAGTGTGCAAATTGATGCTGATAGCGCTTCTTTAATAAAACATAGTCTTAAATCAAAAGATCCAAATTTAGGAAAGTTAAATCTCATGAACAAATATAAATATTTACATTACAGCCAAACCTAAACAAGCGTGTTGAGCACAAACTTACTGTCAAAAATTCTCATGTACATACAAAATGTATGAAGCAGACTTAACTAGCGCGGCGTCAACGCTTAGTAATTGGAAAATCCAATTTTGGCAGAGATTTCACCGCAGGTAGAAAAGGGTATATATGTATGTATAAGTATAATTTTTTTACAAATAATTTTTAAAATATTTTTACTAAAAAATTTGAAAAAATTAAATTTTAACTAAAAAAAAATTTCTATAAATTTTTTATTTCCTTTTCCATTATTTTCAATAATGCTTATGGTTTTTAATGAAACACTTTCATTACTAATTACTAATAAAAACAAAATCATTATCATTAATTATTTAATAATTTTAACGCATTATCGTTAACAACCGCGGCTTTACTTCCTATAATGCGAATGAAAAATGGCCAAGTAAGATTTTTAATAAAAATATTTGAATTTAGTAGATGCAATAGACATTCTTATTGTTGGGTAATGTAATCAGCACTGCACAGTGGGACAGAATAAAAATATTTTGGAAATAACTCATCCATTTGTAAAGGGCTAAGTCGATTGATTCTAAATGGGCATATCTGAGGAGTATCTCAGCATAAGTATTAACGGTGGGTTCCATCCAGTTATCAGGGGTGGCGCTATGTGGTCTCAGAGTTAGATACCTCGACCCTGCAAATTATACATAGTCTTAAAGGTTTAGTTAATACCTATAAAATTATGGTTTAATCTGTAAATTATGTTTTAAAATGAGCGACTTATAAGCATTTTAAAATTAAAAAAATAAGTTGAACAAATTGAAATGTCAATGAAAATCAAACGGTGACAAATTCTGCAACATTACGGTGCAGGAAATCCCACAGTTCCCAAAATTAATGTCAAAAATCACAAAATTGGATTTTTTAGTTTTTGCCTCCAAAGTCCACACATGGCCTAGGGCTCATGAAATACTTTCAACAATAGTTGAGAGTATACTCATATATAGCTTTATTCAGTATTCTTTTTTTCGATTCCAGCTTTTATATTTTAGAACATATAAGCTAAAATCAAAATTTCGATGTAAAATAGGTCAAATTAAAGCAACTTCATCTTTCACTAGGTTGATCAATTTTACACGTAATTTAGTTTAAACGTACGTACACATTGCTAGCTTACGCAGAGTTATAAAATTTTTATTTATTCCTTATGAAAATCGTCTAGTTTTTAACTCAGAAAAGCTATAATCTTGAACTTTTTCACAATATTATAAATTTCGCTAACTATGGGGAAAATTTTAACAAAATATGCTGAAAATTGTTTAAAATATTTAAAAAAAACTGGACCAGGGTATCGAAAAATGAAACATTTTACGTTGTTTCTTCATAATCTAGTCCAGCCTAACTTCTTTAATGTAAATAAAACAATAATTTAATTACATTTTCCCGACGTTTCGTCAATTTCTTGTTGACTTTATCAAGGGGAATCTATTTAATTAAGAAAAACAAAACAATACAAACAAAGCTGTGATCCCTAGCCAATAAACAAGCAAGAAAAACCTTTTTTTTAAATTCCTATAACTCGATCATTTTAAAATATAATTTACAGATAAACCACCATTTTATAGGTATTAACTACACCTTTAAAGTTATGTGTAATTTTTAAAAATCAAAAAAAAATTGAAGAAATGCCAAGTTCTAAAACATTTGCAGGGGTGAGGTACCCAACTTTGAGACCACATAGCGCCACCCCTTATGAAATTAAATTATGTCCATCATTAAAACTTAAGCTGATATACTTCTCTGCTATGCTCATGCATAATATTGGATCAATCGCACTAGCGCTTTACAAATGGCTGATAAATACAGTAGCTTCAAAATATTCCATACTAGTATATTTTAATACCTTAATAAAACTATTTTTAATTATGATATGTCCTCTTGATTTCTTGAATTTTTTTTCTAAATTAATAAATTAAAAAAATTAATAAATAAAAGTTAAATATTTTTATTCGAGTAATATACAATAATACTTAAGAGATTTTTTCAGGGACGTAACAGGTATAAAAAACAAAAAAAATAATTTTTTTGGTCATCGCAACCAATTTAAGTAACAGTTTTGTTTTGTTTTTTTTTTTACAAATAACCATTATATCAATAAAAAAGATTTGTTGATTTCAAATAACCATTACATCAACCGAAAAAATTTTTGTTTTTTTTAAGAAAATATTTTTTATATTGTTATTTCTAACCCAAAAATATTTTTTAATTACAAAATTTGGTTAACATAATGGTTAAAACCAAAACAAATATTTCACACTTTAATTGGTTACGATAACCAAAATAATATCTATACAATGACAATGGTTAACATTAACAATTCCCAATATTAAATAAAAATATTTTTTTCGTAACCTTTTTATCTCAAACAAAAAAATAACGATTATATTCTGTCCCTGATTTTTTTATATTACAGGCGAAACAATTGCCTGGAAAATTTATATGAAAAGCATACAGGCAAGTCGGGCCGCTAGTTTTTTTTTTTTATAATAATTTAAAAATAAATAATAGAAATTTTAAAATTTTCTTTAGTGTTTTGTATATGTAGTTATGTTTATAAATGTGATTCCTGGAACATTTTTCTAGTTTTATAATAATATGGTTCCTGTTTAAAATAAAAACGGTTTAATTAATAATATAAAATTATTATTAAATTATTACTAATAAAAATAAAAATAAAAATAAAAAACAAGCAAATTATTAATATTTGTTGAAATATGACAATAAAAACCATGCAACTGTAAAAATATTGGTCAAATTAAAAATACAACTTGCTAAAAGATATGATTTTAATTAAATGCAAATAATAGTAACAATTAAGTTAAATTATTATCAATAAAAATGCAGTCCTCATCAAAAATAAACTAAATAATATTTATGTTTATTGTGAATATTGATGTGTAAACAAATGGAAAATAAATACATTTTTGTTTTAAAAATAAGCAAAATAATCAATTTTAAAATATATTTATAAATTTATTTGTTAATGATAGTGTATGCATTGGGCAAACTTTTTATGAGCTATGTAGGTATGAGTATCTTTATGTTTGTAGCACCGAGCTTCATCATAGATTGACACGGAGTTTTATCAATTTTAGTTGCGTCTGGTTTTAAATTTTCAATTATTATTATTACTGATTTTTTTCTAGAATAAAATTAAAAACTGGTACACATTAGTATGTAATTAAGCAGAAGTATGTTCTACAATCGCTGTAACGATATTGACGTAACTTACACTTGGATTGACAAAAATTATAATTTGTTTTATTAATTTTTAAAAAGACCCCAGAAATATGAGGTTATAGATAATCTATGCGATGTTCGATTTTATAATTAGATAAATAAAAAACTTATTTTGTCAAAACTAGGGCAAGTTTCACCTGTTATGTATATAAGCCAGGTTAGGATTGCAATTTCATTTATTATATGATTATTCGTTTTATTGATGACAAACAGTTCAAGCTGTAGTAAGTGGAAAAAAATTAATTAGAATTAAAAAAAAACAGCACCCAAAATAGTTTTTAGTGGAATGAATATATTAATAGGCAATGATAGAGAAAATTGTTATATGTGGTCTGATAAGCGATTAAGTAAGACTTCTTACCAACTAGATGATTAAGGTATGTTTAGACTGTTTGCTTTTGTACAAGCAATAGTATAATGAACTACGCTCCGTAACTAAAAAAAAAATGGCAACAGAAATATGATTTACATCTTTTTTACTTTTATACTACTAGTATGCAGTAGAAGAATTGAAACGGTGTTCGCATAATTAAAAACATAACAGACGTTTTAACATGCAAGAAATTTTAACGTTTTACAAAAAGTTCTTAAATAAAAAAAATTTATTTAAAAACATTAATTGCGATTGATCTACATTTTATTTAAGAATATTTACTTTGGAATTAAATTTCAAAGAGAAAAGTTATACAGATTTCTTCTATTACAACCAAATAGTTTTCATTTGATTAGAAGGTAGTTGCTTCTTTCGGTTACCGGTTTTTTTTTATTGGAATCAATGTGTTGTTTACTGTTGTTGTGATAATTGTACGAGTACATGTTTCCCCTTCAACGAAGGACGCTTCTTCAGTAGATCATTGCACATTTTCTTTCTTCTTGAGGACATTTCATTTGATATTATAAAAACCATTATTACAGAAAATTATGTACAGTGATAATTGCTATATTTTTAGACATTTTTATTAAGGACTTAAAAATTTAAACAGCTTTTTTCTATAATATAGAAATTTAATCAGTTATGATTTACACAATTTAAAATAATCAAAATAAACTTAACGAAGAGAAATACATTTTCACTCTTAAATCAACTATTTCTTTTCCTGTAATAATATAAAAAAAATTCCAGCAGTATTTATATGCAAATTCAGCTCATATTGAGTATATTTTTTTTTCTTTCTTAACAATCAGGAAATAATGAAAAAAGTGAACAAAACTGAACATTCGTAAAAAAAGGGTACAAATAGTGTACGTGAAAAATAGTGTACAATTGGCTAAAACAGTGTACTCTCCACTATAATATTGTAAGGTTGGTCACCATAGTTATCATATAATAAAACAGTAACTCATTTCCTATCGGTCGGTCTGTCTGTCTTTAATTTGTGTTTGCATCACGTAAAAACTACTGAATGGAATTTAACAAAATTTTGTGAGGAGGCACCTTAGTATCCTGATTTCAATATAGGATACCTTTTTTCCGCAAAAATATCTTTTTGATTTCAAGAGAAAGTTGAGAAAAACCAGTGAAAGCACGCAGATTGTTTGCTATAAGAATTCAAATAATATTCACGACAAACAGAAAATTATTTTTCGACGGATCATGCACAGCGATGCATTTTTTCTACACAGAAGAAAATAAACAAATTTTTGCTCGCTATTCTGCCGATGTTTTGTTCATGTGCAAACAAAACAATGGCTTGCCAAGTCGGTGCGCCGTGTAATGATTGAAATTTGTCTCTGTTTTCAAAACAATTTTTTTTAACTAAAAGCCACAATTATTTTTTATTATATTTAACAGTCATTTTTTAAGTAGAAGTATACAAAAAAAAAATATTATTAACATAACTATACAATTATCTATCTATGATACATAACAATAATTTTACATAAATTTACACCGTACATACATTTATATTGTTTGATTAAGTTTCTTATTTTGTTAAATCACAACAGCCTCAAACAGTTTTATGAACAAAAAATGATTTTATATACAACTTTCCTGAATGCGATTTGATGTTGTTACCACTTCCGGTCGAAATCTATATTCACTTATTGATGATGTTACCGACGGATTATTAGGACTGAGTAGGCTGACTTCCATGGGTTGTGTGGTGGGATGATATGATGATAATGACGTTGATGTTGTAGCCGTACTACTATAGGGCAAACCCACACCCAGTGGCGGACTGCATGTGGTAATGCCTTTCTTATTTAATGTTGCATAACTCTGTTGGGAAATTTACAGAGTAACAGGATGCAAACAGAGGATGACAAGAAGCAAAAGAAAAGAAGAAAGAAGAGCATATGTGATGAAAGTAATATTAAAGCATTGACCGATATAAATAGTAGAAAAAAATGTGAATAAATTGTATACACAAGTTAACTGAAATACATATGTATTTTTTTCTGCTTTGTGCTGTTACTTTGTTGTATTTACTATGTATGATTGCTAACTTAAACGTATTTCTGTGTATTAAGGCTATTTTAATCAGTAATATTTGTTTACTTTTTACTTTTTTATTTTCTATTATTTCTTCTATTTATTTTACAATTTATTTATTTTTTTAATTTGTATACAACAAGGACAAACATAAATTTGCCATTGTGTTTTGCTTTGCTTTTAATTTCCCGCAGCAATTATATGGCATACAAACCATGGCCATGTGTTTTACAACCACAACAATGTTTCTGCTTTTTTTTTTTTTTTTTAAGGTATATTGTTCGTAATACACACTTTAACAAAACACAAATTTAAGGCAGACTTATTTTATATATATTTTTTTAAGTAAAAACATCGCTACTTCTTCGAGTAAAAATATTGCAAATAAAAACGTTTTGAAGCCTCACAAAGAAGGTGTCACGAAGAATATGCCCACAACACAATTGTACTTACATACTATCTTTTCATTTACAGCAAATCTATCAAACAAATGAAGAAATAGAAATTTTTAAAACATTGATAAGAAAACATTCTCTTCGAAAACATAATATGTTTATATTTTCATTACAAGTTTAAGAAAAAAATGTTGCAGCTTAGTTTATAAGGTATCTATTATCTCGATCACTTTAATTAGAGCTACTTAAATATCTGCGTATAGTTAGCGATATCTTATTTAAATTAGGCAAAAGTTAGAATTTCATTACCTTCAGAAAGAACATTTTCCTAAGTTTAAAAAAATAATAACAACAAAAAATAAAGTTTGTGTCATCAGTTATTTAAAGTTCCTGTTACAAAAAAAATAAACTACTTTTAATTAATTTAATAACACTGTACAACAATTTCAAACTATTTCCAAAATTGATTCACTTAAAATATTATGTAGGTGCATTAATGACGATAATAGCTTTAAACAACAGTTCACTATAATTTTATTTAAATTAAATGTAAGTTTCAATTGTTTTTGAATAACGATTTTATAGCTAATAAAATATGTAATACTTTTCTACTGAGAAAATTTTTTTGTTAACTCAGTTATATCGAGACAAGATAAAAAGTGTTAATTTTGACAGCACTGCAAATCAGTATTATTGTGGTTTCTTTGTCTACCAACAGTCGTAAATAGTTAAATAAAAATTTTCTGCCTAAAACAACATATTTTTATTTATTTTGAACTTTTAAAATAAACTACAAACAGTTTTGTATACCGATAAGCAGCAAGAACAGGCCACAGCTGGGACACTTTAACCGCCTTTAAAATAAAATTCCGATGTGATCTTGCAAAACGCCGACACACGTTTATTGTTTAACATTGTTGTGTTGAACTGTAAAATTTAACAACAATATTTTTATAGTAACTCATTTCCGTCTGTCTGTCTGTCTGTCTGTCTGTCTGTCTGCTTTTCATTGGGGGATGGATTTTAACAAAATTTCGTGAGGAGGTACCACAGCATCCTGATTCCAATATAAGATACTTTTTATCTCTTTTACAGAAGTGAAAAAACGCAATTTCCGGATTAAAGGTACTGAAATTTTCGGTTTAAACTTGGGATATTTTAAAAACTATGGCTTAACATTAGGCGCCAATTGAATAAAATTTGTATTTGATTTTTTTTGCTTTGTGAACTTACATTGTTATTTAAATATTTTAAACACTTTTAAAGAGGTTTACAATAATTTTTAGAATTTTATATAACATTGTTATTTTTAACGCATATAATTCCTTTAAAATTCATTCATTTTATGAAAGAATCATAAAATATTTATTTTCAAAAAATATAATAATCCAAACGGATTACTCTGGGGAAAGCATATTTACATAGCTATTTCACTGGTGCTTAACCAGATGGTCAGAGGATTTTTTAAAACTTTCTGAATAAAAACCCAGATTCATATGCCCAAAATTTAATAAACCTAATGAGAAGTTTATTAAGTCTAGTACCTTTATGTAAAGAAAATATTTATTTGGATGGATTTTAAAAAAATTTTTTGAGAAGTTACTCCTGATACCAATATAGCATACTTCTTTCCGCAAAATACCTTATTTCCAACAGATAATAAAGAGAAAAAGCAGTAAAAGTATGCCGACTTTTTTACCACTTTAAAGGTACAGCATACTTTAAGGCGTCGTTTATTTTAGAAAGTGGAATATTTTAGACACGGTTGCGCACGGTTGAATAAAATTTGAATTTGATTTATATTTTTACTTTATGGAATTAGAATGTTATTAAAATATTTAAGCTTCTTTTACAGAGCTTTACAATAATTTTTAGAATTTTTTATAAATTTTACAATTTTATCCAGGTACCCATCCCTTTACATGAAGTAAATACATAAACCATAACTGAAGCACTATAAAAGCAATATCATACAATTGGCATACTTTCAAAGCAAAATAGAGCAAAATATTGTCAGGACGCCCACGATGTGACGGGCACAGCTAGTAATTTATGTCCTTCTGCTCGTCTCAGCGGCTTCTATCGTTGGAACCATAAAAGGTAGACTCTTAAAATTATTAATTTTTTTTTCTTATTTTATGGCTGCTATAACAAATAATACTAAAACTTATAGGGCATTCCGAAAGTCAGATGTCATTCGCGTATATATCTTTATTTCTGAGCCCTAAATTAAAACTATGTTCGCGATATAAACGAGTGTAAAATAATAAAACTAAAAATTAAAGAGTGTTCCAACAGTGAATATATGTATGTATATGGCCTAATTTCAAAACCAAAGCAGTTCTAATTACTTTTATAACCTCAGGAAAATGCCCTTTTTGATAGTAGTAAAATTTTAGCTGACTACAAAAAATTCGATATACATATATGGTCTACCAAAAACAGAAATGTATTGTTTCATGTTCGTCTCACTCTTTCATATGTGGTGAAAAAGAAAGAAGCTAAACAAAATTTACTTCACGAACAATGAGTTGAGATTAGTTTTAAAAGCAAACATTCATGAAGACGCAAATCATGTGTGTGAAACTCATTTGTGAGCAGTGGAAAAAAGATAAGAGAATGAACAAAAACGTATTATTCATGGTGAACAAATACGTATCCTGAATGTAATAACCTAAAAATCAAATCGCGATTTTATTACTCTAAAATTCCTTTCCAAAAAATTTTACATACAACTAAAGTATATTATACAAAAAAATTATATTTGGAATCGGTTATATACATTATTTATTTTTATTCACGCATAAAAGAAGAATAAAATAAACTTTCTGAAATCGAAATGGTTACTATGGTTTTTTATTTTGTTTAGAAGTTTAGATTTGGCTTTCTTTCTAGTCTGATTGAACTTCTCATTTAGTCTATTAAGTTTTAAGCATAAGAATCTGAGGTTTTATTCAGAAAAATTGGGAAAAATCCACTGATGAGCTAGTTGAGCACTAGCGAAATAGCTATCTGGATATGCTTTCCCCATAGTAATCAATTTCGATTATTATATTTTTTGAAAATAAATATTGTATACTTATAAAATATTTATTTAAATAAATTTTCAAAAGGAATCATGCGTGAATAAAAATAAATAATGTAACTAAAGTATATTTTTAATCGCAATAATAGTACTAGGAATGACCCAATAGATCCATTATATTGTCAATTTCAAGGGTTTGACGTTATTGTGAAAGAGGTGCAGTATTAGCCATATTATTATTTAAGTTGAATATGTCTGCCTTAAAAAATATTATTTCCCCAGTTATAAACTAGGTTTTGTTTTTATTTGTGTTTATATTTGACTTGCATTTAGCTGAAGCAGTTAGCTTATATAAATATAACTAGCACACTTTGTACATACAATTTAATTTCACTTTTCTTTTCATTTTTTTTTCAATTTTATTATTGTTATTTACTTACAATTTGTTTACTTGGCCTAAAAGTGTAATGCAGCACCTCATTGCCAACACCAAGGCTGCCATTATTACTTTTTAATGAACCCAAACTAGATACACCATCCGCACTACTTAATGCTGAGCCATTTGTTATACCAATGACACTCCCACTACCCATTGTTGCATTGCCGTCTGTTAAAGCATCCGTTGTGCAATAATCACGTTGCAGTAGTCGAGCTGATGGACTACGGAATATAGGTGAAGCCAGCATTGACTTTAGTGGACGTTTTTCTGTAATTAAATTACGTAAATGTTATATTTAGAAGTATGTATAAGTTTAATTACTAAAATGATTTCTATGTAATTTGGCTCTTGTGTATAAAAGTGTTGATATTTTCAAGTTGCTACTTAATAAGGAAGACAAGTGGAAATGTTTTTTGTTTTCTATTTTGTTGCAGAATAGAAACTAATGAAAAATTTCATAAGTTCATAATTAAATTCTGCAGGTACACCGCTTTATTCTTCGCAGTTGAAAAAGTGCATAAAAAATGTTTGATGAGCAAGCCAATTACAATATTTTTCCACTGAATTAAACAAAAATATTAATTATTTTTTAAGTAGTTTCTATTTCATATATATGGTATTTTGTTCGAACTTATTTTTATCTTACAGTTTTTTTTTTGTTATTTTTGCTAAATTTATTTCCAATGCTTCGCTATCAGGAAAAAAACAACATTTTCTAACTTTAGCACTATGCAAGTCGCAGTATCCAATTTTGTCATTTTTATTATTTATGTTTTCAATTCCTATTAAATCGGAAATACTTTAGTATTGCTAAGTTCTAAAGGTTAATAATTTTTAAATTTCTGTGGTTTATTTAAGCCTCTTGGTATGACCTTTCAGCAAGTTTTGAACCTGTGCATCATATAGATGCATCATATAGAAACCCTTAATTTACTTTTTTTGATATAACGTTAAGAAACTTAACCTTTTCACTTAAAGGACTAAAAATCTTTAAGTGAAAAGGTTAAATTTCCCACTGTTTAGTACTGGAATTTACTTTTGGAACACTGCCTACAACAAAAGCAATTAGCAATCAATAAATGCAAAATAAAATAGCAGTGATCTACTTTAATAAATATTCATAATTTTTCATAAAATTGGAAATGCAATTGAATATAACATTTGTATTTATTTAAAAACAATTTTTGGCTCAAAATTCTTATTAACAAACTGACGTGACAGCAATATATTTAAATATTTGGCAAAATTCTGTTTTTATTAAAAAAAAAAAAGCAAAACAACTACATTTTACTTGTTCAAGCTTAATAACAATAATAAATTAAAAAAATATTAAAAAAAAACAATAATGTATAACTCAACTTACCATATTGATTTGGTATAACATCTGGATCGGTGTCATCGCCTTCAGGTGGATCAGCCATAACTTGTGGCGACTGCCGATGATGACTTTGTGTTGTTGACCTTAATGTCGATGTATCCATTACACCAATGCCAATGCTGCCACCGGCTGGTGATGTACTACCACCAATTTGTATCTTACCCTCACCATTCGAATGCAATAGACTATGATGTGCCTGATGATTATTATGTTCATAATGATTACGATGATGATTCGGCTGCAATGGATCCAATTGACAATCGGTGGGTACAGACAGTTGAGTGTGTTTTGTTGGTTTTAAATTGTTGTCAGTTGCACTGTAAAAAAATCATTTAAAATAAATAATTAAAAATCATACAAAAAAACGGAAACTGCCATTTTGCTATATATGTATATAATGTCTTTAACTGTCTCGTTCTAAGAATCTTAGAAATTTAAAATAATTTTCTTGTTTATATCCGATCTTCCTAATCTTTCTCTAAGCCGTCCAATTAAAAGCCACACGCAAAGAAAAACTATAGTTATGGTATGGTAGTAGCACCTACCTTATGTTCTATGTTATAATATATTAATGCTATGGACAATTTTTTGTTGTTGTTGTTTACTACGTACAAAAGATGCAACATGGTTAGTTTTAAATATACGACTTTTGATAAAATTCAAACCACAAACAAAGTCTTATATATATTTCAAAATAACATATTCTTTTTAAACATAATATATTAATAATAAACAAAATATGTTAAATTTCCTACGTAAAAAAAAACAATAAAAAATATTATTTAATATTATTTATGTCATGAATATGTACATAAAAAAAAAATTAAAAATTTATAAACAATTGCTTCGGGAAGTTATATATTCTTACATATTAATTATTACTTATAATATAATGTGATAATTATTGTTTGTAAATTTAAGTATTAATGAAGTAACTGTCAGGTGTTTTATATGAAATTATTGATAAAAAAAATAAATAATTGTGTAAATTATTATCAAAAATGTAAAAAAACTAGCATATCCCTTCACATCATAGTTTTTATTAATTTAATTTAACCATATAATGTTTAAAATAACAATAATATGGTTTAATGCAACCATATAATTTAATCATAAAATGTTGCTCTTAGATTATGGTTACCTCAACCATATTTTTTCTTGGCGTGCAGACACTGTAGCATCTTTCTTCACACTAGTTCCCGATCGAGCTTTAGTTTTTTGGTTTTTAATATTCTCACGTGAAATCCTGCACCATTTCGAGAGTACAGGTGATGAATATACAAGCTACTATCCCTGTGAATACCGGTGACTATTTTAACGATTATTTCCAATTTCGCATTCTGCGACGGAGAGTCTTAATTACTTGCTATCGTAAATCGAATAAAACGAATCGTGTTAAAAACGTTGATCAATGACTATGAATTTTATTAATTAAAATTTAATAATTATAAGGCGTGTACTTGTGATCAATTTTTCGAGATTTTCTATAACCCAGATTTAATAGTTTAAACATCTTGATTTAAAAAACCAGATTAAATTTTTAAAATTAAGAAACACCCTTTAACTAATTGCTTAAAATATATTCTTAGTATTAAATTACATTTTAAATATGTGGAAGTAAATGCTCTTCTTTATTTTGGTTCTCTTTTGGCATTTGGCCGTCTTTTGGCCACTTTGTTGTTTACTGTATTTTTAACCTACTTTTGAACATTTTTTATATAAAAGGCTATGCCTACAGATTGGACTCATTAAACCGATGGCGTGATTTTATAATTCGACTTACATATCGCACTTAATCAACAAGAGGGTTTTAACTCAATATTTTAAAATTTTCTGTAGAGTTAAAAAACTGTTTGTGATTACATTTTAAGATAACTAAAAAATCCGAACATATTATAGTAAGCAAATTCCATTTAAAAATATATTTACACTGTTTACACTTTTAAATTTTTTGCAATCATTGCCAAATAAAAATAATAAATTTTTGTTGATATAAAGGTACTCAAGACGCTATCACGAAAATGGTCTCATGTGAGGGTTTCGAGATGAAAGAGTAATCAGAATACGTTGAAATTTTTACAGTAGGTGAATATTGATGTTGTTGGTTGATTTCTCGCAAAAGTAAAAAATTTAAAAATTTTGAGTTAATACCCCCTTGTTGATTAAGTGCGATAGTGGTTCTATTTTTTGAACCGTTGCAAATAGACACCTGGAATTTACACAGAACGTGTGCTACTTTATCGCTATAATAACAAGTATTAAGTTCAAAATTGTAAATTAAAGGGTTTCCCTTTGAACAGTTTTATACAGACACTTGAAATATACATAGATCGCGTATTACCATGAACACAATAACAACTAGTACAAATATTTAAAATTATAAACTAAAACGTGGGCCTATAGCTGATGTAATTTTATGTATATGGCCTTATCTTTGGAACCATTACAGACAGGCATTTGAATTTTGCATGTTGTATATTGCTATATCCGTAATAACAGGAAATATAAGAATACAAGTTAAAGGTTGTCCCCACAGGTGAATAAATTAATGTATATGATCTTATCTCTTCAACTATTATAGATAAACACTTGAAATATATATAGTATGTAAATTGCTATAACCGCTATAACAAAAATCATAAACTTTAAAACTAGAAATTAAAGGGAGTACCTATAGGTGATGTATTTTGATGTATATGGCTTTATCTTTCGAGCCTTCTGTACTGCTGTGTCCTCTATAAGAGGTTATAGGTTAAAGTGTGGGGATACCTCCTTGTGTGGTACTTTGGTTTATCTTTTGATTTAACTCGTCGTTAACTTATCATTATCTTCTATGCCCACTATCAGCATTTGCAATAATAATGTAGAATTTTATTAAATTTTAGATTTTTATGTATAGCCTATGTTCCTGAGTAATTACTCAGGGATGGGAACCTTTATATACCATTTCTAAAGCACTATTAGAGCAATAGTCTAAAATTGGGAGTGGACTTCTTTCAAAGCAAAATAGAACAAAATATTGTAAGGTCGCTGACGAAGTGGCGAGCACATCTAAAAAAATTATAAAATTAAAATAATAACAAATAATGAGTTTTGAAGGGGTTATCTACGCCAACGACCATTTCTTACCTATTTTAAAAACATTTTAAGCCACTGGAAAACTCTTGAAGCAAACACAAATGTATGACATTATTAACTTTATTGTGTTTTATTTAATATTTTTGTAATTGCATTCTTTCGAAGCTTAAATTATTGCTACTAATTTACGGTTTTTTCTAAAGCTATTTCTGCACATCCATATGTATATAGTTCTTGATTGTGTAAATGTGTAAAATTTTGTGGAATGTTGTAAGTTGCTTTTCAAACAAAATTATCTAAAAATATTGCATTAAAGGCTTCCTCTGGTTTTGTTATTAAGCTTCAAATTTCTTTTACCATTTGCGTAAAACTTGATGTTGAACATTCGACTAGTTTTAATTAAATTAAATTATATCCTTAGTCATAAGGGTTCAGTTTTGTTCTCTAATATATTTTCAACATATAATTAAGCCAGTTATGTACAACAAGAAATAACGAGGTTTTCTATACACCAAACCATACAGATTATTTACAGTTTAATAATATACGATATTTTTGCAAATACTATTTCTATTAAAGGTGCAAAATGTTCTATACCTTAATCTTTTTTAAAACATTTTAAATTTACTTTTAACCCATACAAAATTTCCTCTACTATTTGAAATATAATACGCTTTATTTCCATTTCTTTTTATACTTTTTAACCAACATGAAACCAAATTATGGCCAAATCCTTATGGTGAGTCACAAAATTTGTTAAAAATAAATAAAACATATTTGAAAAATATGCGAGCAAAAGGGAAGTAAAAACTTACCGGTTAGAAAATCTTCTATAAAAAGCTGCCAATATTATGCACGATATGGCAAATAACAAAGCACAAAACAATGTTAGTCCTGCTAGAAATGGTGATAAAGGAACAGTTAAACCATTAGAAACACCTGAAATTGTGGAAAAAATAAGTTTTATTTATTTAGTGTTGTTTTCAATAAATTTATGTAGTTTTTTTAAAAGTTAAACAAAAATTACAATAATTTTCAAACAAATCTACAATATATTATAATGCAATACCAGTTTTGAGGACTATATAAAGTCCCAAACGGTTCAAGATTCGTAGTTTATAATTTAAATATAAAGGGTGATCCATTTCGAAGTACTTTTTTCAATAGCATTTTTTGACAGATCACTTGTGAGTCGTGTCATGCTGTCATGTTATTTTTGTTTAGTATTGTTTGGCATTTCATAATGGAAAGACTTACGCCTGAATCGCTTCGCTCTATGGGCTCTTGAAATGTTCCAAGAAGATCTGACGTTTTCGAGGAAAATTGTGTTTAGCGATGAGGCCCATTTCTAGCTCAATGGGTATGTAAACAAACAAAATTGCCGCATTTAGGACGAAGAGCAACCTGAAGTGATTCAAGAGCTGCCCCTTTTTCCAGATAAAACAACGGTTTGTTGTGGTTTGTGGGCCGGTGGAATCGTCGGTCCATATTTCTATAAGCGTAACCGTCAATGGCAACCGCTGTTGTGCCATGATAGTCGACTGTTTGATGCCTGAAATTGAAGATCGTGATCTCGGCGACATTTGGTTTCAGCATGACGGCGCCACTTCTCACATATCGCATCAATCAATGAATTTTCACGTTTTGGACCAGTCGATTGGCCACCAATATCGTGTGATATCACACCGTATAACTTTTTCCTGTGGGGAAATGTAAAGTCTAAAGTTTATCCGGACAAACCCGTTTCGATTGAGGCCTTAGAGGAAAACATCACGCGTGTCATTCGCCAGTTACCAGTCGAAATGCTCGAATGGGTCATCGAAAATTGAACTCAACGGATGGACCATCTGCGACATAGCAACGGCCAACATTTGATAGACATAATCTTCAAAAAATAAATGCCAAAGAATGATCTTTCAAATGGTAATAAACATTCTCCACTAAATTTGAATTTTCTGTGTTTTTTTTTTATTTTTTTTTTTTCTTTAAAAAAGTAGGGAAGCTTGAAATGGATCACCCCTTACATATTCTTTCAAGAACATTATAAAATAACTTGAAAAATGTTAGCTTTAATGCATTTTTAAACGACTTTAAAAAAGAATTATTTTTTATGTATTTGATTAGGACTCAGTTATTTCTAAAGCGAATTTAACATTTTTGTTTTAATTTAAAAATGTATTTTTTACTTAATTATTTCTAAATTTATTCTTACAAATTAAAGGGCGTCTCCATACAACCCAAGTGATTTTTACGTGTGTTTTGAACTGCATAATGCACGCATTTCAAATTTTGAATAAGTATAGCTCTCAAAAGCAAAAGAATATAAAACAAAATTAAAACTTAAATATTAAAGGGTATTCTCAAGGATGATGTAATTTGACTTATGTAAACGATCCTATTATATACAGCTAATTTAAAATTCCACCTAATTTATTTCTTTGTCCACTATAACAAGTATACAATTTAAAATTATAAATTGAGGGCTGTACAATTTGATAATTATGGCCTTATGAACCGTTATAGACAGACTTTTGAAACCTACACAGAATGGTCACTACTATGACAGCAATAGCAGCAAGTCTAAATACTTGAAATTGGTGTAATTTCATGTATGTATGTACATATATGACCCCAAGACTGATAAACTAACGCACTACCAATGAGTATATGGAGGCTCCCAATTGCTTCGGCCACAATAATACAAAATTAAAGTTAAAGGTAACTTAATTTTACTCACACACTTGAAACTAACAAAGTGTGTGTATTGCTATATCCCCTACCACTTCAAATATATTATGTGCATATAATATGTTTTTGAAAATTAATTCATAAAATTGTTGAAATTTTTATTGTAGATTCCGTTTGCTTTTTTTATTTTACATAGAGATGAAATTTAAAATTTCGTTTTTAATCTCTCGAAGAAAGAATAAATTAAATTACAAATTAGGTGATAATATTAAAGAAAAACTGGGAAAATTTTAATTTCTGCCACCAGCTTAGCGGAATGCACATTTTCTAGACAGCTACGTCCTTCACCAGCACTCTTCATATCTATCTACTTGGGGTAGTGTTTTAGTTTTAAGCATCATCTATTTAACCAACCAAAATCAGATAAAGGAATATGAGGAAAACTGTATTCAATCATCAATCGTCAGTTGGCGACAACGAAGTCTAGCACTACCTAAAGCTTTCCTTTTGTTTATTATTTTTACTTTTAATATTTACCACATTATATATATAGACAGACGTCTGTCTGTGTTTCTGTCTGTGTTCGCATCACGCAAAAACAACTGGATGGATTTTAATAGAAATTTGGGAGTAATTGTGAAAAAATAATTCATTTTAACACAAAATAAACAGGGTTTAAAATGGCCATACAAATTCTTAAAATATAATAAATTTGTTATAAGTAAATTTGATTTTTTTTTAATTTTTTATGTGTTGTATGTTAGAATGCATGTTAGAATTAAAATTCATTATGTAAGCAAAATGTTATACAGCACCAATATGTTTACACATTACAAGTTGCAAGATTGCAAACGAAATATACTTATGTATACAGAACCCTCTTGTATTGCTATGCATATAAGGACATAGATATGTATAATACACCATGGAATTAGAGCAACAGAAACAACGATTCGCAATACAAAAATAAAACGATTCGTACCACAACATCTGAACGAACAGCATACTTAAAACAATAAACAAAAGTCAATTGCATGTATATTGCATAACAAAAAACACACACTTGGTGAAAATATTTTTGCAAAAAAGTGAATTTTTCCCAGACAAACTTAAAAATAACAGCACTGCTCGAAAATTGATAGTAGTAAATTGAAAAAGGGAAATAAATGAAACTTGGCTTAGGAAAATGTGTTGATGTAGAAAGTGCTATACATGCAGGATGGCAGCGAAAAATAAAAGCAGCTACAGATGAAACAAATAAAATGTACAAAAGTCATGAGAAATATGTACAAGGAATGGAAAAGCAAACTTTAACACAACAGCTAAACAGAAGAAAGAACAGCACAAATATTTGTTTAGCTTTATTGTTAATGAAAAAATTTTGCTCTTCCCCTTCTGTTGCAATCGCTTTTAGACAAGTTAAAAAAAAAATTAATGTTTTGTAGAAAACTTTGCAAAAACGAGCAAAGTGCTAGAAGCAATGTTAATTTTTTTTTTTTGTTTCAATGACACAAGGTAAAAATTGTATTTTTTTCTATGCAAAAAGCACGAAAAACTACTTAACTTTATGACTTTCTTAGAAATTTTTTCTTGTTTCAGGTTTAATTAGATTTTTGCTTAAAAAAAATGACATTTAATAGGTTTGTTTTGCAAGAGTGTGGAGAAAAACCACAATTGTTTTGTTGGTTACATCACATCCTTTTTATAATATAATAAAGCAAAGCTTGTGGTTAACATAATAAAGTTTGCATTTGCAGTTATTTAGCTTAAAATTATGTGTGTACTAACTATACTGATATACTATTGATATACAACTGATAACTGTATCAAGTACTAATTGGCTGGATGACTTCTACACTGTGGTTTCATGGTAAAGCCACATGCCCTTTTTAAAGATTTTCCAAATTGATAGAAAAATCATAGGATATTTATTTATGCCATCTGAAAGAGCATTTGAAATTAATAGCAAAAGCAAAAAAGAACTTTATTTATTTGCATTTTATTAACAACATGATGTTAATATAGCCGCAGTGTCAAAAATCATATGTATTACTTAAAGTGGTTTTACACGACGTGTGTTTGCATATGACTTGTCAGTTTGATAACCCATATGTAATTTCATGTGTTTGTCAAAATAGCCATTTTACATACGGTTTATAATTTTTGCTTTCAAACCTCCATGTGTAATTACATCTGACATAACCTATAATATATAATTTTTCCGCCACACAGTTGTTGGTATTGCCAACCACAGCTGATGCAAAGATGCAAACGTAGTGCTTTTACCACGCTTTTAGTGCTTTTGGTACCACAACAAACCTAAAATAGCAAAATATCAAGTTGGCATTACAGGATGTCAGATGCTTTGTCATATCAAAATAGAACACGTTCTAAATGAAAAATGTCATATGTATTGTACACATGGAAAATACACATGTTATGTTTGAAAGGGTTCACACGACGTATTTAGAATTTAAACATGGAAAAGTGACAAGTCATATGACAAATACACGTCGTGTAAAACCATTTTTAGCTAACCACTTTTTTTTTTTTTTGGTTTCGTTTTATTATGATTTAATATTATCTGTAGATTTCATATTCGTAATATTATTAAAATATCACGCGGTTGTTATTTACCGATACTGAAAAAGCCAAAATGTTTACATTTAGGGAAGATGGTGGTAGTTTTCTGCACGAAAACTGACTTAAACCGATGCTCTAAGGTAGTTTGCAATTTTTTAAAGGGCTCTTAACAAAACAGACAACAGAAAAAATACAGGGTGGAAAGCAAGACTTTGCTATCGTATTAAAAGCGAAATATTCTTAAAAGTAATAGCAAATGCATGTGGTTTTAATGTATCCTGTCAAAAGAGAATCTATTTGTCTTATTTGAAAGCTTCCTGCTTGACTGTAAATAGTGTCCTGCAGTAGTCTACATTTATTCGCCGCCAAAAATGAAATAAAAACGAGGTTAATTGTTGGCGCAAAAACGCGCATTTAAAAAAACAGTGTGAATACAAAGTTTTGTTTGCAGATAATTTTTTCTTAGGAGAAAAAGTTAAACTTAGATGATCTGAATACAATTCTTACTGAAGACATTCATTTAAAGAATCATGCAATTTTTTGAACTAAAGTGTTCTGGTGTTTTTAGGGTTCCGTACACAAAGTGTAAAAACGTAACCCTATTGTTTTCGCTACAATGTCTGTCCGTCTGTCCGTCTGTCCGTCTATCCGTCTGTCCGTCTGTCAGCGCCTTTTATCTGGAACCGTAATAGGTAGACTCTTGAAATTTTCACAGATGATGTATAGCTGTTGCCGCTATAGCAACAAATACTAAAACTTATAGGGTGTTCCGATAGAGAGGTGTTATTCACGAATATGTGGTTATTTCTTGAACTGTAGGAGGAATACACTAAAAATATCCAAGCAGTAATTAAAACTTCGTGCGCTATATAAACAAGTCTAAAAAAATAAACCTAAAAATTAAAGGGTGTTCCGATTGTGGCGTGATTTGCATGCATAAGGCCTAAGTTTTGAACCATAATGTAGACTCTTGAAATTTTCGCAGAAGTGGTATAACTGTGGCCGCTATAGCAATAAATATTAAAACTTATAGGGTGTTCCGATAGGGATGTGTTATTAATGAATGTGTGTTTATTTCTTGAACTGTTGGAAGCATACACTAAAAATTTACAAAGAGTAATTAAAACTGAGTACGCCTTATAAACAAGTCTAAAATAATAAACCTAAAAATTAAAGGGTGTTCCAATAGTGGCTTGATATGTATGTATAAGGCCTAAGTTTTGAACCACAACAGGTACACTCTTGAAATTTTCATAGAAGGTGTATAACTGTGGCCACTATAGCAATAAATACTGAAACCTATCGGGTGTTCCGAAAGTGAGGTGTTGTTTGCCGTTATGTCTCTATTTTTTGAGCTATAAGAGGCAACCACTTAAAATTTGTTCGCTTTCTATTAAATTAAGCCTTAAAATTAAAAGGTGTTCCGAGAGTGACGTGCTTTGCGTGTATATGGCCTAAGTTTTGAACAATAATAAGTAGACTCTTAAAGTTTTTACAAGAGGTTTATTACTATGGAAACAAAAACAAATAATAAAAATTAAAGGGTCCATCAGTGACATGTTTTTGACGTATATTACCTTATTTTTTGAACCGCAATAGGTAGGCCTGATATTTTTATAGAAAGTGTATTACCATGGCCGTTATAACAACAATTCCTAAAATTAAAAGGGTGTTCCAATTGCTATGCAATTTTCGCTAATGTGACTTTGATTTTAAAAAGAAAAGGGTGCCCCATAAGACATGAAAAAATTAACAACTTGAGTTTTTAAAGGCGTACTAGACGTAGTACGGAACCCTACGTGTGTGAGACTAACTCACACTTGACTGATTTATTTTTAATAGTTTGGAGAGCATTCTATATGCTATAGTTGGCTTTTTGTAGTAAAAAAATAAATTTCACAGAATACAAAACTGGTTTTTCCAGATCTACTTTATGTAAATCGTAAAAGTTTTTCACAGCAAATAAATGCTGTAGTTATAAAAGTAACCAAACCTGAATGTGCTAAATTCAAATATTAGGTCGTTCGGAAAGTAATTTGATTTTTTTTCTTTCAGAGATATGTCGTTAGTTGCATTTCCCGATATCTTAACCGTAAAATTAATTTTTTTGGCATCGTATAAAATATGAAAAATTCAAGTGAGCATTTTCGCCATATTTTGCTTTTTTATTACCGTAAGGGTAAAAAAAGATAGAAAAAATTACATATGTGCCGTTTACGGAGTGGATGTGTTGAGCGAACGTCAGTGCCAGTGCAGCAAATATAGAAAAGGCACTATAAATAATTTGTCAAAGGCAAAGTTTTAGGAAGATTTCGATGATATTTTAAAGATGTTATAAGAAAACCAAGAGCAACTAATATCTCTAAAGAAAAAAAACCCACTTCAGCCGCTTAGTATGAACATATATATGTACATGTTTAGCAAATAAATAAGAAAATAAACAATAGGGAAAACGATAAAGATCTAAAACGCATGTAACATATTATACAGATTTATATATAAAAACGTTAAAAGCCTTAACCAAATAATTCGACTGGAATTCAAACAGCATATATCCAAAACATTAAATACCATATATGAAAAGAGCTGAATTGTATCAAACACTAAAGCTGGAAAATTATGTATTTGCTAGTAACTATATTACGAGTAATACAAATACAGGTTTCAACATTAGTAAAAAGAGATTTTTAACACAAAAAACTAATTAGTATTCCCCTTTGTTATACCTTTTAGCTTTAAAATACATAATGTAAATTATTATAACTTGCCAATAGCTAAAGTGAGGATTTTATCAAAGATATAAGTAATTTTTCGTTATAATAACAAGGGAAAGGCTCGTTAAATGTTATTTTTAGCTTATTTATAATAACGAATAACTACCTATCTCTGTGATAAAATCTTAACTTAAGCTATTGACAAGTTTAATAATGGACTTATTTGGAGTGTAGTAATTTTTGAATTATTCAATTTAATACAATTTGGCCCAAATTAGACGCGGTAATAACTAAGATACTTCTGAATTGAGACAGAAAAGTTTTAAGAACGAGTAATAGAGAGGTTACCGGTACATCAGTTTTCTTTACGGTATATCACTGTGGAGCACATCGTGTATCACCGCCCGGTATTACAAAGCCGCAGACTTAGATGGCTAGGTGGGAGATTTCTCGATGGATGTCGTCGGCTTCGTCAAGGAAATCGTGTGACTGAGTGATAGGTAGCAGGACGCATAATAGGTCTATCTTTCTCCTTTTGTTTTTCTTAGGTTTAGTTAGCAGAAGGGAATCACAAAGGACTCTCCGGGTCTCCGAGTCGATGTGCCATTTCTGGCACAACCCTTCCTAACCTAACCTAACCCAAACTATAGAGAACATAATGGGGTTCCTGTGACCATATAATAACCACGATTTTTCTTTGCGTGTGCCTGTGTTTGCATCACGAAAAACTATTGGATGGATTTAACAATATTTTGTGAGGAGGTACCTTAGTATTTTTATTCAAATATAGAATGCTTTTTTTCCGCAAAAATATTTTATTTAAAAGAGAAAGTGGAGAAAAAGCAGTGAAAGTACGCAATTTTACCGATATGCTTACTTTAAGTCGGCATATTTTAGTAGGGATGAGATCCTATATATATAGTAACTGAAGCAATAAAAAAGTAAGGGCCTTTGGTGTGGATTGTTTTCAAAGTAAAATCGAACAAAAATTTGCAAGCAAGCTGCCGTAGTGGGAGGCACAGCTAGTAAATAATAAATAAAAAAAATGTTATGTAAGGAGTTGTTGTATTTATAACCATTAAATTAGGGTAATAAACCGCAACAAAAAAAAAAACATGAAATAATATTAAATAAAAACTTGTATGATTTCTCGGTATGTAAATCCTTTATTTTATAACACGGGGATCAAAATTTGATTTAGTGTAATTGATTTATTTGTATACAAAATGAAAATTTAACAGAAATCGTATTTTTTAATTTGCGCATAATGTAATAATCTGTGCCAATAAAAACACTTAAATACATGTATTTAAAAACTGCTGTTAATTTTTGTATTTAAAATAACATATAATTTCGTTTTATTTATATTACACCAGTTTTTATATAACATTTGCTTAATTTATTATTCTTTTTAATACTTCAAACTACATCAATAAGTTTTCTTTTTATATGCTTTTTTCTTGTATTTATATTTTCAGATATTGAAACATTTAGGAAAAAAGTCCTACAGCCATGAACATTTACGTAAATAAATAA
The DNA here is from genome assembly GCA_949628195.1 of Phasia obesa. Taxonomy (NCBI): domain Eukaryota; kingdom Metazoa; phylum Arthropoda; class Insecta; order Diptera; family Tachinidae; genus Phasia; species Phasia obesa. Next base: position 43,197,711 of record OX451215.1, read on the forward strand.
TAAAAAACATTAAAATTTTTTCTCGTATCAAAAATATAGCAAAAATATGCATATTCTATATGGAACATAATGACATCGAATACATTATAATGTCATACAAATAAGTTCATAAATGGAAGTTATTTCGTTTCAGCGGAAGTTATAAAAACTATGTGTGTACTCATTGTATACATTAAGACAAATAAAAAACTGCAACATATAAAATTTTTCAACTAAAAAAAATATATATTTAAAGTCAATATCCTGATATGCATAATGCAGTTTTTACTGATATTTTGACTTTTGACACATCCGCCCTAAGGTTCAATATTTTATTGTTTTTATAAATAGGAAATAATAAAAAAATAGCGAACATAATTATGATGAAGTCAATTTCTTTTCAGAGAATTCATATGATTTTAGTGTAAACATACATATGCTATGGAAAAATAAAATCTCCATGGGGTGCTTTTTAAATAAAAAAAAAAAATAAAATAAAACGGAGGAAATGTTTCTAAAATTTACAAAAGACAATAAATAGACAATTTTATGTAGAAGAAATTTAATTATCTTTACAGTGATTCAGCTTTATGATTGATTCCGTTTATCGATGTAGATACAGGTAAATCCTATGTTGCGTACATGACATTCGTAAGTATATATTCTGTTCTTAGCTTGAGTTTTTCATATATACTGCAACAAAAAGT
>OX451215.1:43198596-43407408 GCA_949628195.1 Phasia obesa
TACTTGAACATTGAATATTTGTCAACAATCATTCGTAACATCTTTAGTTAAGCAAAAAGTACCTACCTGTTAATTTAGCAACACCTTTGAAATTAATGTCATCAACAATAATTGGCTCCGAACGTCCTTTAGCATTTACCCGCAAATATTATCATACGAGTTGCACTTGGATCCAAGTTATCAATAAAAAATGTAACAGGACTATTTGTATGCTGAAAGTTAAAAAAGAAGCAAAAATGATATTATTTTTTGTGAGCAGTCGGATATCTGAAAGGACATATAAATGAATAAATAGTTTTAAGTTATATACTTTGTTATGAAAGAAAAATATGCACTAAAATATATATATTTTTAAATATAACGCTAATATAAGATCATGTTTTATCTTTAGCCATCGATTTAATTGTTAACATAATAGTAACAGACCTTATGTAAAAATTATAGGTATCTACGCTACTACGATTTAAAAGATAGAGGCATGTGACAGTCAAACCTCGCATGGCGATATTAATATGGTTAGAAAATTAAATAAATTTTATAACATGAATTATAAAGATTACGACTTTGTTGACATAATGTGTCCATAATACCGACAAACTTTATATAAGGATTAAAATAGTGTTTTTGTTTTCGTCAACCACGACCTCCTTATACTTTCTCCAGTATACATAAATACTACCTGACTCAATGTAGTTAACCTTATGCTGATCAAGAGAGCAATCAATTTAATCTTTTATTATTGTAATATCTGTTTCGCTAAAAAAGAGCGCAAAGGATTTGATTCAAAGTCTACAATTGCCAATACAAAAAATTTAAATACAAAATGGAGGGATACTGTTCTATTAAAATCTGAAGCAGTAAACATTACTGATGTAGTAAAGATTGGAAAAATGTTATCTAAAGCGACGAAATCGAATAAAGTTTCTTTTTGCAGAAACTTTTTTCGTTTTTACATAAATGAAAATATTAGTTTTAAGCATAGTTTCATAAGAAAACATTTTATTATAAAGAAACCAGTTGGGCCAAGTTCCACCCTTTGCACACGGTTTGTATTTTTACAGGTAACCATTCGCCCAGATTTTACCATCCTTTGCCTTTATCAGAAAAATATAAACCCTTTGATAACCAGCATTTTTTTCAACGGTCAATAACAAGGTCCATGTGGACATCACATATTATCTTAGCAAATTTGAGATTTTTTTCTTACTTTTACGTTTATTTTGGTGATTTTAGAATGTGTGGGAATAATAAATAAATAATTCATTTAACAAAGTTGATACAATCCAGGAATTATATTTAAAAGGCAAAAGTAAAGTTATAGTAAATACAAATTACGAAAGCAAATGAATATACATGATTTTATAAGTAATAATATCATGACGGCCTTTAATTTTTCCTTCTGCTGGTTTATTGCAGTGTTCCGTACAAGTGCATTGTTTGTCTTCCGTTAAAGATAAGATTATGATTATGGTGGCACGGAAGCTTCAGTTGTTGGTTATTTAGTCCCCAAAATAATAGATAAAAAATATTACGTTGAACTAATTAATTTTGTTCCCACAACTCCGAATGAATCAATAGCAATATTTATTTTTGGATGATTATTAATGCAGGTATTAGTTGCCCGTTCCTGTATATTACACATGACTAGCTGTTTTGTGAATTTTTTAAAATGAACATCTTTTATCTGAAACAGAGTTAGGATTCAGTGAAATGATGCTAGAGCAGCGATATCAATAATATTGGAGAACAGTGCCAATGGCCATCGTTTTGTTGCACGTTTGTGGTGTGAGTTTTCAACATTTGGTTCATAGTATAACACCACATTTGTTCGAATTATAATCAAGCATAGCTAAAGGTTTCTCTTTTATATTACTTACATCTATTTCGTTTGTGAAATGCAAAGTTGATAGCACTAAAACAGCTTTGTTTTTTTAGGAACATACCAATATAAAGATACACCTCCTAGATAAAATCCAAGTAGTGAAAACATCACGTGACGATACGAACAAATGCTTTATTACTACGAACAGTTTCAACAAAAGCTAAGCGCTTGGCTTTTAAAATTAAAGCTAAGTCCAAAATTATAAAAAAATGTCCACATTACATTACAAGTCCCTTTGGACCTTGTTGGTTATCTGCGTAGTAAACGTCTTTAATCCTCTATAAAGATTTCAGTATTAAAATTTATAATCTAAAACCTATTTTAAAACCTTAAAAACATTACAAATAACGATGTCATGGAAACTTATGGAATTCTGCCAATCCATCTTGAAATATTGTGGCTTCGAAAACACGAAAGGTCCAAATGGACCTTGTCAGTCATCGGAGGGTTAAATGCACTGAGCTCAAACTGAAAACAAAGTTCTTGCTTGAACCAACATCAATCAACATTGTATTTTGTTCTACCAACCAAGAACTTGGTTCTCAATTTGATTTCGTTACTTTTTTGGATAAAAAACTCCAACCTTTTTTCATTATATTTTTGTTCAAAATTATTTTAATAAAAGCATGCAAATGGTATTCATAATATTATTAAAACTTATTTACCACATTTGTGGCCTATTTTAATAATTTCTTAATAGACTTATAATCTCAATTAAAGCATTGGCGCTTATATTGTCACCAGTCAAGACAGCCACTGCATGCGATAGCAGCGGTATTTGTGAAATGGATATATGTGTTTAATCATCCAGCTAAAATACATATGTTTATACAGAAGTTATTTTGATATAATTTCGTAGAGAAAATATATTTATTTTGTATTTTTGTATATAATACGGTCAATGTCTACCAATATTTAATTATTATTGCAGTCCTTCAAAATTAATATTCGCTTAACTTAAGAAAAACGTAGCAATCGAATTGTTTTGCAAATCCTACAGTAATATTTTTCTATCTGTGTAAAAATTGCGAGGAAAAAATATTTATTTTGAGGATTAAACTTTTTTTTAATATTTGCAAAAATATAATAAATAACCTATAATATAGGCACTATACAAATATAAACATATACACCCACATGAAGCGAAAAGAAGAGAAATTCTGCAATTTTCTTAAATATTCATTTCGTTTAGAAAAAAGTTTATAGAAAGTTTTTTAATTTGGGCAATTGATATTTTCTGCTAAACCAAACACAAACATTTAGCAAAAGTTTCTTTCTAATTCCACAGAATTTTAAGAGAAGAATATATACATGCATACGTATATTTTATATTTTATATTTCAGAAAATAAGAAAATAAAAAATAACCCACATAAGCAATATAATAATGAAGAAAAGTAAAAAGTTTTCATGTGAGGATATACAAACATACATATATACTGTACTGTACAAATGAAAAATACTTTTAGCTAAAATTGCTCTGCAGCAACAACAAAAATCATTTCTCACCTTAATGCAATTAACTAACTAAAACTTCCTAAATATTGTATACATAGTATTCTTGAATCTACTCTATAAAATTCTTTTGAACTTTTTGGTTTTTAAGAAATTTCATTTTCTTTTGTGTGTTTCCGTAACTTTTTTGTATTTTTGTTTGACAGCTTTGGACCAAATCTTGTAAAGTAAAGCAGTGGTAGAATGGTGCATAATGAACTTACCTGTAAAGTTATATTTCGTGCCAAACGCAAATTGTTTAATTCAACTAATTCCAACATGAAACTTTGTGGTAAACCGCCATCGAAACCTTCAATGCAATCAACTTGTAGAGAATCTGCTGATTGGTTTGTTATTGAACAATTCTGCAGAGGAAATGGACGACCTAAAATAAGTTGATAAGTTGTGGTTTTTAATTAACTGAATATATTTGAAGTTTTTACTTTTCGTTTTTTATATCTGTCCCATTTCTAGGAGAAACATTTTTACAAGAAATTATTATTACCTGCTGCAACAACTTGAAAGATACAAGGTGATTTTTGCATACCAATTGAATTGCGAGCCCAACATGAAATTGTGCCATAATCCAAATCCGTGGTGGGGGTGTAGTTTAAACGGGACATGCCAGTCTGAAAAGAATAAATTACAATTTATAAAGATTCATTGGTATATATCTTTTGTAATATAAACTCTGCTTATTTTGAAGCATAGAAAAATGTTAATTTACTGGAAAAATAAAAAATCATAAACCAAATTTTCATATATTTTGTAGGTAACAAAAAACGTTATGGGTAATTAGCATAATATTAAATAAATAACTGTTTTTACTGTTATTACAGTAAAAAAGTTCTTGTCTATTTTGAGTTTTTATTAAAAAATATTTAAAAGAGCATATACGAGTATATTACAATTTTTCTAATAACGTAAAACATGAATGGATATATCTAACAGTCAAACACATTTTAGTTCTTTTAAGTGTTTCATTAAGAAAGTAAATATATTCCTAATGTAATAATCGTTATAGAATAAAGAAAAAATAAATCTAGGTAGTCGCTAGTAGTACGAAATTCTTTTTCTAGACTACTTCAGTCTTTTTAACAGGCTCTGGCTCATCGCGTAGTTGGAGTCAGTTGTAAATATTGTTGGAAATATACTTTAAACAAAAGTACTTTCCATATTCAACATTTATATTTCAGTAGTAGGCTTTGAAAATATTTAAAGAAAAACTTTTCTTATGTTACAAGTATAATAAAACAGTAGGCTTTGAAAACATTTTTATTTTGAATTAAATTTTAAATAAAACATATTTATATTAAACAAAGTAGGCCTTGAAATTTGTTTTGTATTGTAACACAATTATTTTATAAGACACACAACTTTTAAACTTTGTAACAAATAGTTCATTTAACAAAATTGTCAAATTGTTTTTTATTAAAAAAGGAAAATCAGTCTTCTTATTGACTTAAATTTTGATCAAATATTATCTTAGGATTGACTGTATCTGAGCTTAACATTAATACGCATATTAAAAAAACCTATAGGTTTCGGTATTTAGTTCTATAGTGGCCATAGTAATACACCTTCTCTGAAAATTTCAAGAGTCTATCTATTATGGTTTAAAACTTAGGTCATATACATGCAAATAACGTTACTATCGGAGCACCCTTTAAGTGTTGTTTATTTTTTTATACTTATTTATACATCGAACTAAGTTTGTGTTTTAAGTATATGTCTTCTACGGCTTAAGAAATAACCACGTATACGAAAATAACACGTCACTTTTGAAACACCTTACAATGGTTAGTATTTGCTGCTGTAGCGGCCATTGTTAGACACCATCTGTAAAAATTCTAAGAGTCTAGCTTTTACGGTGCCAGCGATAAAAGGCGTTGAGGGAGGGACAGACGGAGAGTCATTGGGATTACGTTTTTACACTTTGGGTACGGAGCTCTAAAAATGTTCCAAAGAAATTAATCTCTATTTCCTTATGATTTACCTGTTGAGTTAGCATAAAGCACAATTTTAACATATTTAATATGTTAAAAATTATAAACGAAATTTTATCAATATTTTCAATGCCCTCAAAGAAAATGTAAAAATATGTTTATACTAGCTGTGCCCACACACGTTGTGTGCTTCCTGACAATATTTTGTTCGATTTTGCTTTGAAAGTAATCCACATCAAATTTTAAGACTCTTACGTATTTATTTTAGATGAAGGTACCCATCCCTAGATAAAATTTTAAAATTTATATAAAATTCTAAAACTCTAAAAATTATTGTAAAGCTCAATAGAAGGTGTTTAAAATATTTTAATAACAATGTAATCCCACAAAATTTTATTCAATTGACTATTTGGCAGTAAGTAATTCATCTTTTGTGATTATTTTAAATCAGCGCCATCTATTGCACAATTGCGTTTAAAATAAACCGCTTTTCATTCATTTCGTGATTATTCTAAAAGACAGACAGACAGACAGCAAAAAAGTCACTATTTTATTATATGTAAGATAATCGGAAGTTCTTGTGGGACTCTTCTTTTTTAAAACTAAGGAGGAAAAATTGTATGTACAAACAACTTGAACTAGAAAATAAAATAATTTCTCAAGAACCCACTAGCTATGAATTATAGTAAAATAATATCTCATATTCTACTTATCTGTACAAGTTGTTTAAAAGAGATAGATAGATGAGAATAATGCTAAAGAAAGATATTGCGATCTAGAAAATGCATTATTATGCATATTGTGCTAGTGCCTTAAGCATGAACCACTATTATGAATTTAAAGTATTATCTGCAATTAATGGTGATATTAATTTTAGGAAATGAGAAGGAGTTGGTGCTCCTTGCGTTAAGACCATTTCGATATCTGATAAAAGGAAAAAATATGTTTAGAAAATTTGAAAGGTGATAATATACTTATCTTAAAAAAAATCGATGGAAGTTGACTCCGACTTATTTTGTTACTATTTACACCACTTTTATCTTACTAAAAATTCGAATAAACACAGAGCCAAAAATGCCTAATAGAATCAAAAAGATTTACTCTATGAAATGTTTTTAGGCTAAGGGCTATGCCAGCAGAAAGAAAAGAAGATATTTTCAAAGGGATTCCTTATTATTTTCATGCGGTAAATCTTTTTAATTTTATCAATAAGCAAATCCCATTAAATCAATAATCCCATAGTACCAAATTGGTTTAAGTATCGACTTGTATAGTAGTAATTTGCAATCTAAGCTGAAGGTAGAGTTTCTGCCAATAAGCCGGTTTAGTTGGACTGCTTTTAACTTCACTTGTGTCAACTTGGATTCTATGTGGCTTTTCCAAGTAAGGTGCCGGTCAAGATGTATACTGAGGTATTTGACGTCTGAAAGCTGGGGTATAATTTGATTATTTATGCGAATAGGGGGGCATGAGTCCCTACGCAGTGTGAAAGTTATATGAGTGCATTTTTATTCATTCACCTTAATTCTCCATTTCTTCAACCATTTTTTCAATTTGAGTACATGATCTTGTAAATCTTGTGATGCTGCTTGCGCGCTTTCATGAATACTTAAAAAAGCTGTGTCATCAGCAAATGTTGATGTGTGCACTAGATTGCTAATTGGCATATCGGACGTGAACAGCAAGTATAAAATGGGTCCCGAAATACTACCCTGTGGAACCCCGGCTTTAATAAGCTGAGGCCAGCTTAAGAAATCTGCTTCTTTTAGTATGAACTTTCGATCAGTTTAATAATTTTTTTGAGCTTATAGAAGTTTTTGGACAAATTCAGCTTTAACTTGTATATAAGACCTTCGTGTCATACCTTGTCAAATGCTTGAAAAACATCGATACAAAGTGCAGAACAGTACTTTTTTTCTTCGAAAGTCTTTTTAATTACATTTACTAATCTGTGTGTTTGTTGGATCGTACTATGTTGTTTTCTGGAGCCAAATTGATGGTTCGGAATACATCCTTTGGCGCTCAGAATTCGGTTCAACTTAATTATTAATATTTTTCAAACAGCTTTGATATATTTAATAATAGGCTTATAGGTCTGTATGAATGAACCTTGGTGTTGTCTTTTCCAGGCTTAGGTATCATAGTAATCAAAGAAGTTTTCCACTTTGTAGGAAAGTACTCAAGACGTAAAATGGCATTAAAAACAAAAAGAATGATTTTTTGGGCTATACGGGACAAATCAAATAACATCTTGTTACTGATTTCATCAATGCCAGGAGCTTTCTTAGAGTTTAAATCAGTTATTGCCTTTTCAATATCACGAAGCTCGAACCTTAGGGTAACTCCTATATCAGTCGATACAATTGGAGTAAACACGTTTTTTATAGAAATCAACATAGAAACTATTTGTTAAAACATAAAATATAAAATATACATTTGGTGTAGTGGTTAAGTGCGTGCCTACAAAACGAAGAATACCAGGTTCAATCCCTGGCAGAGGAAACATTTTCACCATGGTTTTTCGGGTTTTATAAATTATGTGGATTTAACCCCCTCTAGACAATTAATCCATCAGAAGAAGCTCCCCTGACCTTTTACCCCTGGAAAAATAGAAGATAATATGAAGGCAAAATAAAATGTCACAAAAAGAAAAGGTAGAAAGAAATCAAAAAAGGTTGATTGATTAGAAAACAATTTTAAAGGAGTTTGAGATTTTGTTTATTAATTTTGTATGTTTTTATAAAAAAAACAATATAGCCTTATAAAATCAAGAAGAAACCCTGTTTGAAAAAAACAATAGAATACCTAATAAAAATCCTAAGTTTTCTTCTTGATTTTCTCAAAAAGGTTTTACTTATTAAAATAATAAGACTTTCTTCTTGAAAAAAAACCATAGAGATAACTTATAAATTGTGTTCTATTTTATTAGGTATTTAGACACTGTTTTTTTCTGTGTGTAGGGGCCAGTGCATCAAACATTATTTAAGAGCTTCTTGAATGCTTAGAAAAGAAAAACAGTAAAATTTTACATTGTCAAACCTTCTGGAAAAGATCGCAGTCAAAGGCTGTTTGTTTAGGGAAGAAATCTGTCACAGAAATAGTTACCTAAATGATTCCTGGGTGATATCGATCTGTCCTTCTTCTAACAGCAGTATAAGCATTCCACAGGTTAATAGATCTATTAAAATAATAAACACTGAAACAATAATATGCCTCCACACAAAATATTATAAGCAAGATCTGGTGAATGAAATGTAATTTTATACTAGTCATAGGGCCAACCTTTACAACAGTTATCATATATTTAGTACGGAGATATTTTCCACACAGATGTGGCAAACATGTTTGACTGTTTTTATAGCCTTTCCCTAGACCATTCGAGAAGCTAAATTCAGAATTTATACGAATGAATGGACAAAGGTCAATCAATTGCTTTGTCCTTTTTTTGCTTGATTCCTTGATAAACTTCATAACTTCTGGGTGAGCTCACCTAGTTAAATGAAATAAATAATTATTAGTACTAAATACACAAGAACTTGACATCTGTCAGTGCTAGGTTTTTGGTATAATACTTTTGTCGGAATATTACTCCACTCTAGGATGACTCAAATTGATTTGCCAAGTACAAGTCGGACTCAAACATGAAGGGTTCCATACTACCGTACATTATTTAGCTTTACAAAAACAACAATATGTCTTATAATTTATAAATATAGTGAAATTTAGCGCTGACAAATTCTAAAACTAGTTAAGTAAATAAATAAGTTTTGAAGATTTCCACGATTTTTTTCATGATTTAGCGATTTTTTATTAACTTTTTATTTAACTTTCTGAATTAACAATATTTTAAGTATATTAATTTAAAACCAAAATATTTGTTTATTATTACTTGCTTTTGTGGCGACTGTAGTAATACAGCTTTTGTGAAAATTACAGATATCTACCAGTTAAATTTAAAACGATATCGGCAGGACGATATACAAAATATCTAAGAAAATTTATTTTATTTTTCATTTTTATGAGTTCCATTGCAATAGTATGAGCTTATGTTGAAAAAAATATAAAGAAAGGTTTAAATTTGCAAACAATAGGGTTTCTTTCGATGTAGTAAAATAAATTGCAGATTTTGAAAGAAAATCATAGGAATTTTAGGTAACAATTTAGATTTTTTTTGACCAATACTTTTATATTCAAATTCCTGAAATTACATTAAAACACTAATAATTAAAAAAACAACATTTAAAATACAAATACTAACTTTTTCGTTTGGAACGATGGTCTACAATTAATTTTAACAAATTCCAAATGGCTTATTTAAATAAATTACTTGTATACCGCCTGGAAATAAATATTTTGCAAAAATTTTTTGTGTTCTTTTAGATTTTGTATCTGAATTAAAAAATCTTGTTTGTAGCTACAAACAAAATTGTTCAGTATTTATAAACTTATATAAAATCAATAATAAAAATTTAAAGCCTTCAATATGACATTGTAACATTTAATATAAAAATTGATTTAACTTAACATATACAAATTAATTATTACGAGTAAAGAATCATGCACTATATTAAAGAAATTGTTACAAAGCAAATAATAATAAACAATAAACTATAATTCAATAAAAAAACAGTTTTTATAAAAAGCATGTATACAGAAAAAATAATTCTTATATCCCATGAATTTTTTCATAAATATTATAAATCGAACATAACTTTTTTCCAAAACTTTTTTCATTCAGTTTATGAACGTCGTAATAAAAAATATGGATTATACATAAGCTGAGTCTTTAAAATAGTTTCCTAAAATATATGAAAATATAAATAAAAAAATTGGAAAATATCCATAAAATACTATATGCTACATAATTCAAATCTTTTATTAGTTAAAAATTTATCTTAATAAATAAACTGCAAACTGTATTGTGTTTAAGTGTGAGTTGAAGCATACGCTTCAGAATTCACCATACTACGAGGATTCCATAAAAATTCATATGTAGATGCAAATACATTCATATGTACATACATACATATGTATGTATATGTTTTTGAATTTCAATATTAAACCATTAATATTTGCACTTCACAAATATGTAATTTCGTTTTACTTACCATTTTCGCATAACGATATAAATGCTTTAAAAGAAAATTAAAAATATTTAATTTTTTTTCTTTGAAAAATTTTTAAGAATTTTGTTTTATAATTTTTCTCCAGCCACTCAAATTGTTTTATTTTATTTGCAAATAAAATTAAAATCATACTATTTATGAAATAATTCTTTTTTGGTTTTACCAAAAGGTTACGAAAGAAATGCATACATAATATTTATGTTCAGAATTATGTATTTCTGTGAATTAACAAAAAAAAAAATAAATATAAAACGTGCTACATAAAAAATTACCAATATCATAGAAAGAAAAGCTTTCTAATTTTGTTGCTTTTTCTTTAATTCATTTTCTTTTTTATTTCTCTGGCTAACCACCAAGCAGTCATAAAAAAATGCGAAAACTTAAAATTTTAATTGTTAAATAAGGTATAGAAACTTTGGCCATTAACATAAATTTTAAAACATTTATTTTAATGATTACTAAAAACGGTAAAAAAAAGAAACAATTGAACAACTAGCAAACGAAATAAAAATTCATATTTCCCCAAAGATATTTCACAAATTCAAAAGCAAAAAATAAAAATAACAATGAAATGAAAATATTGAACATCAAAACCAAATATGGCAACGGCCATATTAGAGTGGATTAATAAAAACTAATATTGCTTGTGGAAGAGAAAAAAATATTTTCCCAAAAGTACAATTGTTTGATATAAATAAATAAATATATAATAATAAAAATTTCCTTCTGTTTAAAAACCGATATTTACAATATAAAAAAATATATAAGTGAAAAAATGTTCACTCAAGTGAGTTTAGTTTAGTTTAGTTGTCATAAGTGTGCAAATTAGCTATAAGCTTGTTTTAAACTACAATATAGGAAACTAAATTTTTGGATTTGGTTATTATTCTTTTTTACAGGCGGTAAGAACTAATGTTGGCAATTTATAACCACAACCACAATATTTGTTATTTGTAATTATATAACAAAATGAATAGTCTTTAAAGAAATTCATCTGAATTTGTACATATGTATGTACATGTGTAAAAAATCATTCAAAAAGCTGTCACTTTATGATTTAGATATAAAGATGCTAGAAAAATTTTTGTTCGCAAGTTGAAAACTGGAAGAGCTCTTAAGCTCATGAGCAAGTGGTCATACCTACTCATACCACAATATTGGTGAGGAAACCTTTGTTCGTATCATAAACGCAATGAGCTGACCGAGTAAAACGAAGTTTTTATGCTACTTAGTACCGCGTTTTGTCTCAAGTTCGAAATACTCAGTGTGTTTTGTTTTAGTAGTTGTGTAGAACTTTTGGATAAAACTTGGTGCGTTTTGCCTACACTTTTTATTTTTTTTTTTTGGTTTTCAAATGAAGACCTTAATATCAAGTTTGTACACTTGAAGCTTCAACTCGCCCAAGTTCATTGTTATTATGTTCGACATTTACTCATACATATTTAAACTTGCTTATGGAAACTATGTAAGCTCATCGCATTTAGTCCGCTAGTCATCATTGTTTACTATTGTCCACTCATCGTTTATCGTGTCCGATGAACAGATATGAATTGAATAAATTATGATAATAAGCGTCTTATGAGCTACCCGTTTTATGCTCATGCAATGCTTTAATAAATAATATACATACTAACTTATGGAGCGATATCTCCGCTTTATGTGCTGATATGTTAATTTGACACAAGTTAGAAGACAAATAGTTCATTTTGCACACATATTTTACATGGGATTTTCGACATACTTTGCTAAAAATAACGGTATTACGAATACGGTGCAAAGATAAACTTAACAAACAACAACTGTACCGTTAGTATAATACCATGTTTCCTCTACAGCCTTTATTCATAATTCGCTCTCTCATTCGTAATTTAACCTCCAATTACAAGCCGAATTACTTAATTCATCATAGAATTTTATATCATTCGTACGTAATTCAGTTTGAATTACCTTCTGAATTACGAACAAATCAGTGTAATCTCTAATGAAAAAAAGAGAGTATGAAAAAAATAGAGTTGTCGGATATATTTTAAGACATTTCATCATAATTAGTGCAAAAAATCGCCAAAATATTTTTTTTAGTTTTTATATTATATTTTTAAAATTATGAATAATTACACTAAAAACCATATGAATAATAAATAAAATTTACTTCAAATTTGTTTTTTCTACAAAATTTGTTTTAAAATAAAATAAAATTCAATTACAGTTATATTTATTATGAATATGTGTATAAGAATTTACCAATAATAGCTTCTTTAAAAAGTTTGATTACATTTTCTTTAATTTAAGTTTTTTTTTTCTAAATTCTTCTTATAATTTAAGTGTTATACTCTGGTCTAAATTTATCACATCTTTTTATCTTTTTAAGTCCCAGATTACATTATGCAACTTTTGTCGCTTCAAGCTTTCTCGTTTCTTCTTTAATATTGTATTTGTGTTTATATCGTGCAATTTTTATTGCAGCAATTTGTATGGATGTATACATTTGTTTGCATTTTAAACTTCAAAATTAAAAGTACGAATGATAGAACAAAATGCCAACTAATGAAGAATTGCAGCGACAAAAGTTGCATAATGTAATCCTGGACTAAAATCGATCGATTTCTATCATATACATTACTTTTTCTTAATGAATAAAAAAGTGAGATTTTAAGTTATACTTCATGCTAATGTTTACAAAAAAAAATCGTTTGTGGATAAGTTTATGCAAATTTTTTTGTTTACTTTCAAATTGTTTGTAACTCTTCAAAGCTTTTTAAAAATTATGCTGTTTGAAAGTCGACAAGTTAGTCGAAAAACCGAAATAGTGTGGCAACACTTGAATATAAGTAAACAAGATGATGCCTAATTGAATTACGAATGCGTAGTGTAAACAGGGTAATTCGACAAAGTAATTTAAACTGACTAACCTAAACAAGGGCGTAAGGCGTAACAACGTCTAGCGCCTAGCTCTGAACAAACTTAAATAAGAGCGCAACGTTTTTTAATAAACAGTAATGGAACATGTATAGTATAGTAAAATCTAACAAATTGAAACGCAAAAATAGAGCTAAAATCGCTATATAACGCAGAAAACAGCTAAAATGGCACCACTCTTACACAAAAAAAATTACTTAACGCTCTGTCAAAATTGGATTTTTCAATTGCCAATTGCGTTAACGCCACTATTTAGGTTTGCTTCATACGTTTCGTATGTACATGAGAATTTTTGACGGTTATTTTACACCTTACGCCCTTGTTTAGGTTATACAGAAAGAGCGAATTAAGTAATTCAAGCTGTAGTGGAAACATGGTATAATATGTGGTTCAGCGAAAAGCATTTTTGCACATATCAACAAATCAACAAAACAAAACTAACTCAGGAAATCGGAAGATCTTTTAAGCACGATAACAACATATGCATGGGGCAATAACTTTGTTTTTTTATTCCTGAAATTGATTATCACGTCTTAGCTAAAACCGTTGAATTTTACAATTGCTTTATACATAAGAATCAATAAGAAAAAATCGCTTATTTTATAATGTAATATTTTGATTCATTTTCATTTCCTGATGAGTAAATTTTAATTGCATATTCACAAAAGTTTCCTTCTTCCACAATATTAGCTTATATAAAATGATACTAATTTTGCTATTTATCAGTCATAAATTTTCTGTGATATTCAAAATATTTGAATATTTTTAACAACTTTTTGATAAAAACCCAGTTAGATAACACAGCACAACAAAATAAAAAAAATTTCATGTGCTCTTAAAACCACTATATAATTTTGATGTATCATGACTACCTTTGTACAAAAATGATAAAATTTTTAAATTCTATGGATAGATTTTTTTTTAAAAAATTTTTTTTTAAAATTGCAATTTTTTTGAGACGTTTCTTCAAATAATTAATGATAACTCAAAAACGACTAGTCCGATATTATTAAAATAAATTCAGAAAAATTAAGATTTGCATAGCCTTTAATTCGTCTATATATCGCGTTTCAATCGGATCAATAGTAACGGAGTTATAATAAAAAACTTAAGAAAAAAATATATTTTTTACGTAAAAATGGCAAAAATTTTCGTTTTAAAAAAATCATAAAAAATCGAAAACGGCAAAAAACTTCCAGATTCATTTTTTTATCGCATAGCGACATATAATAGCAACAAAATGAGATATCGACCATAGAAATCGATTGATTTTTTTCGAATTTATTCACAATTTAGTGAATTCGCTCATTTTCACAAAATTTTAGTTTTTTGCTTGATATACGCATTATAGCGGGTTTTCAAATGTGTGAAAAACATAAATTTTCCAATTTCAAGGGGTGCATGTCGGATTAATGTTAGATTTGATGAGAAACTTCCACCCACAAAATTTTAGTCGAATTCGACAACGTTAACACGTAGCGCATAGGCCCCAAATCTGAAAAAAAGCGTTTAAATCGAAAATAATTGACAAATTTTCAGTTTTTGCAAAATTAACGCTATTTATTTCCCCTTTTGCAAAAAAGTGGATCCTGGTCCTTAGGGCAAACACAATGAGATTTACAATAAGCTACATATCTTTTAAATCGGTTAAACAGTTTTCAAGTTACTTGCCGAAGGCAATTGACAAAAAAATGTAACTAAGTCAAATCGATGGAATAGATCGAAAATGCATTTCATTGTTTTATTCATGTATTTTCTTTTATTTTATATTTTATTATTTAAATTTATTACAACATATAAAATAAGGAAATAAATAAATAAATATTATAAACTACAAACTTTGGAATTTTCTTTTATGACATTTTCTATTATTGAATAACGAAGTGTTGCTCTGAATACTCCAGCAAAAATCTGCCATCATGTGTGCATCCCAGCGACCCTGGTATCTTTCCTCCATTGTCCGAATATCTTGGTGAAATCGTTCGCCCTGTTCCTCACTTAAGTCTCCTAGATTTTCAGGAAAACGATCTAAGTGACTGTGAAGGTAATGTAACTTGATGCTCATGTTGCATCCAAGATTCTGGAAGTGAGTTAACATCTCTTCAATGTGCGCAACATAATCATCATCCTTGTTATTTCCTAAGAAATGTTGAATAACCCATACAAACGAATCCCATGCATTTTTCTCAATTTCTGACATTGAACTGAGAAAATCGGTATCTTTGACCAATTTGCGAATTTGTGGGCCGTCAAATATTCCTGCTCTCAGCTTTTCCATACTCAAACTTTTAAACTTCCTTGAAATATACTGGAAACATTCACCATCTTTGTTAAGTGCTTTAACAAATTGTTTCATCAGACCAAGTTTAATGTGAAGAGGGGGTAATATGATGCGATCTCGGGGCACCAGAGGTACATTTATAACATTCCTCATACCTGGGTCCAGTGTTTCCCTATAAGGCCATTGTTTTCTCTTCCAGTGTTCTGACTTAGCTCTGCTGTCCCATAAACATAAAAAACAAGGGTATTTGGTATAGCCACTTTGTTGACCTAATAGGAAATTTACCATCTTAATATCAACACAAATTACCCAGTTATGTTCATTATACTTTATCTTCTTCATGACCAATGCAATTACAGAGTATTCTTCTTTTACCTTGGTTGAATGTGCGATTGGCAAGGAGTGAAATTTATTTCCATTGTGCAAAAGGACACACTTCAAGCTGCGTTTTGATGAGTCAATAAATAAACGCCATTCGCTTGAATCATATCTATGTAAGCCCATGGTAGTTATCAAACCAGGAATATCCGTGCAGCAGACAAAATCGTCCTCTTCTGCAAAATAGTGAAGTAAGCCTTTTTCTCAGGTACGGTAATACGAAACTTTAGTTTCCTCCGTTATGAGATTTGATTCCTTCATCCGGGATGCAAGTAATTCCGAAGATGCTTTTGACAATCCAAGTTCTCTTATTACATCATTTAGCTGGTCTTGATTCCATGGTCTCGGTGAGATATTTTTGTGTGGGATGAACTCGTCATTTTCAGATATAGGTAGTTCTGGATCTGAACTTCCTGATTGAGAACACATGCTTGAGGTTGAGTGTCCTTGTGAAGATGAAAGCACTTGACTACAGCTTGGTCCCTGATCTTGTGCATCCATAATTTCCTGTGAATGTAGAACTGCAAGTTGAAACCCATCAGCAGACCTCGTAGGGTAAGACCATCGCAAATGTTTTCCAAAGCCGGTTTTTTGTAGTTAAACAAAAATAGCAATCAGATTCATGATTCGTTGTTTCTCTCCATAGCATAGGCTTCGAAATTCCCCAGTGTGGTCTGAAAAATTTTTATAACAGAAAATTAAAAATTTTATAAAATATTCCAAATGTATTAACCTATACTTACTTTTTGTTAGATGAGCTTAGAGTTAAATTGAATCGACATGAAGTACATATAGTACTCGGCGTCCAATGTTCGTTAAAATTCTTCGGATTTATATTAAAGCAATCTTCATATGACTTTTGAAATGAAGCTGAGAAGCATTTCCGTTTTTTTTTTTCGTTAATATATTGGCCGCACACATAACAAAATGAGTCCGGATTGTTTTTACATAAAAATGTTCTAGTTTTCTTGCTCATGGCTGATTGAAAATTATGCTTCTGTTACCGCAAACACTTGTTGAATGAATAGAAATGGCTCAAGGAGCTCTTATAAATAATGATACTAAAATTTCGAACAACCCTTAATGTGGTCCTATTTTTTACCTATTCCCAAGAATCGTAAAAAACATTAAGGAATGCTATGCAAAAAATCAATCTTTACAGGTAGCCAGCGGAAAAACCCAATTCGGCGTGCACGCAAATTTATGAACGTTTATTACTTTGCCGCCGCAATTGTCAAAATGAAGCAAGGGCGACAGGTAGCCAACAGAAAAGGAGCATTTCATCGTTTATCAGATTTCTACTGAAATCGTAAAAATTAAAAAACTTTTTCTTTTTTGCTTACTTTTTTTAATTCTGAAAATCATAAAAATGCCATAAAGATCTGTTCCAAACAATTTTCTACATTCAATACTGTATTTCCACAGTAACACGTGTCCCACAGAAATACGTGTTTTGCCCAAAACAGTATTTCGCGTACTTGTTTTGCCATACATTTCTCATTCATCCAAAACACTTTGGCAGTACCTGGATATTGTATAGTGGTTTCAAAAGCATCTAATTTTTTTATTTTGTTGCGTTGTGTAATAGGAAGATATCAGTCAATTTTAGCGAAATTTTATATTTTATTGTTAAAAAAGAAAAAAATAAAAAATTTTAAAAGTAAAATGTTTTTGTAAATTGTCTTCGGCAAGTTCTCAAGGACATAATGGCCAGTGAAAATTGTAATAACTCGAAAACTTAAAGACATGTAGCTTATTGTAAATCTCATTGTGTTTGCCCTAAGGACCAGGATCCACTTTTTTGCAAAAGGGGAAATAAATAGCGTTAATTTTCCAAAAACTGAAAATTTGTCAATTATTTTCGATTTAAACGCTTTTTTTCCGATTTGGGGCCTATGCGCTACGTGTTAACGTTGTCGAATTCGACTAAAATTTTGTGGGTGGAAGTTTCTCATCAAATCTAACATTAATCCGACATGCACCCCTTGAAATTGGAAAATTTATGTTTTTCACACATTTGAAAACCCGCTATAATGCGTATATCAAGCAAAAAACTAAAATTTTGTGAAAATGAGCGAATTCACTAAATTGTGAATAAATTCGAAAAAAATCAATCGATTTTTATGGTCGATATCTCATTTTGTTGCTATTATATGTCGCTATGCGATAAAAAAAATGAATCTGGAAGTCTTTTGCCGTTTTCGATTTTTTATGATTTTTTTAAAACGAAAATTTTTGCCATTTTTACGTAAAAAATATATTTTTTTCTTAAGTTTTTTATTATAACTCCGATACTATTGATCCGATTGAAACGCGATATATAGACGAATTAAAGGCTATGCAAATCTTAATTTTTCTGAATTTATTTTAATAATATCGGACTAGTAGTTTTTGAGTTATCATTAATTATTTGAAGAAACGTCTCAAAAAAATTGCAATTTAAAAAAAAAAAATTTTAAAAAAAAATCTATCCATAGAATTTAAAAATTTTACCATTTTTGTACTAAGGTAGCCATGATACATCAAATGTATATAGTAGTTACTCGAGCATATTTTTGCTGTTGCCCTGTGTAATTTTAGATTTTAAACTGCTGCATTTCATTGACACATATTTTATTTAGTATACTGTATTACACATGGAAAGAATTTATAAAAAAAAGTAAATGTCAACTGCTGTTATCTCCACATTATAAAATTCCCTATATACTGATAATTTTTAAAATTCATAAAACATCAGTTCATCTCCGGTAGAGCTGGCTATTAAAGGCTAAATAATGAATTTTGTATGACATTAAAAAACTGTCCTTCATTTTGAGATAAATTTATGAATACATGTTTAATTTGACACATAAAATAACTTTAACTTCTCTTTGCTGAGGAAAGCAAAAAACAAAATAAAATTTAAATCAGCATCTGGTCATACTGATAACTTTTTTTTAATAGATAACAGACAGAAATTGATAAAAAAAAATAGTTCCGTTTGCTGATTTTTTAGTTTAATAATTAAAATAAACATAATTTCAATAATTTAAATGAATATAAAGTTTTTATTTGTGTTATATGTATATCTGTATGTTCTGGAAACTTTGAAAGTTTAAACAAAAGAAAAGACCTGCTAGCACCAGAATGCAGCTAAATCAGGAACGACAGTGGAATAGTATTACATTCATTATAAAATTGTGTATTAAGTTCTAATTGAATTTCCCCAATTATTACTTAAGCATCTGATGACTGTGGAGGATGGCATAACAAAAGGAAACAAAATCAACAAAAAAAAATTCAAGTCTTTTGTTTTTACTATTATTCTTTGTAAAGAGGTACGTAGCACAGTAAATGAAATTAATTCATAGAGAATGGTTGTTAGGGCAGATCAAAAACATAGAATTTCCGTATCCGGTATAATTTATTGTGCATTTTCGGGAAATTATTTGTCTTAGCAAAAGTTTTGTGTTTTCACAGAATTTATTTCGAATGAAAATTCCAACCAGGAAATAAAAAATGTACAAACACGCGAATTATTCATTAAAAAAATTAAAAAGTTGTTTGTTTTCTAGTACAACTCCGGTCAAAATATTGTGTCCGTTTTAGTAATGTTTTTTGTAGAGTTTTATATTATTGTTAACAGAAATAACATGAAATACTGAGTTTTGTTACAACTTTCAAAAGCACATAATTTTAAGCAAACAGGATATGTTAACCAACCTTAATTACCAATATTTTTACTTTAAACACAAACAAAAACGACAACAAAATGATGCACGAAAATTACTTAGCAAGTGTTTAAAAATAACGATTTTTAAGGGTAACTTAAAGCTTAGTTCAATTAAATTAACAAACATTATTTTTGGGTCTTTGTTATGGTCAATAAAATTATTTTAAGATTTTCATATATTTAACCAGAGGTGTTAAACTATTTATTAAATTATTTTCACTTAGAAGTAATAACCTTAGAAACATTTGTGTCGTCTCATATTCACTAATAGTATTTTCGTATTTTCGACAACTTGCAAAATGTTAATCTATGTATATTCAAGAGAACGTAGATGCTAATTTATTTTTCTTTGATATTTAGTAGCTTATCCATACATATAATAAAACAGTAACTCATTTCCTGTCTGTCTGTCTGTCTTTCTCTATGTTTTCGCATCAAGTAAAAACTAATGGATGGGTTTTAACAAAATTTTGTAAGGACATACCTTAGTATCCTGATCACAATATAGGATACTTTTTTTCTGCAAAACTATCTTATATCCGAGAGAAAGTGGAGAAGACGCAGTGAAAGTACGCCGAGTTTTTACCGATTTAAAGGTATTACATACTTTAAGGCACCTTTTATTTTTGAAAGCGGGATATCTTAAACACTGTTGCGCAACAAATGGCGCTGTTTGAAAATAATCAAAAAATATGAATTGAAGGCGGGATATTTTAAACACGGTTGCACAACAGATGGCGCTGTTTTAAAATAATGACAAACCATGTGTTACTTATTGCCAAATAGCCAATACAATTTGTAGTTGGTTTGAATTTTTACTGGTTTTTTAACATAGTTTTTTTAACATAACTTCTGATATCACCACGGTCCAACTATGAAATTTTAACGTGTACTCACCATGCCACATATAAAAACATATGTAAATTCTAAAAAAAATGAAAAGACACTATCTCAAAGATTTTTATAAAACTTTTTTTTAAATGTAAAAAAAAAATTGTAAAAATTAGATTTTTTCATGATTGATATCAAATTAAAGAGTATGAAATCCCCTTTAAAGTGAGCTATTACTCAACTTCCTAGGGCTTATAGAACTGGAATTAGAATATATTTAATCCTCGTGCGCATATGCAAAAAAGCGATATTTTCCCACTTTTATGACTGTATAGCTAAAAAACTAAAAGAGATAAAATTTTTTTAAAACTATATTTGGATTCAGAGAGCCAATAAATATAAATAACAAAAGTTTCAGTAAAATCTGAAGTAGTGATTTTGAGTGCCTTGTTGATTTGACGTGGAATTACCCTACTTTGTTATTAAAATATTTTAAACACATTTTACACAGTTTTACAATAATAAAATTGAAAAATTTTATATAAATTTTAAAATTATATTTAGGGATGGCTAACTTTATATAAAATAAATACGTAAGAGTCTTAAAATTTGGTGTGGATTAGATTCAAAGCAAATTCGAACAAAGTATTGCCAGGACACTTACAACGTTTGTGGGTACAGCTAGTTTTATATGATGTAATCCGCTAATATACCGGTCAGGGGTCTTTAAGTCCCATACAAGATATAATTTTGACATACATATATTATGTATAACTTTTAATGCTGTAAAATTATGAATGTAGATTTAATGTTCTGAATATTTTGAGTCTTTTGTACAAAAATGATTTTGAAACCAAACGTTTTTATGTTCTGAAAGGCACTAGAAATATTTAAACATGATTTTATTAAGAAAAAGTATAAAAAAATCTATTAAAAATTAATTTTCATTACATTTCTAATTGTTTTAAAATCCACACACTATTCACTTATAATCGTGGTGCCTCTTCTTTATAATATAAAAACAAACATCCAAATATAAATAAATAAGCAAGGATTATCTAATCTTAATTGTAATAAAGACATCACAGAAAAACAATAAATATTGACAGGTTTTCGTCTGATAAATTTTTAATGGATCATGAAATATATGCAAAATAGTGGCTTAAAATAAGCAAAGTATTTATTGGTGACAGAATTTTCATAACTTAAGGTGATTGTCTGATGTGGGCTCTATGAGGATGTTCAAAATCCTGAAAATATTTTTTATTATATTTATTTATCACTTATCTAGCTATTTATTTTAGACTTAATGCGATTATTGTTATTTCAATTATTGTTATTTCAAAAATATTGAAGATGCAATAAATAAATTATGCACAAAAAAAAAATTATTTATAAAAAAGAATATGGTAATTTTTATTTCTATAAGGTTAAAAAAATTGCATTTAAATACTTATATAAGAAATTACGTTATTTTTATAGGGTAAGTGTCTTCCAATAAATACACAAAAAAATTATTGATTTTGTCTCTTTATCGCTTGCTGTGGATAGTAACGTGCGGAACATTAACATTTTTGAAGAAATACATATGTACAAATAATTCTACCGACACTTAAACGCACCAAGTTACTGAATGGTTTAATGTACTGTCGTAACCATTAAACCAAGAGTGTGTTCTATCACTGAAGAATTTTTTTTTTTTTTGTTTTGTATTGAACGATATATATTTTCAAACCCTGTTTGAGACAATTGTTTTTAAAGCTCTCGTCCCATGACTTGCAATTAGGTTACAGGACAAAATATTATGAATTGTATGTGGGGATAGACATATATCGTTACGAGTTTCATATTTAGGTTATGTGAAAAAAAACTATGCAAATTGTTTACATTAGACAAAAGTATATTAAATTTACCAAACTAGGAAATTGCAAAAAATTAAATATTTTTTTTTTTTTTTGCTGTAATAGAAACACTAAAGCATGCAAGCATGTTACAATACGAAGAGTTTAGAATTTTTTCAGATTTAACTAAAATTAAGTCAAATATTTTCAAACTCCTGGCTACTGCAGAAAAACAAAGTATTAAAAAAACGGAATGTAAATGAACGAAAATCATGTAGAGTTCTCAATCTATGTATGTATTTGGTTTTTAATAGCTTTACTTACTTCACTTGAATGCAAACGTGCTGGTAATTCAGTTTGCTCACCAGATGAGTTAAATGTCCAATGAAATGAATCCGCAGGCGGTGATGCGTCCACTTCACATTTTAACGCTAAAGTTTCATGCTTCAAGGCTCCCAGCAGCTCATCGTGATCTGTTGAACAAATGGGTGCATCTGCAAAGAACGAATAAAAAAAAATAACAAAAATCAGACAAAACACAAGGTTGTATGTATGTATGTATGTATGTATGTATGTATGTATGTATGTATGTATAGAACATACATTTATGGAAAAGAATAAAAAAGAAAAATAAAGTGTGTTTAAAGTTTTCGTTGTCACACTAATTCCAAAAAAAAGTAACAAAAAGATTTAATCTATTCATATCTATAACTAGGATTATAAGCTATAGATATTGATAATTTAAAAAAGAAAAAAACAGCTTCCTTATTAAATTTCTTTTGGTACCTTAGATTAGACAGATTAAAAAAATATTCATGCATTTGTTTTAAAAGAAATCTTTCTAAGAAATGTTAAGTAAATTTAAGCAATAAAATGCGGTTTCATATATTTTGTTTTAATATTTCCTTTATACTGTGGAATACGTTTTCTCATTTGTTCTTAACTTTTTTTTTGTGCAATTTAATTTTTTTTTTTAATTTTATTTTTATTTTTATACATTACACTTTCGTCTATTCTGCCAGTTGTAAGTAGAAAAACAAAACTTTTAATTTTCAAGTGTAATTATCCAGAAAGCTGACAGAGATCAAGTTCAGTTTTATGAACTTATACTCGTACTTAAACTGCATTGATACTGAGAAATGTAAAAAATCTTGTTTGTTAAAAAATAAAATAATTTTCCATGACTTGGTTTCAAATTTTAGCAGGCAAATCTTTAGTCTGAAATTACTGGCTCGGATGGATGGTTTCTGTTGAACTTATTAAACTAATTAAAAATAATTTTTGTTTAATAAATTTAAAATAAGAAAAAGTTTACTATATAAATTGTTAATACAAAGCATTTCGAAAGGTCATTAAATGTAGTTAAATAAACAAAAACAAAAGAATTTACATATACATAAGTAGATTTAACTTCGTTTCTTATAATGGTTATTTTAAGCAAATTTCAATTATTATTGAAAAAAACCAAATTAAGGCAAAACTTGTTATCGCCACTGTCGAGAAACACAATACACTTTCAGTTTTTTACTAACAGACTCACATTTTTTCGAAATTGTAGCTAAATTACCAGGAAATTTTTCCTACAAGTGATTTTTTGACAACTCATACAAGTTATATGTCAAAAAATAAACCGAGTTACCAGAAAAGTTTCATTTAAAAACAGCAGAATTAAAGGGATAAAAAATAATTATAGTTTTAAAAATGTCAAAATATGTAATTTGTTTATGCATTTATAGAATTTTAGCGATAGCTTTAGCTACGAGAATTAAAGAATACGGCTCCTGATTAATAAAGTCTTTGCATACTATTTTTTGGAGGCGCTATGCTCCTTATAGGGTCAATGGGAACATATATATACTATTATTTGATACTCCCCACGCTGCGCTTCTTTCAGTGGTGGCAATTTTGTTCATACTTTCTTTTAACTTTGACTAAAAGATGGAATATTATTTTTCGATGTAATTTTTATCTTTTGCAGTGGAGCACCAATTCTTATCAGCGAAACTTTCGTCGCTATCAAAATCCTCCTCCTCCCCTTTATCACTAACGTCACTGATGTCATTAAAGTTGCTGGAGTTTAGTAATGCCGCGGAAACTTCAAAATTGATACCACACTTGGAATTCGGCTGCATGCAAAATGACCCTATGAAAAATCGCCCAAAAGCATAAAAAAATAGCCCAAGAAATATTCATATAAAATTGGGTAATATTTCATATGAAAAGTAACCCAAAAATTTTGGGTTTTTTTTCGTAGTTTTTAGAGAATAATTTATTTTTATGGTTTTGGGCGATTTTTCATAATGAAAAATTACCAAAATCTTTTAATAAAAGATCACCAATTTTTCAGTGATTTTAAATGATGAATACATTTTTCAATAAGAGTGTAAAAATAATTGTTTGTCTTAAAAATGATAAATTTTTAATAAAAAATTATCACTAATAATAAGTAGCTATAAAGTTTACCTTAAACCGCAGATGTGTTAACATTAAAAATTTATCACGATATAAACTGGAAAAATAAGCAATTTACTTTCTGAATTTTTATAAAATATTTTGACATCACATTCAAAGTTGTACCAGTGGCAGTCTTCAAAAAGCTTCTGATTATTTACGTAAATTGTTTGAGCGAAAACGTAGAATCTGTTTTGTTTCTTTTATACTAGACTTGTTTCTTTTATATTAAAAATTTTTATAAAATATAAAAAATCGAATGAATGAATGCATACAATAATTTGTTTTCGTACATTGTCAACAATATATTTAAGTTGGTATCAAAAAGCTTTCTAATAGACTGTGATCACAGATTACATACAACTTTTTCTCAAGGCTTGCTCGATGAATTAAATCAACGGTTAAATTTAACAACTGTTGTAGCGACCGTGTGTCTACGGTTACACAGCGTTCCTTTGGCAGCATCACCACGAGCAGCAGGTGTCGATGCTTTCTTGGATGCTTCTTGATCAAAGATTACACATAGAAGTTGAAAGTTCAAAGCTTGCTCGATGAATTAAACCAATATCAATGCTCTTTTTTATAATAAGAAAACTATAAATAAATTTGGGCGATAATTAATTTATATTTGGGTATTTTTTCACAATTTTTGGCCCAAAATTTCATTTTCTTTTTTTTGGGAAATTTTTCGTTTTTTCGGGTCTTTATTTATTCGGAAATTTTACATTTTTGTTTTTGGGCGATTTTTCATAGGATAATTTTGCCTGCACCCTTGGAATTCAATGGTTCTTACTTGCCTTTTTCAGTTAAAAAAAACCCTTGTGGAATTTGGCACCATTAGGCCGCTGGATTTTTATGTAGCAGCAATAATAAATACCTCCACTTAAAAGTTTCGTTGGTTAGTATTCTTGGGTTAAAAATAATAGTAATGTTTTTTTTTCAAATATTCACTAAAAAATACAGTTGGTTTTGTTTTGGAACTTTGATTTAACAAAAAAAAAAAACAATGAATATATATTGATGTCCACTGTTCTCTTTGGTTTCTAAATAAATAACGCAAACAGATGAGCAATTTTTGAAATCTTTTGCTTTGTCGACATTTTTAAAATAAACTTTTTAATTACATGTGTAAACATGCGTGAAATTGCAAGATTTTCGTAGATAAAACCTATACAGGCAGCGTAATAACATTTTGGATAAATAGTTGCATAAATATGCAAATAGTCACAGTTTTAAATAATTTGGTATTAAATTGATTGGATTTGTTCCGCCAGTAAATAAAATACTTTTGTCATGCCTTTCGGCGAAGACCGTCGTACCTGGCTGTTGTTTTGTTACATTTGACGAGCGCTTTCGATGTGAAGTTACTATTACCTGCTTTAGTATAAATAGTACTGCCCAGTAAAAAATAGGATCATCCAAAGAGTAATCTTGGAGCGCTCCTTTGCGAGTAATGGATTACTCCATAAAACTCTGGACCACATTGAATTTTTAACACAGCATGTCCGCAGACACGAGTACTCCTTTTAAGCTCCTTATGGAGTACTCCCTTTGATCTTTAAAATTTCGACAGAGAGAGTAATCGTTTTTATCTCCTAAAATAGCACAAAGGGAGTAATCGTTTTTGTCGCCTAAAAGAGCATACAATTTCATATAAAATACAAATTTAGAAACTAAATTTTGACATATTTTTAACAATTTGTTCTGTACCCGCACTTTTTTGTTTTTTTTAATAACACGTCTTTTACTTTTTAAAACCAAACTGACTAAATAGAAAAACAAAACGATAACATCAACATTTGGCAGTTATGTCAAAGAAAAAAAAAACCAAAACGAACTGATACATCCCTCATTGATCCATTTGGAGTATTAAGCGAGGCATAAACAACAAAACAAAAAAAATTTCGATAGCTCGCTTATTACTCCAAATGGATGAACAAGTCATTACTCTTTTATTGCTCGATTATATTTTTTACTGGGTTGGTTTAGGTAATTTTTCATTATGGTGGTGTTTATTTAAATGGTTTTGTACAGGTAGATTGCTTGCTACCTGATATATTTATATGAGGTCAGTTGATAATTTAGTATTTTCGTCATTTATTGTTAGCTAGGTAAGTGTGTCCGTCTGCTGGTGTTTTTCGTTTGTTAGATTTTTTTAGAAGTTTTAGTGGTGTGAAAATTGTATCTGAGGTTGTGTTTACCTAATCATTAATAATATCTACGTTAAAAGTTCGCGTTTTGTAGATTTCCATGTTTTCAAGAATGTCTATTCTTCGTCCTTTCTTGCTAGCATTCAGCAATATCATACATTCATCTATTTTCCTTGGTGTGTGTTCGTGAGTTTCAAGGTGTAGTGCGAGGTTGGAGTCCTCTCTTTTTCGTTTGTACGAGCGCATGTGTTCTGTAAATCTTGTTTTTAGTGTTCGTCCCGTTTGTCCTATATAAGTATGGTTTCAGGTGCAAGTAAGTCTGTATACTCCGCTGTTGTTAAATTTGTCGGTTGTTTCTGTTGATGTCTTGAGATTATGTCGCAGAGTGTTGTTGGATTTCAATGCTATAAGTAGACCCTCCTTTTGAAAGAAGTTAGTTAACCTATAATTTTTTGGTCCTGTGTAGGTATTAATTGACTCCTCGTCTTTTTTCTTTCTGTTCTTGGTGTTGTATTGTCTTAGTAGTTTCTCGATAGTACTACTTTTGTAAGTTCTCTGTTGGACTGAGTGGTATTATCTTAAGTCTGTGTATCATATGTCTAAACGCTGCGAGTTTATGTTGCATAGGTTGGTTTGATGTAATGTGGATAGTAGTGTCTGTCGTGGTTGGTTTTCTATAAATAAATGTCAAAGGTTAAAGAGTGTTCATCGTGTTATTGCAATCTCAAAATAATGCAAAGATTTGTCTTTTTCCTTTTCCATTATGAAGGTAATGTTTTTAGGAAATGTGTTTAAGTCTATCAGGATTTCTTCGGCATTGTCCTGATCAAGAATGCATATGATGTCGTCTACGAATCTATGATAGCTAGTTATTTTATGTTTTTCCATTAATGTTTTCACGTGTGCTAATTCAAAGTGTTGCGGATGTTGGGTTTCCCATACCAATTCATTTGTTTAACTATAGTTTCACTTAAAAAACTAATACCTGTCGCGCTTGTATTCTCACACTAAAGAAGTAGGCTAATTACATAATAATTTTTTTTTTTTCATATAAATTTAATTGTTTTTTTATTTGAAAATTTAAATATTGAAATATAAAGTTGTCATAAACAACTTTTGGAAATAGTATTTTATGTTAATAATTTAGTAAAAAAATGGCGATCGGGAAAACTCCCTAAAACACTCGACATTATATTACGCTATTAAAACTGACCGAAAGCTTATACTGAACGAAAGAGCTTTGTCAAGCTCACCTTATCCAATTGAACCCAGGGACCTGTAAGGTCGTACATTGGCATATATTTTATACTCGTTGTATGCTTGGGATATGCCAAATAGCAGCCGAGACTACACATCATTGGCACAAATTTTCTAAGCCTTCCCGAAACTTCCCAAGTAGCCAATCCAAAAAAAATAAAAAATTGGATAAAATGCTTAAAAAGTGAGGCTTGACCTCCTGTTTGAATAAATAAGCAAATGATACCTCAAATCTTGGAGTTTAACACAAATGAAGTTGAAAGCGTATAAATTTCTGACCTTAACTTATTCGATCATAAAAATAACATGACACTCAATTAAGGTATATCTTCTAACTTTGAAAAATCCAAAAAATGTATTTAAAGAAACTTAGAGTTTAGACAAAATCGCTGACTTTTAACATCCTAAATAAACGTGGTTACTTTCAACTAATTTATTTCATAGGTTATTTGACCTTGATAATAGAAATAAATAGTAAAACTACATAATACATAAGGGGAATAATTGGTGAAATTATATAATATTGAGACTGAATAGTTTAAAAATAATATCAACGCTCTCAAAATCATTTTTCATAATTTAAACAGCGAAAAAAATAAATGTTGTGGCGATAGCGGGTTTCTTCTAAGAGATTGGTAGATTATTGAGATTATTATTTTTACATTATATTTTAATTACAGAGACAGACATTTGAAATTCATACAGTGTGTATTGTATTGCAGCTACTCAACTTTACCTTAGCTTATGGAAACAGATTACTATACTTTACGTATACTACATATGGTAAAGTAAATAATACAATTAGAAACTAAATTTGACTTACATGGTATAATCTTTTGACTACTTATCGACAGATATTCGAAAGTGACAGAGACAGTTTTTTACTATGTCCGCTATACAAACAAGGGAGTTTCCCCATAAAACACATACCTTTAATATGTACTAGCTGTGCCCACACACTTTGTGTGCCTCCTGCTAATATTTTGTCTAATTTTGCTTTGAAAGTAATCCACACCAAATTATAAGACTCTTTACTTTATATAAAGGTACCCATCCCTAGATAAAATTCTAAAATTTATATAAAATATTTGAAATATTTTGAGTCGAACTATTTACATACAGATGAAATTTTAAGTTAAGCTTAAGTTAATTAATATTTCTTTAATTAATTTTTCTTTAATATTAATCACCTAATTTGTAGTTTAAATTATTCTTTCTTAGAGAGAATAAAACGAGCTTAAGCTTGAGTTGAAATTTTGTCTGTGTATTTATACAAAATACTAAAATTTTAAAACCTATTTATTGTAAAGCTCTGTAAAATGTGTTTAAAATATTCTAATAACAATATAATTCTACAAAATAAAAATTCAAATCAAATAAAATTGTATTCAATTGGCTATTTAGCAGTAAGTGAACCATATTTTGTCATTATTTTAAAACAGCGCCATCTAGTGCGCAACCATGTTTAAAAAATTCCGCTTTTAATTAATTCTGTATTATTTCAAAACAGCGCAACCTCTTGCACAATCGTGTTTAAATTTAACCGCTTTTAAAAATAAAACATACCTTAAAGTATGCAATACCTTTAAATCGGTAAAAAAAATCGGCATACTTTCACTGATTTTTCCCCACTTTTTCTTGGAAATAAGATATTTACGAAGAAAGAAAGTATTCTATATTGGAATCAGGATACTAAGGTAAATCCTCACAAAATTTATCCAGTAGGTTATACGTGATGCGAACACTAATAAAGAAAGACATACAGGAAATGAGTTACTATATTATTATATTTCTAGATATGGCTTTACCTTTGGAACCGTAACAGATAGGTGCTAAAAATTTATTTAAAGTGCATGCTTCTTTACGAAAAAGAGTAACCGTAATATGCAGACTCTTGAAATTTACACAGAGTGTGTATTACTCTGTTCGCTATAGCATATTTTTATAATATAAAAACAAAATAAAAATTCAAGGGTGGCTCCATTAATTAGGTGATTAAGAAGTATATGGTTTTATTTGTATACAGACACTTGGAATTTATACACAACGTGTATTACTATAACCGCTATAAATATATATAAAATTACAAACATAGGGTATTCCAGGTCTATTTTTATGGCAATAAATTTTAGAAAATAAATGTCTTATAACAGTTGACATGCTATTTCATTTATAATACATCACAACAGAAACAATACTGATTGTCGTTGAATAGAAAATAAAAGAATGAATAAGAAATATTAAAAATTTTTTGATAATAATCCCAACATTTTATCATATAATGTATTTCTTCTCTTATTAGAAACTAAGCATTGGGGGCTGTGTTTCATCTTTGTTGCTTTTGCGTTTTTTTTTTTTTTTTTTTGTTTCTATCTTTTGTTGCATGATGAGTTTTCATATAATTTTTCTTCTTATTTTGCTTTTAAACATCATTTTATGAATGCAGCAGTATAAAAAATTAATAATAATCTTCTTGCTTAAAAGATAAATACATTTAATCCAACAATTCTCTTGTATATTCATCAAAACACTTAAAAATGCAGATGAAAATGGCCAAGAAACGTTTAAGTGTGGCAAAAATGGAATATTCCTTTTCAGAATTCAGTCTTATAAAATTCTTTTACACTCCCTTACGGGGTGTATAATAGAGTGGAAGATTGGTATAGGGCAAAAAATAGTTTTTGTATTATTTGTTCTGATAGTGATTGAAATTTGTCTTTTAATGTGAGAAGTTATTCTACAAAGCTTTATTGTGATAGAACCACATCTTGAGGTGTCGCAAAAATCTTTAACAGTTTTTTGTATTTATATTTCCAAATTTTATATTTTTTTATTTTATTGCTGGTTTTTAGGATTCTGTACCCAAAGGGTAAAAACGTAACCCTATTGTTTTCGCTACAATGTCTATCCGTCCGTCTATCAGCGTCTTTTATCTCTGGAACCTTAATAGGTAGACTCTTGAAATTTTCACAAAAAATGTATAGTTTTTGCCGCTATAGCAAAAAATATTAAAAGTTATAGGGTGTGTCGATAGAGACGTGTTATTCACGTTTATGTGTTTATTTCTTCAGCTGTAAGAGGCTACACATAAAATTTACAACCAGTAAATAAAAATCAATTCGCTATATAACCTTAAAATTAAAGGGTGTTCCGATAGTGACGTGATTTACATGTATTTTGCCTCAGTTTTGAACCATAATTGGTATTTAAATTTTCACAGAAGTTATAGCAACAAATACTAAAACTTATAGGGTCTTCCGAAAGTGATGTGTTATTTGCGTTTATGTCTTAATTTCTTGAGCTGTAGGAGGCAACCACTTAAAATTTGCAGACAGTTATTCAAACTATGTTCGATTTATAAACAGGTATACAAAATTAAACTTAAAAATTAAAGGGTTGTCCGACAGTGACATTATTTTCATTTATATGGCCTAATTTTTGAACTATAACAGGTAGACTCTTGAAACTTTTACAGAAGGTGTACTAATAACAAATACATAGTAAAAATTAAAGGGTACTCCGACAGAGTTGTGATTTGAACGTATATATATAGCCTTATTTTTTGAACCGCAACATGTAGACTCTTGAAATTTGTACAGAAGATATGTTGCTTCGGTAATTACTGTTTTTTAGTAATTATAAAGGGTGTTCCGACAGACATTGTTTTTCACTTATATTGCCTTATTTTTTGAACCTGATATTTTCATAGAAAGTCCTTATATTTGAACAGTAATAGGTTAACACTTAAAATGTACACAGATTATATTTTACAATATCTGTTGTAACAACAAGTAACGAAAATAAATGTAATAAAAATAAAAGGGTATAAAAAATAATTAAAAATTAAAGGGTACCCCATAAGATGTGTATTTTTAAGTTATACTGAACATAATACGGAACCCAACGTGTGTGAGTCTTAATTTTTTACGTTTTAATAGGTACCACTTAGTACTAAAACAGCAAACATATTTTTTTTAAATGTTGTAGAAAGTTAGAAGTAGATATGATATTGTTATGATATTGCGTTGGCTAAGGTAGGTACTTGGATTGACTCCTTATATTTATATAATACAGTTCTTGCAGATCCAAATACATTAAACTTTTTTTAAACTACTCCAATCGTGTTCAAAATTTATAATTGAATTAACAAGAGCAAAAGGCAAATATCACTATTACATATTGAAATTGAAAATAATATTTTTGCATTCCACCCTAGTGTATATTTATAAAAGTATAAATTGAAAGCAGAATATAAGAACTCGAACAAGAAAATATAAAACTAACTTTTAGATTACAAAATATTTACGTTTATAAAAAAAGCATTCCCGCAACCTAAGAACGTAACTAATTACTAGATTTAGAATGCTATTGGAGTCATAACCACCTTTTTTATATTATCAGTAATGTTGCAATAAGTGATCAAATAGCTAACGATGTTCGTGTTATTTTATTGGAGATACCATTTATGGAAGATATTAAGAAAAAAAATCTAAAAGTTTAAAATATAAAGCATTTGTGGTGCAGAGGATCCGCTCCTCTACGCCTCTCCAT
Organism: Phasia obesa; assembly: GCA_949628195.1. Taxonomy (NCBI): domain Eukaryota; kingdom Metazoa; phylum Arthropoda; class Insecta; order Diptera; family Tachinidae; genus Phasia; species Phasia obesa. The sequence goes on from OX451215.1 coordinate 43,231,412, forward strand.
TCGCGACGGATTTAGGGTTAGACCAAACACCATACTCTTTAAAAGTAAGACTGGACCAGCCTTAGCTGTTTATTATTATTAATTTGGTGGTTTTCTACTCTTTTGCTCCTCAATGATTTACGACTATCTTATTTTAATTAAGTCTCGTGCTATTACTAGAATTTTATTCTCGTTTGTAGTGATTCCAGACTAGCGACTTATAAATGTGGACCACCTTTCCATCACAGTCCGTGATTCAAAGCCTATTATTAGCCAGTGTACTGGATATAATGGACGCTACCGCATCAACCTTTTAATAGACACAGTCTAATAGTATAGTCTTAGATCGATTTTCATCTTGGCCAGATGATACGTGAATGACCTGTCCTGAAAAATGGTGGAAATTGAAACCACAACCTTGGACTGATAGACTAGCACGCGACGTACCATCCTGGTACTCGATACCGGGACACGATAACAGATTTGTTTCATATACGTATGTTCACCAATTATTCTGTATCATTTTTGTTTTCGATATAGTTTTTATACTTTTCCATAAGTTTCAGCAATATCATCTCTTCTTCAGGGGTGTAAATTTGGGTGTTTTTGTGCCTGTATTTAAAAAGAGACGTGGTATATTTTGTCTTAGTTATTTATATATTCTTTTTCTCCCGCCTAACGTTAATTTGCCAAAGGTTATTTCTTTCCATGGTTTTGGCATAATTTTTAAAATAACAAAAGATTTATTTAAGTTTAACCGATCGTTATAGTTCATTTTAGCTAAAATTTAATTTAACTTTTAAACATTTTATAGTAAGGTTATAGGAATGGTTTAACTCTTAAATCACTTTCAATTAAATATAGCTAATGTCTTTATATAAAAACATGTTAATTCGTCCTTTAAATAAATTTTGGAATAATAGATAATACTTATGAATGTACGAGTATAAGTTGTAAAAGAAGAAGAGCTTCATTGGATATTTGAAAAGTATTCAGAAATTTTGTGAAGTTTTCTAAAGAAGTACCCTGAAGCTGTAAATGTATGTATACCATATATATATAGAGCAAAATGACAAAAATACTATAAACTAAAAAACACTGAAAAAGACAGCTGGAAAATGTTCGTTTCGTTTTTTCCATTAAGTATAATCTGCATTGTTGGCGTATTCTCTATAGATTGCTCTGCAATAAAAATATATAAGATGTTGTTTTTGATGCCGTTTTGGATTTGTATACTTTATTGTGCGAATATTTTAATTTTATTTAGTGCAGTTATGCAACCGTCAAGAGCTTTTTCATTTTTTCCTTTCATATTTGCTTTATTTTTACGAATATATTATTTTTGGAGGTTTATCTGTTAAACTGAGTTTTGTTTTTTATTGCATTTTTCATTAGAAAAATATTGTTGTTCCCAGTAAACCAGCAGTAGTGAAATATTTTTTAGAAAGATTTGATATGCTTTAATTATAGTTTTAGGCTTATAATTTTTAATGAAGACTAATATTAAATATGAGGCAATCATTTAGCCTTTATTTTAAATTTACATTTAAGTTTATAAAAATAAAAAAATAAACTTAATATGGGATCCCGAAATTTTATAACATTAAAAAAATAAAAAATCATAGCAATAACAACAAAATTCTTCATTAAAAATATAATAATTTCATTAATTGCTTTTAAAAACGGTAGAAAAAATGTAAAAAAAAATAAAAGAATCACCTACTTTTTAATTAATATTCTTTAAACTTAAAGAGAATATGGAGTTAGATAATGCACACGTGGACTACAGTGATATATTTTGTGAAAATATTATTAGGAAAGCTGTTAAAAATTCATAATAAAAGAGAAATGCTATACCAACATATTAACCATTAATCTTGCCAAGAAATTTTTACATATGACTATTTTTAAAAATTCATCTTTTTCAAAGTTCTAAGATTATTTCAGAAATCCCACTATTATAGGTCCAGTCGAAGTACTTCCTGGACCACCATATGTATGTGATGTGTTACACCAGCCTTTTTTCCATATTGATCTCTAATCTTCCTTTCTGAAGTTATTTTGGAAATTCCAATATTTTAGTTATTAAAAGTATTCCTTGCAGTAACATTCCCAAGTGTTTTTTATGTGGAACTTTTCCCGATTCCAAGTTGTAGCCATAGCTGCCAGGTTTTTAAAAGTAATATCGTCATATTTATGGGAAAAATCGTCATTATCGTCAAAATAGCTTATTAAAATCGTCATAAAAACGTCAAACTAAAAAAGCGTTTTCTTATAAATAAAACATATTCTATTAAAGGTTGAACATAGCAAAACAAACTTTTAAATCAAAAAATCTTACAGCATTATTATAAATACAGAGATCAAACATTTTAATAAAATTTCACAACAAAATCACATGTAAATAGAACGCACGTTTTTCAATACTAAAATAAAAAATAAAATACTCTACTTTAGTTTGTTTAAATAATCTTTTTAATATAATATTGTTTCCAAAGACAACTTATTTAATGAATTTCTTAATGACTAAATACTCTTCACTAATTTGGTGAATAATGTCGTAAAACAAAAATTTTGTAAAATGGGAAACATACGTATATGTTTAGCAGGATAAGTATATTTTAGATATAATAATTTTAATCGCCTGAACTCAGTTTCTAGCTCTTATCTTTGACTTTCCACAGAAGACCAATTTTTTTTTATCATTAATAATATTATAAGAATTAATTTGGCCCAGAACTTTAAATTTATTTTAAAAATTGAATCTTGATAATATTTTTTAAATAAAAATTAACACAAATTTAAATAATGTCGCATTTTTCTTTTGCATCTCTTTGTACTTCAGACAATACGTCTCTGGTATATTCCTAAATAAATATCTTCAAAATCTAAAAAATATGTTTTTTATTTTATAATCAATGATATAAACGTCTTCAGTTTTAAGCAAACTAGTTTTTAAAAATTTGGTCATTACAATTTTCACCAATTTTAGTATTTCATTATACTTATAAATTTTTCTGTACCCTCGCTTTGAAACATTTTATTTATGTTGTTAATAACTCTTAGAATATATTTTAGAAAACTTAGATACATTTTATTATTAGAATTTAAATTACTTGAAATCGACTTATCGGTGTCAATTTTATAAATGTTTGCAGAAATGAAAAATATCGTTAATGGTTCCTACATCTTTAAAATTCTAATAACTAGAGCTTCTAGGGATAACCAACGCGTTTTATTTCTAATAGACTTAAAATAACGTCAAATTGGTTGCGCCTCTTTTGATTATTTAACAAATAATTGTGGAAGTTTTAGACAAGCGTTACAACACAACTCCAAAGAATTTTTAACAAGTTATTGTTAATAAGTTATTGTTAATAATAAAATGTGTCTGCCAAGGTTGCTTTAACAGTATAAATAAATGATGCAAACTTGAATGATTTAAAATCGTCAAAATAAGGGAATAAATCGTCCCATCGTCATCATGTCATTTTAAGGAGCCAAAATCGTCAAAACAGACGTTAAATCGTCAAATCTGGCAGCTATGGTTGTAGCCTCGGATTGATAATTACAGTGAATGGTTTAGAAATTAGAAAATGTGGTTTTTGTATCTACTATGTAAATTCTAATTTAAATTCACACCCATAAAAACACTTTTACAGAACACGAAAAAAAGTTTAATTTTCAAATCGAATTTTACTTTCATTCTACAACTTTTTAAAAAACTTTTGAAATTTTCAACGAAGATTTATTAATATCGCGATGATAACAAGAAATACTAAAAAATAAAATGTGTCCCAGTAGTGTAGTGATTTTTTTAATATGACCTTATTTTTTAAAGTTACTTAAAAATGTAAAAATTTGTCATCTATAACATGTATAAGAAACAAGAATTATGTTTCGTTTCAATAGTGACGCGATTTTAGGTATAATACCTAACTTTTTAACCGACTTCAAAAAAGAAGGAGGTTATCAATTCGTCTGAATGTTGCTTTTTTTGTGTATGTAACCGCAGAACTCAGCCATTTCTGAACCGATTTTAAAATATTTTTCTTTATTTGAAAGGTTATGCCTTCAGGTTGGTCCCATTTTAAAAAGAGTTCATTATATTAAAAATTAAAGGGTGTCCCCATACAACAAACATGTTTTTTACGTGTATTATGAACCGTAAAGGGCACCAAATTAAAATTAAAAAAAATTGCGTATCGCTATAGCTCCCAACCGCAGAAATTAATAAAAAAATAAATTTAAAATTTAAAGGGTGTCCCCATAGGTGACGTAAATTGACTTATTTGGGCCTATCTTTTGAACCGTTATAGACAAAAACTTAAAAATTTAACAGAATGTCGATTACTATGACCCTTATAGTAAAATGTATAAATATTCAAAATTTTAATTTAAAGGGTGCTCCAATAATAAATATTTAATGTATGTGGGCATATTTTTGAACAGTTGTACACAGACCTCTGAAATTTACAGCTAGTCAGCTATAACAAAAAGTATAAAATTTGAATTTGGAAATAAAAGGGTGTCCCAATAGTTAATGTAATTCTATGTTTGTGGCCAAGCTTTTGAACTTTTACTGACAGACAGCTGAAATTTACAAGGAACCTGTATTGCAAAGTCCACTTTAGCAAGTATACAATTTGAATTTAGAAACTAAAGGGTGTCCCCATAAATTATGTAATTTGATCTATATGGCCCTATCTTTTGAACCCATAAACACAAACACTTGAAAATTAGGCAGAATATCCACTACTTTCTCTGGTATGATAATTATAAATATTTAGAATTATAATGTAAAGGGTGTCCCAATAGTTCATGTAATTTTATATATATGGTCAAACTTTTTAACCGTTATAGACAGATAGTTGAAATTTACAAAGAATCTTTGTGCCCAAATCCTCTATAACAACAGGTCTTTAATTAAAATTTGTAAATTAAAGGGTGTCCGAATAGGTGATGTTATTTGATCTATGTGAACCCATCTATAAAACTATTATAGACAGAGGCTTGAGTGGTGCCCCCATAAAAGACGGATGCTGGTGAAAATAGCTTAACTTTTGAACAGTAATAAGGAGAGCCTTGACATTCAAATAGTCTTTATTTTTTCCCCTCTAATTTTGGCGCATCTTTTATTTGGTTTAAATCTAATTCTTACAGTTTTCTTCTTACATTTTTATTTTAGAATTGGTGCCCTTCTATCTGTTTTGAAGTCGGTTTTTTTTTGCAAGAATTATAGACCATAATATGCAAATAATTTAAGTTTACATAGAATATGTTTTACAATGTCATGTCAAGTATTAAAAATTGATAAAAAAAATATACGTGTTTGGAGATAAATTCGAATTTAACTAGCAGAGACAAAAACCACATTTCTTAACAGAGCTCATTTTTCAGTGAATAACATTTACTGTTCTACAAATATACAAATTCATATGAGAAATATTCTAAAGTTAAAGAGAGACGTGATCACGCATATGTGCGTAGTAACCAGCAGCCAGCCACAAGTTTTAAAAGCCAATAATAACAATATAAATTAAAAACTAAAGGTTGCCTTATAAAAAAAAAACATTAAAAATTAAAAAAAATTAAAATCTTGTACTATTAAGGTTATATATTGAAGTACGTGTGTCTAATCCGCGCTTTATTGATCTATTTGTACAGTTTTAGTATAACGGTTAATATTTTATTCCTACATACATATCTGTAATACCTATGTACCTAAATTTTGTTAGTTTTTAAGAGACGTCAGTTTTTTTAAGAAAAAAAAACTCATCATCACATGTGGTCGAATATTTACTATTTCAGGTTAATCAATTAACATTTCCAACTGTTAAAAAACTGCATATTGAAGAAAAAGTTAACCATATTTTCTCCAATTTAACCTAAGAAAGTTCTTGGTTACTTCATGCATAATATCTTGTTAAAATAGAAAAAAATATAATTCACCCTAAATATTTCAACAAAGTAAACATTCTTTGTTAGTCAAGAAGAAAAGCGTAGTATTTATTCATTAATTTCTATGTATGTAAAATTAAACTTAACAGTTTTACATTTTTCTGTATTCCTTTATTTTACAATATTAACATTAACCAAAGTACATTTTGTGCCAGAAACAAAAATTATTTTTAATCCCAATGTCTGCATTATCTACTTTTGTTTCCTTTTGTCTTTTAAGCCTTTCACTTGACTTCATATTTTTGTAATAGGACTGGGGTTAAATCAATTATAGGTACAAGTATTTACTTAGCACAAACTTGGCAATTTGAATTCCTTATATTTATTCCTCAAATAAGAAAAAAAATAAATTACGAAAAAGGATTAAGAAAACGAAAGAATGAAGGAAAGAAATTTTAATCTTTTCTATTTGTTATCAAAAAGAAAATGGTTAAAACTTTAAGATAATGAAACAATTGCAGATATTTTTTTGGGTTAAGAAAATATTTGTTTTTATAATTGCGGTTTATTAAAAAAAAATCTGCAAGTTATTATATTAAAGAGAAAAAGAGTCTTAGTTCTTAATTACTGGCATACAATGAAAGCACTTCAGCAAAAAAATTCTTGCAACGTTCCGAATCAGATAATTTGATCATATTTTTAACAATGATGATTTCTACGATATACATATGTATGTATGTAGCTGTCAATAAGGTGAGTAATCATTCTCCTGTGAGTTTTCAATTTTTTATATGGTGAAGAGAGCTTTTGTAAGTTTGAAGATAAAGCAGTGCCATATAACTGCCTCCTAGAATACCATACTGGTTTTAGGATTAAATTATAGACTAGAAGTAAGCAATTTCTGGTAAAGGTAGGGTTTCTGTCAATAGGCCAATTTTTTGTACTGTTTTAAATTTTCGTTTATGTTAATTTTACTTCTATATGGATTTACCAATGAAGACGCCATCTGCAGCATTTTGCCTTAAAAGGCCATGTATTATTAGGTTTTTAATTCAAATAGGAGAAGGGCTTAATCGTCTAAAAAATCTGATTGTTCTATATTTCGTTTATTTTGTAGGGGAATACCAAAGTAGTCTAATAATTCTATGGTTCTCTTTTCGACCTCCTTCTTGCCTCAATGATTTCTGGCACCCGATTGTTAATTTACGACTACTACTTTACTTTCATTTTGACTCCTACTGACACTAGCCTTTTACTCTCGACTTTACTGAGAGAACCTGGCGACTGATTGAAGTCGACCTCGTTCCTCATCACATAATTGTTAACATTTGTCTAAGGCAATGTGTGCTACCATTTCAGCCTTTCTCCAGGCATACTGAGCAAATATGGTCATATCTCGATTTTCATCTAGTGTTAAGTGGGTCCAAAAATTTAATAATTCTATTTGTTGTATTTTTATTGGAAAATAAATCACCGAAATTCTTAAATTGCAGGAATAAAAATGTTTTATAAACCCTTACAAAGTCATCAAGAAATTTTTTGTGAGGTTTTTTTAAGCTCAAAAATAATACACAGAAAAAAATTGCACACTAATTTAAATTAAATTTATGGCAAAATGTTTTTCTATGTAACAAAATTTCGCTTCCAAGCATTACCAATAGAACCACGAATCTCAAGGGTAGGTTGACAGTTCCATTCTTTTTTGCATTTCCAGCGTAGTAACTATAAACACAACATTACTTTAGTTAATTATTATATATTTCTGGACTACTGAATAATTTTGAGCAAGCTGCATCACGTAAATTTTAACGAAATTGGAAAAATAATTTTCATATTAGTTTTTGCTTTAATACAACCATCACCGATAGCAATGAAAAGATTGTTGCATCTATTTAATTGGTTAATAAGTAGTTTACTTAGACCCATTGTAGTCCTGAAGAAACAAATTATGCCAAACATTCTCGTAGATTGAAAGAGGTCTGCACGCCACAAATTGACAATAAAATCTGTGGAATATCTTTCAGCATCTCTATCGTAAGGGTTCAATACACGGGTGCAGATGAGTAGTCAATTTGGAACGAAGAATTAGGATACGAACTGCTTAACCATTAAGCATACATTCTAGATGGAGACACTGGAATTGCTGAGCGGTAAAAGATTTAAATAAAAAAAGGGGAAATCTTAATATTTGGAGGAAATAAAAAAAATTAAAAAGACGGTGATCTAAATGTCTTGAGCTTAAAAGCAGACTATGTTGAAGAATAAAACACCTCTTGTATTTAAAAATAAAAATAAAGATTATATACTAAGCGTATAACTATATTCATAGTCATTGTAGGGTAGGGAATGAGGTCAGGCTTCCCAACTAATACTTTTACTTAAACATATGGAATCTGAAAGGGAATCAAAGCTGGCTATAGTTTTATCCCTTCCAGTATTTGGGCTTCTATAAAGGAAACCAAAATGTAAATAGTGTGACCTGATTTTGAATTTAACCCAGAGACAGCTAAATTCAGGATCACACGTGCCGATGAAGATTAAATAGCTACAGAAGGTGATACCCAGGTAAGTAAAAATCCTGTGGATCAGCATTTTCAGATACCTGAGTCTCACATAAGGCGAAAACATCCGGTCAGTGGAGACAAACGTGAAAAAGTTCGCTCTTAGCCCTCGTATGTTGCAGAAGTCGATTTTAAATTTACCCATCATATCAACAAGAAAAGAAAATTCAAATCACCTGTCTGTTTTATGATACCAAGACCAATGCAATAACTGCCGTTTTATCACAAAATAATCCAACAGCAGCTAACACAAAGGCAACAGTATAATAAAATCAAAATAAAAGGGAGTAAATGCAGGACAAAGGTACTATGATTGCATTAAAAAAAAAGAGCCATAAAAGCCATGATCTGGTCATTTCTTAAGGCAGGGGCACATAGAATCCGTCATACGTTATACGTCGGCTTTTTCAACGCATAAGAAAGTTGAAATACAGCTTTTCTAATGAGTGTTGTCACAATCAATACGTCTCCATCAACGCAAAGTATGAAAGTTGGGCAACTTTTAACTTTTGACGTACGTTAAAAGCTCAACTCTCTCAAAATTGAAAACTCTCTCTCAAAATTAAATTTTTGTGTTGATTGGAAGCAGAAATAAAACAAAATACAACAAAATAATATTATTTAATAGAGTAAAAGGAAGAAAAAAGCTTTTCTCGTGTTTTCTTTTGTGATTAAATATCCGTCAACAAAGTACTCATTGTGTCAACCTCTTCCTTTGTTACTTTGATTTCAATTGAGAGCTTTAATAACGTATGACGGATACTATGTGCCCCGGCCTTTAAGGTAACGACCCGATGTGTCAACACTGATTTATTTTGTCTTTTATTTATTTTTTTTTATTTTTCTAGTTTTCTGATTTTAATTTTATTGTAAGTTAATAAAACTTTTGTCACTTATTTAAAAAATATAAAACGCTACTTATGTATGTATGTATGTATGTAAAATGACGGACAAACATAAAGTTAAAAAATTAAAGAAACAATTAAAACAATTAAAATGAGATAAAAATAAAGACGTGCGGACGATTCAAACGACAGAAAACTACTCAATTGGATTCAGATACAAATTTAATTAATTTTTAAATTTTTTAATTGATTCAATTATATAATTATTTAAGAAATATTAAAATAATGTTCTATTTAAATAAATAATTGAATTAATTGAAAATTTATTTGAAGTTGTATCCGAAACTAATTAAAACCTTTAATTGGTGAACATAATTTTTTCTGTGAAGTTTTGCATTTGTTGTTTTCAATTTAAAATTTCTTACTTATTTGAATCACGTTGCTATTTCTTAACTCATGTTTTTAAAATTTTGGTTTTCAGCAAAATTTTCATGAACTTGTAATTCCTTGCTCAATATATTTTGCAATTTTATTTTTCTGTTCTACAAAGTTTACTAATTGAAATATTTTCGAACGTTATCAATAATTAGTAAAAGAGAAATGAAAGTAATTTAAATGGTTGTATGTTGTATGTTGTATGTACGATATCTTTAAAATTCTTATTTTTTATTTTTTCACGTTTTCTTGCTAATGTTTTTCTTCAACACAGAACATTTTTTCAACAAAATAAAATTAATTACCAAATTTCAACTAGGAAACACATGTGTTAACGTAAGCTAAAAAACGTGAGAAATGTACTAATCATTTCATCAAAGTGAAAAAGAAAACAAAAAAAGTTTTTTAATTAATTTTAGTGAATTTATAATTTGGGTTAATAGCAAGCTATAAAATTAAATTGAAAAAGAATTCTAATACCAAAAATATAAAATACTAAAAAATTTCTGGCTTTAAATTTGACCGTTTTTAGATCCATTTTTATAACTTGCCAATAGCTAAAGTTATAATTTTATCGCACAGATTAGTAGTTTTTCGTTACAATAACGAAAAAATACTTATCTTATAAGTCAGGATTTTAGTTATTTGCAAATTATAATAAACGGCCTAAATAATATATTTTAATATTTATATATACTTCTATTTATTAAAGCGAATCGAATAAATGAAAAGGCTGGCTTTAAAATTGAGTTATTATTTTATATGCAATAGATTTTTTGGTAAGAGAAGAATATATTTAAAGTAAAACAAATAAAACAAAAGCCAGATTTTTTTACCAACAATGAAATAAATATATATTGTGTTCCTATAATTTAACTTAATTTAATCGACAAGTAAATTTACGTGGTTAAAAATCTAATAAACTACTCAAATGTTCCTTTTGTTGTCTTGCAAAAGAGGAGAAGCGGAAAAAACTGTTTAAATCTGTACTATCATAATTTTATTATAAAAATTTCCTAAAACTTGTCACAATCCTTTAAAAATTATTTTTATTAAATAGTGATTTTATGATACTCCTATTTCGCCATTTTTACGCTAATTAACTTTGTTTTATTAAAAAAAAAAGCATTTAAGTAAAATATTACTGTAACTTTTCTGTTAGACCAAAATCTTTTTGATATTACAGACTGCAAAGAACGTAGTAAAAAGATATTATTTTTTTTAAACTTTAATGTGTTACATATTTTAATATATAAAAAATGTTATTGTTAATACTTACTGCTTTGTAGGACATTGCAGTAAGTATAGAAAATACCTTAGAGCGTAAATATTTTCTTCAGGTTTATGATGATTATGTAAAAAAATTTTTAGGAAAATCAAAACTACTAAGTGAATTGAAAAGCCTTTTGCCATAAAATAAAAATCAAAAGAACCAAACGTAACATTTAAGGAGCATATTAATTTTCTTTATTATGATTAAAAGAACCAATATATGACAGCACAGAATTTTTATATATTCTTTAGCGGAAAATAGTTTTTCATTCAAACTCACTTCACAATTAACTTCCAAATTAAATGTATCTAATCAATAAAGTTTTTTTTTATAATTTCGTATATAGCGCTGAAAAAAAGGGATCACTATAAATGAGCGGGGGATAACCTAGTGGCCATGGATGGGAGGGCAACTGGAGCGTTCAGCTAGCTCCCTCTTTAAAATGTGTGTTTGTTTTAAGTGGTTAGAGTAGAGTAATTTTCATAATTTATTATGAGGGTCCTGATGCCACGTTGATGGGTTGGATTCATACCCAGTGAGAGTCCGAATAAGAACTAGTTTGCAGGCAAATCACCGTGGTGCTGGCCAAGGTTTCGTAACAATATGTTTTCATTTTTTTCTCATACTATCGAAATAACACACTATCGAAATACACACCCATTTGAATTAGAAACTAGAATTATCTGCTCTTTCTCATCTTAATTCGGCAAGGAATTACCCCAACTCCTGAAGGTCTTTTTGTCTCTGTGTTCTTTTCGTTAGCCAGGGCGTTAGGCTTAACTCCACATTCTTAATCAGCAGAAAATTTTAGATCAGTGCCAAAAACAATTTTTTATGTGAAGGCATAAACAGCTGATTTGCACGCTAACAAGAATTATGATATATGCTCATCATAGTTCCCTTTGTAAGTGCGACCACTTTCCTCAGGTATTACGAGAAGAACATCGTTGTTGTTCTGGATTTTCTTATTTCATATATATCGCACATTTCTTTAAATATGGCAGATTCGAAATTTTGACCCTGGTCAAATTCTTCAATCGTCAATTGATGAGAACGAAGGCTACCACTACCATAAGCTACCTTCTTTTCTTATGGTGTCTAAAATTAAACTTTCCTAATTTTTCTTTAATATTAATCACCTAATTTGTAATTTAAATTATTCTTTCTTAGAGAGAATAAAACAAACTTAAGCTTGACTTAAAATTTTCATCTGTATATATTTATTAAAGTTGACTTCCGTAATAAAAATTAAACAAATTAATGCAGACATGGTCCATGGTCCATGTTAATAGGATTTTGTTGTTATTTTTCTTAATTACGTAAAATATCTCTCTCAATATAATTTTTTTTATCATAATATTAGTAACATATCATACAAGTATATTATCGTATTATTGACCAAAAAAAAATATCACCGATACTAATATAGACATCCGATGCTTCTCTATATTGGAACAATATTTCCGGCATATAAATAGAACATGTTACCAATTTTAAATGTAGCACTAAATATAAGGACTGAACTACTAGAAAATAAAATTCAGTGATGACAATGTACTTGTACCGGTTCCTTCCGGGGGTACTAACTGTCACTGCAGGATTTGCAAAAGCTTTGACAAAGACGCCAGGGTTCCTGGAACCTGAATCTGGAAGAACAGGTCTGTATTATAGTGCTGGCAATTTCTACTACTTTCAACTACTCGATACAACTCATTATTTTTTATTTGGGTACTCAATAGTACTCAATACTACAGTTTACATACAAGCAGAAGAAATTTATCGTCTTAGTTGTCAAATATTTTTAAAAATTTATTTCTAAAAATACTACCATAAAAGTATCGATTAAATACTTTTGTGGATTGAGTACCCAATAAAATTATCGAGTATCGAGTACTCGGTACCCACTACTCAATACTTTGCCAGCACTACTGTATTATTACGGGTAGACCCACAGAGAGCTGCTCTTCTCTGTGGCCGGTTGGTGGTGAGGTCGGGGGTTCATGTGGTGGTTGTGGTTAAGATCGATGTATGCAGGGATGATCTGTATCAAAAAATGCTAGTATGCAAAAAAAACACCCCTAAACAAGAGGTGAGAACATGGGACCAGATAGCATATTCTGTAATTCGCGTAGCTAAATCTATCGCTAAAATTCTAAAAATGCACAAACAAATTATGAGTGTTGTTGTAAGAATATTCGTAATTTGTTGGTGCATGTTTAGAATTTTAGCGATAGATTTAGCTACGAGAATTATATATATATATATATATATATATATATATATATATATATATATATGCAGAATGTCTAGTGCGACATGTGTGCCATTAAACAAGGAGCGTTGTCGTAAAGTGCGCTGTTACTACATAGTGGGGGCGCTAGCCTACACTTTTAATACACTCGGTGGTAAGACCACCGTAGGATAAGCGCCAACGCGGCTAGGTGCCGACTATAATCTTGATTACAACTGTACTTGTACCGGTAAGTTCAAGCATCATGCTAAAACATTTAAGGATTTTGATTAAGTAAAGGCCTAATAGATACTATTGGAAAAAATGCTTAATTATTTTTTAATTCTTTGGCAAAATTAATTTTTAAGTCATGTTGTATTTAAAATTACTTTATTATTATGCTTAGATATAGAATTACAGTCGTGAATAATATATTAATCTTTATATTCATAAACCTGTACTAATTACATAACATTAATAAAATTCTTAAAAATTATACCCATAAATAATGTTTTAGAGAAAATATAAACATTTCAATAAGTGTTTTCAATTGAAAAACATAACATTAAAAATTTTACGTTTTCATATTTAATTGATTTAATTATGTACTTACAACGAATACGTAATGTCACCGGATTACTAGTGCCTTTGCCTTCAGAATTTACAGCTAGACAAGTATAATCACCAGCAGATGCACGTGAAACACTTTGCAAGACAAGTGATTGATCCGAGAGTATAACACCAGCTGATATATTGTGATGTAGCTCCTTACCCTTAAAAACACACAAGAAAAAAAGTAAAAAATAATTATACTAAGCAATCATCAGTGTTGAATTTGATATAAGAATACCATGAAATTATTACATTTAACATTATGTTATGTTATGAAATGTTTAATAAATATTATACAACAAAACACAAGGGAAAAACAAAAAGGATCAACATGTTTAAAATGTTGAATCTATGACAAAAAAAAAAAAAACCAAAAGAAATAAAAAGGTATTGTACCGTAGAAAAACTGATTCCTGTTCAAGTTGATGAATATGATGATGACCTTGTTGACTACAATGTGTCAACGTCAAGTAATTGCTTTTTATATTGCTTTCTTTCAATGGATCGTTGAAATAACAAAACGAAAAAAAAAATTGAAATTGTGTTAAAGGCAGGTTTGTATACTCTAAAAGAGAAAGGTATAAAATGAATTCTAGTTATGTGCTTATAACATATAAAAATAAAAAATAAAAAAATACATAGTATAAGAGTATAGTATAAAAAAGTAAAGTAAAGTATAAAAAATAATAAAAATTTTACAGCAAAAAAGCAAAAATGTGTATTTGGATTTGTAAGGATTGTTATATAAAAAACAAACAAAATCAAATAAAATTTATCCTAATGGATACAAGTAATGAGCTTAACACATATATTTACTTTTACTTTGCCATTTAACCATTTGTGTACATGATAAAAAAAATTTACTTGACAAAAGCAAAAATGTTAGACTATACACATGCATGTGTTCGTAAGTGTTGATATATTTATGTGTTTATTCAGCAAAGATTTACACATATACTCTTACGTATAAATATAACGCAAATTACACTAAAGACATTGGAGTTAAATAACGGATTACCACATCACATTGAAAAACATGCTGTCACTTAGACGGACATCTTCATTTCCAAAACAAACAGACTCAGAGACAAGAGAGAAAACTGCATTTAATACTAGTGTTGCTTATGTTAAGCTGGGAAAATTTCTGGATTCTTAGATAGATGGACAGTTAGGAAACCACGCGTATAAAGAAAATTATATAAAAATTTGCTTCAAACAGATAAATAGGGTTTTCTTACTAGAAGAAAAAAAAAACAAACGCTTCTAAAGGATAATAAATGTGACACGTAACAATTTTCTATTTGAAATAGATTTTAATTTTCTTTTTCTGCTTATGCTTGGCACATTAATTATTATTGTTAGAAAATCTCATGAGGTATCTTATTTCCTTTGGGAATTATAATTTTGTGGATCTCTTGAAACAGATTAATGAGTTCATAAAAATTCCTTAAATAAAACGCTAATATTTTTGTGGACTTTGCACATACCGTTTAACATATCAAAATGAAATTTAGTACGTGTCTTTGGTATATAGAGATGAAGGGCTATATAGTTTTTGGGCATAATCGGGAGAGGGCAAGGGGTAGAGTCCTTACCACCAAATTTTGTGAATGGTCTACAGGCCATACCGAACGAAACGAAATGATGTATGTTCCATTGCGTTATGGAGATGAAGAGCTGTAAAAATTTTGGGCAAGGGGTAGTTTACTTATTCAAAAATTTTTTAAACCCTATACCGTATGACATATCAAAATGAAATTCAGTGTGTGACTTTGGTATATGTAGATGATAATCGAGAAGGGGTAGTTTACTTAATACTCCAAATCGAAAATAATTAATTTTCCGATTCGAATATATGTACTAATCTATCCATAAAAATGTCTGTTTCCATTGGGTATGGTAGAGTAGAGTATAGGCCACTACAGTTTTATTTAAATAGAATTGAGCCATAAAAGAATTTACCAAGCATTGTAACAATACAGAAGATTTTCACGTTGGTGGAAAACAGTCTAATAAACATCATCACTAACTTATTTAGCCTCTTAAGAGAATGAGATGAATGGATATTGAAAAAATAAACTCTCTGTACAACTAAAAAATGACCAAATGTAAATAGATCCGAAGAATGAAGAAGAAGGAAGTAGTGATCTAGACAATGCATTATGCAGCTTTTGTCTATCATAAAAAAAATTCTCTTTTTTTTCTTTAAAATTAATCACCTAATTTGTAAAAAATATTCTTTTAACTCTTTAAGTACACAGGAAGAAAAGATACGTTATAAATTTAAGTAAATTCTTCTTATCTTTAGCCAAAATCGTTCTTAAAAATATAAGTACGATTAACAGTGAACTATGTATTAATAAACCTCATAGAAAACTAAATAACTTCGCAAAATCAATCGTAAAATTGATTAAAAGAAAAACTAAATTCTTGAATTAATTACCCTGATCTTTTTTTAAGAAATAAACTCTTAATTTAAGTATCTCTTTTTTAAAGCACAGGGTTTAATAAAGAAGAAAGAGCATAATAAAATAAACTCTCTGCTCTCATGATTTATTCGTACTGATCGTAGATTTCGAGGT
Source organism: Phasia obesa (assembly GCA_949628195.1). Lineage (NCBI taxonomy): Eukaryota > Metazoa > Arthropoda > Insecta > Diptera > Tachinidae > Phasia > Phasia obesa. Next base: position 43,247,830 of record OX451215.1, read on the forward strand.
ATATTTATGCAGGGAAAAAAAATTATTAGAACAGGTTTTTATATATTTAATAATTTAAAATTTTGTTCGCTTACTTAAATTATTAATAATATTTTTTCTCCATTCGACTTCTAAATAATTTTCAACACTTTTTATCCGAGTTTTGAACCAGCCAGCTTGAATATACTGAAAATAAGTATTTATGCCCTGAAGAAAATGGAATATTATATTGAACTTGACTTAATGTTGCTTTCAGGGCCATTTGCAGTCCACTCAACTCTGAGAGCAGCCATATCGTGTTTATGCTCGTTACATTTGTAATGACAAGTACTTTTTCTTTAAGACTCTAATGATGAAGCAGGTCACACTGATAATAGAGCTGAAAGTCAATCAATGGTACTCAGTACTCATGTAAGAAACCCAACCGTAATAGCTTTGGAAATTGCACTTACATAAGCAATTTTAGTCTTAGTGTGAGTTATAAGTTTTCATAAAATTTAGCTTTGCAAAATTTATAATATCATTTCTGAAAATATTATGTCAAATATTTTCACTATTAAACTTCAATATACAGAGCACAGAGTTTATTTTTTTTTTTTTTTGTAATGAATATTTTTACATACAAAAGTTATCGAAGAAACGTCATGTTTTTTTATATTTATGTATGTATATATTTTTATTTAATATTCTATCACAGTCGGGGTTTGTTTTTGTTTTCTTTTAATCACCTTGCATATACCTGATAAGTATGCCTTTATTAATTTGCAGTCTTGTTTCGTAAATTTTTTTACAATTTATTTTTATTATAATTCATTTTATTTCTGTAATTATTTAAAAAAAAAATATTTATAAAAATTGTAATAAAAATATTTTTTTATAAGTAAAATAATGGAAAATAAATTAAAATGTTTTTTAAATCACCCTTAGGACTAGATAATTTGGGCGAAAAATTGATGAAATGAAGTTAAACAGGTATGTATGTACATATGTGATGGAAAACGATTTTGAAAACGAATCCATTTTAAAACGATTTTGTTGTTTTGTATAAAAATTAGTTTTTATTAATTTTTATTTTTTCAAATATTTTTGTCTAAATTCTTAATTATTGTTTGATTTTTATCATCTGCTATAATTTTCAAACCCAAATGTTAAGAGATGGGTTTAAAAATAATCTTCAAAATCGATCGAAATTCATCAAACCCTTTGACAACGATCGTTTTCCATCACACACCTGAATATTTTAAAATTGATTGATTCAGTCTTGGTGATTCACCGTTATGAGCTTATTATTCACTATTATGAGCTTAAATTAAGAAAATAATTTGTGAAAGGAGCTTATTTTTGGATTGATTCAATCTCTTTCACGCTTGGATTAAATTTATTGTTGGCTCACACCAGTCTCGGATTAATATTTAATTCTTAAAACAAGACTTTATCGGCTTGAAATCGAGCCTATATAGGTATAACAAGATCTAAAATTAAAAGTTCTGCGCTTGATAAATCCGTTATTGAGTCAAGTGCTTTGTATTTGATTTAAGAAAATCCTTACTTGTCGTACTTTTGACAGCGCTACGGATTAATTTGAGTACGGATTAATCAATTTTTTTTGGGTGTAGTTAGAGTTAAAAAGGAACTTAAGCCTTATATTAAAAATTCATTTATATAAAAATTTGAGTTTAGCATTTCTACAGCTAAATACGTAAACAGTGTTAAGGCTCGATATATATGTATGTATATCGTCAAATTTTCTTTCTCATAGTTCTTGTGATTTAATTTTATAATATACTCTATATTTGTGCAATTTATAGATTTAATAATACTTAAAACTTGGCAGCACTTTTTCTTTTTGTAAACGGAAAATATTAGATAATATTTATAGAACCATACCATAATATATATAAAATTATATTATTGCCTTTATTGCAACATCATGAGAAATTACCCGAAGACAGGTCCTCTACACAACATTTGTGTAGCATAAGGGCTTTAAAATTCCCAAAAAATATATTAGTGTCAGGACATTGACGACGTCGCAATCAATGGTAGTATTTAAATAAGGACTGGAATTTTTTCTTTAATAAGATTTATTTATTTTGTAAATCGGTAACCAGATAAAAAATACTGTTCCCCGCCTTCTCGCAAAATGTGCTATAGTGCACCGTATACGAGTATAATACCACGATATGAATATTAGAGGCAATAATTGAACAACATTTTCATTATTTTATAAATTCGTACTGTTTTGCAAAAACAATTTTTTTTTAACATCTGATATAACCTTAATGGTAAGTAAATGTAAGTAAGTGTCCATTTTAGCACCCTTTTCTTCCTATTAATTACACTAATTGTATAATATACTAGCTATCCCCGGTGCGCTTCGCTACTCCCATCCACAAAAAACACAATAAAAACTTGGAATAAAAGTATGACCAAATTTTAACGCGAAAACGCACGCTATTCTCAAGTCAAAAATGTTGCCATTTATGTACGTATTAACACGATAACAATTTTTTACTTTTAATGGGATGTGCTACTTTCAGTATTCTTATCCACTCTGTATTTTGCTATACTATGCACATTAGTATGAGGGTTACTTGTGCAAAGTTTCAAGACTATACCTAATGTAGTTCTCTAGGTACGCGATAATAATTTTTCACTTTGTATAGGAGGTGCCACATCCTCCATTCAAATTCAGGCTGTGTTTCTCTACACCATGTATCTTAATATGGGGATTACTGATGCAAAATTCCAAGGTGGTACCTATTGTAGTTCTCTAGATACAGGATAATAATTTTTTACTTTGTATGGGGGGTACCACGCCTACTGTCCCAATTCATTCTGTATTTTGGCAGACTATGCGCTTTAACATAAAGGTTTCTCAGGCAAAGCTTCAAGGTGCTATCTATTGCAGTTCGCCAGGAACACGATAATAATTTTTTACTTTGTATGGGGGGTACCACGCCAGCTATTCCGGCTACAACTCATGGACCAATACACATAAAGAGACCGTTTGTACATAAAAACCTTGGTATTGACGTCGCCTTTCATATAAACTTTGCAGAAACAAAATCAGTTCACGTATTCCAGACAACATCAATTTCTAACACAATGCAACTTTTTTTATATATATAGATAATATTATTAAAATAAATATTGAGTTGTAAAAATATTAAGTTGTTAAACTTAATGAATTGTTACTTAGAACAAACAACTGTTTACGTCACTTAGTGTTAACCTGTTTTTTGTTAAATATTTTCCTAGTCTGCACTAAGCTTAAGTTTTATTTTTTTCTTTGTCTTTTTGCTTTCTTTTTCCCGTAACTGGTAAGTGCAACTAATGTAAGATAAACTGTCAAATGGTGTTTTACGTTTTTTCTTATTACTTCTTTCTTCTTTGTTTTCTTAGCATTTTTTCATTGTTCATTACCATTGAACATTTTTACTATGATATATTGATGTATTGGTAACCTTGCTCTTAACATCAATCTTCTAAGGATTCCTAACTTTACTTTTTTATGTCGTAAAGTAATTTGTAAATGGTTGTATTTTTTACACTTTTAGTTTGGTTGGTTGGAGAAAAACAGCAATTCAATATTTCTAATTGCACATGTGCTATTTGGTTTAAGAAAAAAAAAAATCAAGCAGCAAAAAGTATCGAAAAAGCTTTATAAAAATAACAAGGAATTGGTTAAAATTGTTGCTATTGACTGTATATGCTATATATAGACGCACGTACAACTTCCCTTGTTAAAAATAAAGAAAATTGTTTTCAACCCCACATTATTGGTAACATTAAATTATTACGAATTAATTAAGTTAACAACAAGCAAAAGAAGTTACAGCAACAGCAACAGTAGAAAAAATGGGAATTGTTTAATGATCCTTAGGATGTTAGAATGTTTTTTTTTCTATTTCTTTGTGTAATTGGAAATAAATTCATGTATTATTTGTGCTGAGAATGCTTGTAGAAGTATGCTGTTTTTAATTGATATACTTACATTATGAAACCATGACATTTTATAGGGTTTTGGATTTGATTGTATAACGCATTCAAAGTACACGTCATCACCCTCTTTGATATCATCAGGATTAAGGGATGAACCCATCTTTAAATGAGCTGTTGGTTGATCTAAAGAAACAAAAGTAATAAAAAAAAAATTATTATATGTATTATTTATAGATAGAGAATTGATTAGTTACGCACTAATTTTTGACGCCAAATAATTTTTGGTTATTTTTGGAAACCCTAAACTTAAGCAAATATATAAAGAACTCACTAATTCACTAGACTTTTTAAGTATTTGTGGGCCTTGACAAGTCATGCCAATTTTTAGTTAATATTTAATTTAGTTAATATTTATAAACATAGACAAAAGATAACATTTATTTTTAGTTACCTTGATCAAAATAAAACACGTTGCCTTTCTTTGACGTCGGCACATAAATAAGTCATTCATTGAAGTCATAAATTTTAGGGGCCAATGTTGAATTTGAACCACACCTAAACGTCAAGTTTTTTCTGCATTTAATTTGACATTTCTCAATTTCAGTCTAACTCAATTTGAACGATGGAAAGATACGCAATTGACCAATGGTCAGAATGGTGGCAAGAAATGGCAACATTGGGTGATCAATTTTCGAAGAAAATCATATTCAGTGATGAGGCACGTTTTCACCACGGTGTATTCGTCAATAAGCAGAATTGCTGCATTTGAGAGAATGATAATCCAAGAGTGGTTGTCGAAAAACCAATACACCCACAAAGATTGATTGTTTGGTGCGGTTTATGGCGGCATCATCGGGCCGTATTTTTTCCAAAATGAGGCCGGTCAGGCAGTTACAGTGAATGGTGTTCGCTACCGTGGGATGATAACGAACTTTTTATGGCCCGAATTGAAAGATATGGATGTGGGTGTTATATGTGGTTTCAACAGGACGGTGCCACTTGCCACACAGCTAACGAAACAATAGCTCTTTTGCGCAACAAAGTCAATGGCCGTGTTAATTCGCGTGGTGGCGATGTCATATGGCCGCCAAAATCATCTGATTTAATACCGTTGGACTTCTTTCTTTGGGGTTATTTGAAAGAAAAGGTGTACGTCGCTAAGCCAGCAATAATTCAAGAGCTAAAGGATGAGATAATTCGGCACATTAACGGCATATAACCTCAATTATGCCTCAGCGTTTTCGAAAATTTGGAGCATGGAAGTGTGCCGCCGAGGTCGCCGTGGCTATTTGGCGGATATTTTGTTCCATGTATAATTGAACCATACCAATATTATCAAAATAAAAAGAAATGACAATAATTTCCTAAATAATTTGTGTTTTATTCAACATCAACATGGGGCCTTACAAATTTAACGAACCTTTATAAGGTTAAACTTTTGAACTTTTATTGATAGACAGTTGAAATTTACAAAGAATCTACATTGCTTAGACCGCTATAACAACAAGTATAAAATTTGAATATATAAATTAAAGGGTGTCCCCATTATTTATGTAATTTGACCTTTATGTCCCCATCTTTTGAACCGTTGCAAACAAACACTTGAAAATTAGACAGAATGTTCACTATTATGCCTGGTATAACAACACGTATAAAAATATAAAATTAGAAATTAAAGGGTATCCCAATAGTTGATGTAATTTGATGTATATGGACACACAATTAAAATTTACAAAGAATCTGTATGAATAAGTCCTCTATAACAAGTATTTAATTTAAAATTTGAATTTAAAGGGTGTCCCAATAGGTGACGTCTATCTTTTAAACACTTAACAATTAGACAGAATGTCCATTACTAAGTCTGTATAAATAAATTAAATTATAAATTAAAGGGTGTGGCAATAGTTTTTGCAATTTGATGTATATGGCTAAACTTTTAAACCGTTATAGAAAGACGGTTTAAATTTTCAAAGAAACTGTACTGCTACTGCTGTCCGCTTTAACAACAAGTATTAAATTTGAATTCGAAAATTACAGGATGTCCCAATACTTAGTGTAATTTTATGTAACTTTGTAACCGCTATATACAGATAGTAATTTTGGCATTGGATTGACCTGAAAAAAACCCGAACACCGGGGTCTTGTGCCCCTATATAATCTGGAAGCACTGCTTCCCCGGTAGAAAATCAACTGATATTTGCTTTAGATTATTGAATTTACATTTTGTGCTACAACATAAAAATGATTTTAAGTTTGTCTGTTTGGAAGTTGGTTTTTTTTGCAAGATTTATTTTAAGTTTTTTTGAACAAAAAATCACAAAGGCATTAAAAAAATCGACTATTGATTCATTTTTATACCCTTCGCCACAGGTGGATAGGGCATATACAAGTTTGTCATTCTGTTTGTTATTTCTACAATATTATTTTCGACTCCGTAAAAAAATCTTAAAAAATATTTTTTTGCTTAGTTGTGTTTCGAACCCAACCTCCTAAGTAATGGTACTAAGCTCGTCTATAGTCGTCCAATTAGGGTGATCTACTTTTTTACTCAACCTGCTACTGTCGTTGGTAAATCCTCATGGCTAATTTGACCAATTTCCCGCTATATACCCATTTATATAATTTAATTTAAATAAATTCTCCTGTGCAACTTTTGTTGATCTCTAGTTTTTAGTTTTTTTGGTTTTTGATGAGTTGGTAATTTCTAATTTTTGGTGAAATGTTGGTGAACTTTATGATATTTTGGAAAGTTTTGGTAGGAAGAATCTTGAAAGGATACAGCGAATTTTTGTAAGTTATCTGTAGTGTTCCGCAATAAAAATGCAAACCCTATGTATATATGAAAGGAATATTGTAGAAATTACAAACAGTGTGTCAAATACCCTTTTCACTTGTAGTAGAAACGCAAATTTTTTAATTCAAAATTATAGAAAAGCATTGATAAAATTTGTTTAAAAATAATTCAACAACAGAGCAATTGATTAATTGTAAATGAAACAAATTATTTAAATTAGTATTAAATATCTAAACCTCAAACTTGTAAACACTATACACTGAGGGAAAAACGACGTTGCATAATCGACATCAAATGTGTGTACTTTGATACCTTTTCGTTGTCACTTTTGTTTGACAACGGGTGTTGTCAACTTGTAAACAAACGTGGTCTAATTGACAACGAGTGTTTTAAATTTGACAACGAATGTGCTTTAGTTACAACGCACGTTGTCAACTTGTTAACGAAAGTGGTCGAATTGATAACGAGTGTTGTCAACTTCTCAACGATCGTACTCAAATTGATAGTGCAATGTTGTCAAATTCCACGGGTTATAGTAAATATTTTTCATTGTGTTAGTTTCCTACAATTTATTCAAACGCATTTTTTGAAATATCAATATAGAGCAATTTTCTATTGCAGATTGTCTCAAAACGACTGGAGAAAGTTTTAAAGGAAGCACTGCCACCATTAGGTCTGTGAAGGGAGTTTAGAGAGAAGATATTTGCCTAAAAAAACATAGATAAGAAAATGTTTTGATTGTAAACGGCTTATTCTTTTTATGTTTATATAAATTCACAGTTCGAAATTGATGTCTGTGCTAACCCAAAGTGGACCAATGGTGAAGAAATTATGATACCACCAACAATGCCTTAGCGTCATATTGCTCCAAAAAGCGGGTAGTATTAACCAAGGTAAGAGAAATTGCGATTGAAATTATATAGAGCGTCTTGAATTATTCTATTGTGATATACATAATTTCAGATTGGATGACACCAATTAATAAAACATCAAAAAAAATATGCTAATGAAAATAAAAAATTGACATGAGAGCATAAATATTAAATATTAAATTTTATTGTTATTATTTATAAGACAAATTTATTTTAGAATTAAGTTTATTTAATATTTTGGTACACGTTCGTTGTCAATTCAACAATCCCTTAATATTTCGTTGTCGAATCGACAACGTCCGTGTACAATTTGAGTACAAACGTGGTAGATTTACTTTCGACACCGTATGTGGTCGTTTCGATAACGTATGGTGTCATTTTTTCTCTGCGCGTATTTAATAAATATCAATTAGAAAATTTAAGGGGTTTTTAATTACGAAGCAACTTTACTCTGCATATTAAATTTTTCAAGTGCAAAACTTACACTAAATTGCTATAAAAAAACAATTTTGGTCAATATTTGGCAATATGTGGGAATAGAAATAACCATGTTTTTCCTTATAACATTTTGTTGACAAAAACTTTATATACAAATACAAAACATTGAAAAAAAAAACTGGATTGAACTAAAAACAAATCACAATAAAAATAAAAAATTTTATATGGTTTTTATTATTTTACAACCCTTACAATACAGTAATTAAGTTTTTTATTATTTTTTTTTTTTGTTTTATTTGCAGGCTTTATTGGATAATGGCCTTGCAAATTGTGTAGTAGTTGGGAGTACACAAGAATACATTGCACATAAAGTAAGTGAAATTATAACAAAACATTACTTCAAAATAAACCACAACTTAATTCCTAAAATTCAACTCGTAACTAAATAAATCCATTGAGATTTGCATTTTGTGGTTAAGTGGTGAATGTTTTTTATTGCTTTCTTACTTATTTACTCTTTTTATTACTACCTCATGTCTATTTGCAGAATAAAAAGAAACTAAAATCAACGTATTTTAATGGTTGTGAAAAAATACAAAAACAAGTGGAAGTGCTTCGTAATTGGGCCAATGTTTGCTTAATGGACTCTGGGTATTGTTACAGTAATATTAACTGGCTAGTAGTAGCTGTGCAATTTAAATGACGTTTGCTTGCAACGAGTACAACAATAAAGGACCTTAATCAATTTGCGTAATAAAAAAATTAAATCTTTTACAATAAACATTAAATTGTTTTCAAACGATTGTACTCTTTTAAGACTCTGTTTATTACATTAGCTCAATGTTACATAGTTAGATTGTTTGAATTTATGCAACAGTATGAGTGAGTGTGCTTGGCTCAGTATAGGTGTGTGCCTTTTTTTAAATGTTTAAATGTAAATGATTCTCAGGTGGGTAACAATGTTGCATAGAGTCGTAATATTTGTGTCATTTTATTTACAAAGTTTTTCGCTTGGTTTTCGCAATTTTCGATTTTTATATATTTTATTTTTATTTTTTTTTTTTTTTTGATTACTTTGTTGTTTAGTTTGTTCAAATTGGTTCGTTAGAATTTCAAGCTAACTTTTTACGAAAACATATAATGTGAAAAAAGGGTCGACACTTAAATTGAATTGTTGCAACTTGTTTGATTTTCAAGCATCAACAAACTTAAAATTAATTGAGAAAATGAAAAGTGGAGCAAATATTGAATTTTATTAACATCAAATTGCATGTTTATTAGCAGATAAAAATACATACGAGTATAACCTACATATAAATATTATTGAAAATGTTTAAATAACATTAAAAAGCTGTTTAGTTGGACATTATTATATAGATTTACTTATCAATTTAGGACACAAAAAAACTTATTTGTGTCATTCAGTGTAGATTTGGATTCCAGGAAAATTGTAACAATATGTGTTTATTTATTTCTGAATAGTTTATATGATTAAATGTTTCTTCAATTATATTTGAACTAGTATTTATTTAAATATGTTAATTCAAATATGTTGTTGTTGAAGAAGGTTTTCACCCCAAATGTATGTACTAATAAAGCTGAGTTGCCACCAGTAGAGACTAGTGCCGTAGTACCCCTAAAGGTTCGTTTAGACTATGCTAATATTTGTCCAAATACAACAAATAATGGTTTGGGCTAATAGTATGGTTTGTTACTAATGTTTGGGCATGCGTTTAGATTGCACTAATATTTGTTTGAATTTTATTTGCACAAATAACAGAAGATTTTGTGTCAGCCATGTTTGGTACAAATATTTGTATACCCCTTTAGACTGCACTAATAATTTTATTTGTCCGGTGTGTATGACAAACATCAGTCAAATAATGTTGTTGTTATGTTTATGAAATCCATCTGCCAAATAGTATCAAATTGTGTTTGTGAAGCAACGTGAAAAGTTAAAATGTTTAGTGACAGTGATATTGAAGATTTATTATTAATAACTGCTGGAGCTATAGCAGTTTCAGAAACCCAGCAAAAAGAAAAAAAAAGAAGATCCAGAAGAATGTGGGTTCGAGCTTGGGTGCAGCGTCGTAAAATGGAAAGATGTTGCCAAAAACTTCTGAAGGAACTACGTTCTGAAGAACCTTCGCTGCATAAAAACTTTGTGCGCATGGGTTCAAATGACTTCGATTACTTGGTAACTTGATTACATTATTCAATATATTAACATTAAAAATATATGTTAATGTTTTTCAAATAAAGCTGCATCTAGTGGCGCCGATTATAACAAAGAAAACCACACACTTGAGGGAACCAATATCTGCCTCTGAAAGATTGGCTCTGACTTTGCGATATTTGGCTACTGGCGAAAGTTTCTCGTCGCTGCAATATGTTTTTAGGATTCCACCATGCACGATATCAGGAATTGTGCCAGAAGTGTGCGATGCTATTTACAATGTTTTAAAAGCAGATTTTATGAAGGTAACAGTATTTTTAGTTGCAATGTTTCAATTACGTTTTCTTTAATTAAAAGGTTCCGTCGAACGAAGAGGAGTGGAAAAGCGTTGCAGATGAGTTTCTGGAAAAATGGAATTTTCCAAACTGCCTTGGTGCCGTAGATGGCAAACACGTGGTGATGGTGGCTCCTAAGAATTCAGGAAGCGTATTTTATAATTATAAAGGTTGTGCAAAATTTATACAAAAATAATTGATAAATTAATAAATTTTTTGTTCTATTTTGCACGCACACATAGTATTGTGCTCATGGGCATTGCCGATGCGTCATATAAATTTATTTACATAGACGTTGGAACAAATGGTCGAGTTTCTGATGGGGGTGTTTTCCGGAGAACTGCATTCTATAATGCGCTACAAAAAAATTCTCTCCATCTTCCTCAGCCTGTACCATTGCCCGAAAGGTCAAAATGCATGCCATTTGTCCTAGTGGCTGATGATGCATTTTCTGCAAGCACAAATCTTTTGAAACCCTTCAATAAGAGCAGGCTTGATGGTATTCAACGCATCTTTAATTATCGCCTATCAAGAGCACGACGCGTTGTAGAGAATGCATTTGGCATATTGTCAGAACGATTTCGCATTTTCCGTAGCCCAATACAGCTTAATCCCGAAAAAGCAAGAAAAATAACTACTGCTTGTTGCGCATTACACAATTTTCTATTGATAAGAAACCCAAGAATTTACTTGACGTCTTCATTGATTGATCGTGATAATGCCGATGGTAGCATTACTCCAGGAGAATGGCGGAATGATGCAATTGACTCATCTTTACATCCTCTCATAAGACAACGTTCTTACAACAGCGAAACAATAGACGAAATTAAGAATGAATTCAGCCAGTACTTTATAAATGAAGGAGAAGTACCCTTTTAATATCAACAAATATAACTGAATTTGCTGTCTATTTTTTAAAATAATATTTGTCAATTTGAAGTATATTTTTATTTTTATTAAAAAAATTAAGGCACATTCGTTGGCAATCTTAAAATTAATGTTTGATAAAAAAAAAAAAAATATTAAGACAAATTCTTTGGCAATATCAATTTTAAGGAAAAAATTATCACATTAATCATTTTCAATTAAAGAGCTGGTTCAGCTCTGTCGCTGCATTTTGTTTTTGTTTGAGCTCACTTAATTCTTTAAACAAAAAACCTCCAAGACTTCTTCTTATGTTTGCAGCATCGTCTGCATTCAAAGCATTGAGCTCACTGACTATGTAGCGTCCGAATTCCTCATTAGGGTTTAAAGATTTGCGCCTGTCCTTAATAGTTTGAACAACATCACAAAATGTTGCCATGACATTTGTCGTTGTGTTGTTCCACAAAGGCGCAGATGATAGGGCTGATTCTGTAAAAAAAGGTTTTTTGATGACAACAATATTAACAATTAATGAATACATTCTCATTAGTTTACCTTCGCTTTCAGATAAAATATCTAAATTTGTTGTTGTTGGTTGCCGCTGGCTAACCTCCGCACGTCCAACAAAAGCCATGGAGTCGAAATATTTCCACTTTGGTGCATTGTCTGCACCTTGTCCAGATTTGTTTTTTTTTTTTTTTGTTGAGGTAGCCCCGGTACTGAATCCTCAAATTCGACCATTTTGTGGAAACTTCCTCCGCTGTAATATTAAGCATATCGCCAATTTCAGTCCATGCGCTATCCCGCATGGGCTTTTTATGGTAGTCAGCGCTTGATGCATTCCAAATGCAAGGATGGCATTCCACTTCGCCCATCAATTTAAATATGTTTTCTTCGCTCCAGTCGTGCGTCATCCTCTTCATTTTGGTTTTTTTGGCAGATGGTGGCGATTCAATAATTGCTGCATTGATGTTTTCCATTTTCTTTTAGAAAAATATGTTTTATAATAAAGAATTACAAAAAAGCGCCTTTTACTTACCAATCTGTCAAACGAATTGACCAGTATTGCCATTTCAATTTATTTCATTTTTTATGTTAGGCAGTGTCAAAAATCACTGTTGGCAACACACGTTTCTACAATTATTTGTCGCTATTTTTTCCGCCAAAAATATTGTGAGAACAAACAAAATATCGAGCCAAATATTTGTAACGACGTGCTGACAAAGTGTTTACACTATGCAAAGCTTTATTCACAAACAAAGATTTTTTTAGCCAACAAACAGTCGAAAAATATTTGGTGGCTAACAAATTCGAGTGTTTACACTAGGACAAACAAAATTTTTATGATTTTGCACAAATATTAGCACAGTCTAAACGCACCTTAAGATTTGAGTTTAGAGAAAGGGTTGATAAAACAAGTAACAAGATGTTAGTTAAGTTGCCCCATACAGGTCGCAGAATTATTCTGTTTGTTTTTAATGCCATTTTACATCTTGAGTACTTTCCCACAGAGTGAAGGTTTCTTTCATTACTATGATTCCTAAACCAGGAAAAGACCACACAGAAGTAGAATCATACAAACCTATAAGCCTTTTATCAAACATGTCAAAACTGTTTGAGAGAATATTAATAACTAAGCTGAATCCAATTCTTAGCGTGAAAGGATGTATTCCGAACCATCAATTCGGCTTCAGAAAACAACATAGTACGATCCAACAAAAACCCAGATTAGTAAATGTAATTAAAATGACCTTTGAAGAAAAAAAATACTGTTCTGCGCTTTTTATCGACGCATTCGATAAGGTTTGGCACGAAGGCCTAATATTTAAGGTAAAGCTGAACTTGCCGGAAAACTTGTATAATCTCTTAAAAGATTATTTAACAAATCGCAAGTTTTTACTAAAAGAAGGTGACTTTTTAAGCTCGCCACAGCTCATTGAAGCCGGAGTTCCCCAAGGTAGTATTTTGGGACCAATTTTATATTTACTGTACACATCAGATATGCCAATTAGCACCCTAGTCCACACATCAACATTTGCAGATAACACAGATTTTTTAAGTATTCACGAAAGTGTCCAAGAAGCAACACAACTTTTACAAGACCACATACTCAATTTGGAAAAATGGCTAGAAAAATGGAAAATAAAAGAGAGAATAAACAAAAATGTATTCACATAACTTTCACACTGCTTTACCACAGTTTTCAGAAGTTAAATACCTGGGTATTGATTTCAATGTGGCAAATGAAATTGAAAGCAGTACAACTAAATTGGCTTATTGGCAGAAACTCCACCCTGAGCTTAGATTGTAAACTTATACTGTACAAGTCGATCTTCAAACCAATTTGGTGTTATGGGATTCAGCTATGGGGCACTGCCTCAGCTAGCAATGTAGAAAAAATTCAAAGGCGCCAAAATAAGATACTACGTATGATTACATCTGCTCAAAAATATTGAAGATACAATAAATAAATTATTAAAAAAATATGTTGTCTTAAATTTCCCGATTTTTGTATAAACCTCTACAAGTTTAATAACCGTCGCACAGAGGGGTATTTTGCCAATCAAGCCGGCTATTAGGCCAAATTTTAAGAAATGGAAAAATTTGAGTACGACAGACAAGATAAGTCTGAATAGTATAGTGAATTTTCAAGGCTTTTGCTAGAGATTTATCGTTTTGGGAAACTGTTAAAATCAGGACAGTTGAGTAAATCGCATACGTTTCTATTGACTATATACGATTTTGAGAGGTTTGCAATATATTTATTTTTGTGGATAAACGAATAAAGATTTTTTATTGATTTTGTTGTATATTTAGAGCTACTTATATTAATTTTTTATAAAAATTTTATTTTAAATTTTTATGAAAAAATTTCTTTCGAAAGTAAAAGATTTTTGAGAGATCCTAAAAATGTTATATATCACCATAAGATTTACCATCTCTACTTTATACTGTAGAAAAAACGTTGATCGTTTTTACGATTTTTTTCTAAATTCCCCTTTTATCAGTTTTTGTCCTTCTTGCATAGGTAGATACGAGTAAGAAACCTTTTTGTCGGTCATAAAATGTTTTTGGTTTCTAAGTTGTTTTAAATAAATGAATTGTTTAAATAATATTTATTGTTATTAGTGTAAGTTATTTACTATATATATACATATAATAAAACTATGATTTTCTGCCTGTCTGTCTGTTTGTGTTCGCATCACATAAAAACAACTGGATGAATAATAGTAAAATGTTATGAAGGTATTATGTTTAAAATATAGGATATTTCCTTCCCCGCTAAAAGATATCATTACCAAAAAGATGGAGTTGGTACTTCAAACTTTTATTTTTATCAGCGGGTACCACTATTTACATACAGTACTCTACAATAATTTTGAAATTTTAAAAAAAATTAAGATTTTTATACAAAGCCTATGTTTCTGAGTAAGCTAGTTACATAAACTATATCTGAAGCACTATAAATCAAGAGTTTTAAGTGCATAAATTAAATACTATAAAGTAATAAATTGATATTACAAAAATGACTTTTATTAATATTCTTCTTCGAGACATAAAAGCTTAAAATATACTATTATTTGGAAATCAGCAAAAAAAATTTTTTGTTTAAAAATCAAATGTACGTTTTGGGGGTGTGATTGGAGGGATACCTCCCCCTGTCCATAAAAACTTCAAAATATTATTTTTATAGTATTAAGGCGTATGTGATCCATTTTTTTTAATAAATACATTATTTTTGCAAATAATATTCTTGTCACCGGGGTAGGGGCGAAAAATTGCATTTTAGAAACTTCAGGTTCCAAGTTTAGGTCTTTGACCATTAGCTGACTATAAAAGTTACATTTGCTAAACAAAAGTAGAGGAAAACTTAAAAATTTTGAATTTTTCAGAGGTCAGACTTTTTTTCCTTATTATTATTTTTCTTATTTTAAAGCTTCAACAGCCTATGACGATAAGCGATTTTTCTGCCAAGTTTCATTAATCTAGGGGCATTAAGTTTAATTAATTAAGTTTAATTAATGTCCGTCTAGATTGGCGAATTACCCCTATGTGCGTCGACTATAAGTAGACCAAAATTATTATATTAAATGCCACCACTACTTATGGTGACGTTACATTTTTTTTGTATCTAACTTAAGTACTGTTTCTGTATTGCATGCTATCGTCTATTTCTTGAGATATTTCTATACGAATTTTCAAGACATATCTCTTGCTTGTAATACAAAAATACACTAAAATTTAAGAACACAAAAATTTATTTTTTATTTATTAAATTATCTTTCTATTCAATTCACTTATGTACTAACTCCAAGCAAACCTCCCTTTTAAGTAATAAATTTATTTACCAAAATATCAATCTTAATTACATAAACATACGTTTCGTAACAAAAGTATATTATTTTGAATTATTGTTTCCCCAATTTTTAACACACCACAACATACAACACCATGTTTGTGGTGGTATAATGAAAAAAGCTGACATCAGTAATTGTAACAGAAAATAAAATAATATATTTGATAAAAAAAAAATTATATTGTTTAGAAAACCAATTAAACAAAAGCTGTAAAAGCGTTCACCTAACAAACGTATGGTTTGTTGAAGTTGATTGAACTTAACTTAACCCCTTGAAATGAAAATTGCAATTTGTCAATTTTATGTGGGAAGCTGTGTGTAGGTAGGAAAACAAGGCTTATTTTAAGCTTGTAAATATTAACTAAAACATAAATATTCCAGTATTATTAGACCACAGAAACCAATAAAAATCAATCTAACACAGACGCACTACCTAGTGCTTATTTGGCAATTAAAAGCAGCAGGGAAAATACTTTCTATGAAAATAAATAAAGTTAAATTTTATACGGCCGCAATGTAAAATACATAGTTTTTTTTTTTAATTATATGGATTTAAAAACAAGGTAGCCTAGAGTAACCCAATAAAGATATTTTTATCATATAAATAAAATGTTACATAGTGCTTAAAAGAGTGAGGATTATTAAACTTAGTATTCAATTATGTCAAATATAAATCTATAAAATGTTATTTTAGTTTTTGCTATAATATTGTTAAACTAACTCTGTGTTAATACAAAGTTAAAATTGCGCTACTATAATTTACGGTGCAGTAGCATATACAAAAAAATTATGGTGGAGCTTTTTTGGTGGTAGAAACTAAGATCTTCCAATAGTTAGACTTTATAACCTTAAAAATGTGTCAGGATGTTTGTGTAAATAAGATATAAATATACTTTTTAAAAAAATGTAATTTTTAATCCTTTTCTATAAATATGTCTCGCTAATGGTAATGTGTTTTTTTAATTGTACTTCCAAGCAGCAATACCAATTTAGTGCTTTTGGCAATATTTTTAATGCATTAAAAAGCCAATTTTTTAGCTTTAATGACAAACTAAGAAAAAGCGCTGGTGCTTTTTAAATTTTCCATTAGTGCCTTGAGTGCCTTTCACAAGTTAAACCTTACATATTTAAATTCGGTATTAGGAGAAACAAAGAGTCAATTTAGCATTTATAACACACAGCGAGGATCACGTTAAACTTTATACTGATATGTACCCTTTACTTAAAAATTTGACGAACAAATTCATAGTAATATCAAAAAACATAGATTATTTAAAGTATGAGTTTTGCTAACCACGATACAACTTTGAATAGGTCTGAAAAGGTATAATATCAGATGGTTCGAAAAAACTGATAAAAGAAAATTGTTTTCTCTTTAACAGAAAACTTATAGAAAGTCTGAATACCAAACTATTAACCAAAATAGAAAATAGTTTGGAATATATTAAGGATTGTGACTGGAAAAATAAACATCCCACAGACCTCTTTTGGATAGAACTCAATGGATTTAGAGACCGAGTAGGAGAAAATCCATTTTTAGATTTTGCACAAAAAATGTTAACATAACCGCACTGAAATGCGGAAGTGGAAAGAATATTCAGTAGGATGAACTTGTGTAAGTCTAAAATTATAATTCTCTTATCCTTGGACTCTGTAAATTCGGTTCTACATATTAAATATGGACTTACTTGCCATAATTCATGCGGTAATGATTATAATTGATGTTCTAGTGTCTGCAGAGATATGTTGTCCAATGTAACGTTTAAATAATCAAAATACCATTTCAGATCAGTTTATAGTCCGATTCAAACGAAAATAAGCAAGATTCAAATGACTTGGATGATGTATAGTATGGTATGTTAATGTAGAAATGTAAATACTTATACATACATATGTAAGTATATATATATATATATATATATATATATATATATATATATATATATATATATATATATATATATATATTATATATATATTATATATATATACATATATATATATATATATATATATATATATATAATGTACCATCTTTATTTATATTTCTTTTATTTATTTTTCGGTTAAATTATACAGTTCAACAGAAGGAGAAATATAAAAAAGTGGCGCTGTTTTGAAAGATCACATCGAAATGTGCAAGGACATTATGGACATTTATGACCTTTTTGAGCAAATCTGAATCGTCGTTGACGATGTCAACATCTCCTAGACTCTCCAAACGCCACTGTTAACATTTCAAATGTCCTTGCACATTTAATTTCATTTTTACATGAAACTTAATACAGTTTCTTTGATCCATTTTTTTAAATAGTAAAACGTCGAAGAGCACTCCAAAACACGAATAACTTTTTTATCTGTCAAAACATACTTATAATCCAAAATAGCTGATATCGTCAATATAAATAACAGACATGTGTACCAATAAACAAAAAAAAAAGCGAAAACCGAATACCTCAAGAAAATTTAAAATAACGGTATGTCAGAACTTATTGCAAAAGTTAAAGCAAACACCAAAAACTAAACAAATTCAAGATTGCCCATTAACGGTTAATTTCAGGGATCGTAACCGTTATAAGTTTTATTACAAAAATTACTTTTTATTTATAATTTTCCAATTTCTGTTGTCATACCTTTCGGTAAGAATGTTTTCACTGGCTGTTGTTTTGGTACGTTTGCTACGAGCGCTTAGGATGTAAAGACATCATTTTCAAGCCGCGTTTAAAATTATTTTTTTGATTGGAAAATAGTTATTTTTCAAGTTTTATTTTTTGCTTGGAAAATAAATCAGTTAATATCGGTTCTAGGCGTAAAATTCTCTTTTTGCAGAAACTTCTATATACATTTGCATAAAAAAATTTAATTTTTTAAACATAATATAAAACTCAAAATATAACTATTATTTTCTAAGCAAAAAAAAAAAAACCTTAAAAATAACTTATTTTTCAATCAAAAAATAAAACTTGAGAAATAACTGTTATTTTCATAGCAAAAAATAAAACACAAAAATATCTTTTGTTTTGTAAGCAAACAATAAAACTTAATAAATAATTTTTAAAATCAATTTTTGTAATAAAACTCAAACAAATGAAAAGCAATGCAGCCCAAGTTACTCCTCGTAGTAATGATTATGATTATGTTGGTGTACTTCTTCAGCGTGCAGCATTTCTCCTTTATTATGATTTTATTGGTTAATATTTATAAAATAAAATAATATTTTATTTTATTTAGTTATTATTTAGAGTTAGTATAAGAAAGTCTTTCAAACATTAATTTTTCAGGGTTGAAAAAAACGCTTTTAATGACATACACATGTACAACTTCATTTGTTTTCAAATCACTTCAATTTTTACGGTGCAATGCCTTTCGCAAATTGTAGGTGTAAAACTCTTAAAAGACTAAGACATATTTGAATTCTATTTTTTATCAAGCACAAGGTCTTTTTTATATAAAAGTGTTTTAACAATTTTTATTTACAATATTTCGCTACACCATTGGGTAGCATCTTTAGGAAATAAAAATGATAACAGTTATAAAATTTTAAATGATTGATAAAAAATAGAATTCAAATATAAAAAAAGGTCAAAAACTACAATAACTATAGAATAAGACATATTTAAAAAATATTTAATATTAAAAAAAATACATCATTAGTACAGCATTTTTTAAATATTTTAACAAAAGATACCAAAATTGCAGGCTGGGTTATGTATGCATGCTGGGTTTTGGGTATTTAATTATTTAAAATCATGATAGAACTAAATTTGTGTGCATACATATGTATGTATAGATTTACATTAAATTGATGCTAAAATAAAATGTCAGCATGGGACTAGATACATCTGTATATTGTAGAATATGAAATCGAGTAGCTTTAAACAAATTACATAACAGTGCAATTGCACTATACCATCTAATATTGAAAAACAGTTAACAGAAACATTTCAACACCAAAATTAACAAGTAGTAGTTGTTCCTACTTTTTTCCATTTTTAACAACAATACAAACACACACTAACATATTATTGAAATGAATATACATATGTACATACATAAGAACATATGTATTTAATGGTATTTTCCATTGTTGGTTTAATATGAAAATAAAATAAAATTAATTATAGAATAACAAATTATAGAATAACAAACAATTGTGAAGAACAATTTAATAAAAATAATTTCTATAAAAAATTATTGAATAAGGCTTGTAATAGTGTACTGGCATCAGAGAGTTTGTTTTCAGACGTGACCAAACGAAAAGAAAGTGTATAAAAAACTTTGTTTACCATTGTATGAACTAGAACTAGAATGGGAGGTCTTAAATATACTTTAATTACAATTCCAATTAGATGTAATATATAATTACGATTTCTCAGTTACAATTATAGATAATTATAAATTAAATCAGTAGATTAAGATTTTAATCTTGTTATTGCACTTAAAAACTGAGAAATTATTTATTAAATATTAATTAGATAATTCCAACTAAAATTTCAATTGTAATATAAATATATAAATATAAATTTCTTTTTAATTTATATAAATAGAAATTACTTAAAAGAACTTCTAAAAAATTTAAACTAAAAGATATGTATAGTCAAATTATTATATATACCGTAACAACTCAAAATTCATGAATTCTCAATAAAGGCCAAAAACTGTTTCCCTTTAATTGAGACTAAAGTAATTATTTTAAAAACACAAAGTGGGTCATAACGGTTTTTTTCACGAATGAGAAGACAAATCAAAGGGAGATTTTTACAGTGGGTAAAAATCCTCTGTGGTTTGGTTTTTTGCAAAAAGTGAAAATTTGAACATTTTATTATTTAAACTAAATACACATAAGTAATAATTATTAATTTTTTATTTTTTTGTATGTAAAACCACTGCTTTAAAATAATGACAAAATATGAATTGAAAGCGAAATATTTTGAACAAGTTTGCGCAACAGATGGCGCTGTTTTAAAATAATGACACAAAAATAAAAGCATATAAATTACTTACTGCCAAATAGCCAATTGAGTAAAATTTGTATTTGATTTGAATTTTAACTTTGAAGAAATACATTGTTATTAAAATATTTTAAATACCTTTTACAGAGCTTTACAATCATTTCTAGAATTTTAAAATTGTAAATACATCTTAGAATTTTAACCAGGGATGGGTACCTTTAAATAAATTCAATACGTATTCGTGAAGCACTATAAAAATAAGAGTCTCAACAATTTGGCTGGATTACTTTCAAACCAAATCCAACAAAATATTTAGTTTTTAACTAAATTTAATAAAAAAAAAAACAAAGAATACTTTGCCTGAAAGCAACGAAGTAGATTTAATTATTAATAATTAAATATCTATCAACAGTCGTTGTTCTAAAGTTCTTTGTTGAAATATAAAGTGTTTTCATTAAAGAACTCTTTCTGTTCTCTTTCTGTAGTTTTAGCATGATAAGTTGAATTGGACGAACAGTTTGACTTACGTTTAGCACCAGTTAGTTGACCACAAAGTTATCTTCTTTCACATATTTTCTGGTTTTCTCTTGTAATTTAAAAATATATCGACTAAAAACTAAACCCTTTAATTTATAGTTTACCATCAGAATAAACATAATTGAAGTCATTTTTTTATTCAGTATTTTCTCTTAAAAAATTAAAAAATAAAAAAGACGTAGTCTTTTAGAATAATCAAACATTCTTTTTGAAGATTCACTATATATGCTTAATTTTATTTCATACAAAACTACAGCCTAAGTATTCAAAATCAATATTTATAATTTTTTTTTAAACAAATTATTTTGCAGTTTTGCAGAGAGATGATGTCTGCTGAAACCAGACCAACAGTGAAAAATAGTCAGTGAGAACTCATTTGAAAACTACTATATAGTATTTACGCTTCATTTCTTTATTTCTTTTCTTTTTTCCTAGATGAATTAAAACTTAGATTAGATAGCTGCTCATGGTACTTTTTAGCTGGAAATAACTGGAAATTAATTTATTAGTTGTCACAATGAGTATATGCAATTTTGTGGATTTTTACATAATGAAGAGTTGCATACTCTAATTTGAAACTTTCCTAATACAATTTCCGTGCACTACATGAAGTTAAGCATTAATCTATTCGATAACACATAGACATTACATTTATTGGTAAGCAAGGTAAGGGTCATTAGGACTGAGAGATGGTTAGTTTAAATTTATCTATATACTTATAAAAGCTCTTTATGTAGTGCGATTAGAAGAATTTAAGTTTATAACTACTTTATTGGGTCAAAATAATAATACTCTGTTAATAACGTTAATACTCTTAGCAAAACAGAAATAAATTTAAACCCTTGTGATTAAGTATCCTTTAATCTTGGTTGGGCTTCCCCGCACCAAATATTCCAACATTTTGTTGTTCTATAAACACAACAGCATTCACATCCATTTTCTACAGCAATGTCTTTTTATCGCAATGATCATACATGCAAACACTAACAAAGAAATTCTAGACCAGCAAAAAAGAAAAATACAGGCAGTGTAATTTATTTTTATTACAAACTTGGCCAATTTAATCACAGTACTTTCTTGTATGTTTGCGTATATATATGTGTTTATGTGAGTCTCTGGTTAAGTCAAAACAAAAGAACAATGAAATAAATAGAAAAAAATAATACTACAAAAACAATATCATTAAAGGCATTTACAAAAGCTTTACAATTGAATTAAATTGAATATGGGCCCAGGCCATTGTGAAGTAAATAACAACTACAAACATCTAACCTCAAATAGCGTGACTGCTTCATATTTTTTTCCTGGAATTTTTTCCATCTAACACACTCTTTTGCAATCCATCGCCACAATTTTGTGTCTTTTACATGTTTGCCTAGTTTACATTTTGCGATGTATTTACATTCAACAACCATCAACTCGCTAAAGCCTTACAAAGCAACCAAAAAGAGAAAAAACCAGAGCCCTTCCTAAAGTGTAAATTTATTTATGTTAATTTATATTCTTCTACAACGTTTAACCGACTTATGTGGTCTTCTCTGCAATGTAAATTAAAAAAAAATGTCTTTTCTATATAATTTTCAGCACTCTTTTCACTTTGTTTTTTATTTTTTATATATGTATGTATATATTTTTTATATTATTTGTTTTCATTTTATATGGTGTCTGTTATTATTTCTTCTCTTTTTACTTACAGTGTACAACCAGACGCCATTTATCCTCGATAGCACTGCCCTCAATAAATTGATTTTCCGCTCGACAAGTCAAATATTTGCCATCATCTTCACGAGTAGGCGTGAATGTTAATATACTCAAGGACTGATTGTCGGGTTCATTAAACTGTAAGTACATAAATGAAAAAAAAAAAAATTAAATCTTGTAAAAGCCAAAAATGTTTGAAGAAAATATAAATATTTGAGTTTATAAAAACTAGCAGAGTAATTTTTAAAAATTGATTAGACAACTTTACCAAAATACTTTAATGAAACAAGTTTTAAATGAGCATTAGACATAAGTAAAATTAAGCATTTTGACAAACAAAATGTAAAACCTTTTTTTAAGCTAAATTATCTTAACACCCATTTTACATTTTGACAGAGAATGGGCAGACAGACCAGATCTGCATAGAAAGTAATGCAATACACACTCTTCTAACTTTCAGCCTAAAAGTTTATCATTTATCGTCTTACGGTTCAGAGATCCATTCGTATCCTGAACTAAAAATATTTGTCGCTTGTTTTGGCCTGATCATTTACCGATCTTCTATAAAAATGAAGCTGGTCAAAAGGTATTTGGTATTAATGATCGATATAACCAAATATTTTTTGCCTAAATTATAAAGGGTGGACCATTTCACTTTTTTAAGAAAAAAAAAACACAGAAAATTCAAATTTAATGGAGAATGTTTATTATCGTTTGAATCAACATTCTTTGACATTTATTTTTTGAAGATTATGTCTATCAAATGTAGGCAGTTGCTACGTCGATGACAAGTTCGAGCATTTCGACTGGTAACTGGCGAATGAAACGAATGATGTTTTCCTCCAAGGCCTGGATCGAAGCCGGTTTGTCCGCATAAACTTTAGACTTTACTTTACTTTTAGTCTAACGGTGCGATATCACACGATCTTGGGGGCCAATCGACTGGCCCAAAACGTGAAATTATGTGCTCACCGAAATGTTCTCTCAATTAATCCATTGATGGATGCAATATGTGTGCAAATGTCGCCAAGATTACGATCTTCAATTTCAGGCATCAAATAGTCGGTTATCATAACGGTCGCCATTGACGGCTACGTTCGCACCGGCATCATTTTTAAAGAAATATGGACTCATGATTCCACCGGCCCACAAACCACAGCAAACCGTTGTTTTTTCTAGATGAAATGGCAGCTTTTGAATCTCTTCAAGTCGCTTTTCGTCCCAAAATGCGGCAAATTTGTTTAATTACATACCCATTTAGCCAGAAATGGGCCTCATCCCTAAACAAAATTTGGCTGGAAAACGTCGGATCTTCTTGGAACTTTTCAAGAGCCCATAGAGCGAAGCGATTCAGGCGTAAGTCTTTCCATTATGAAATGCCAAACAATTCTAAACAAATATAAAATGACAGCATGACACGACACACACGTGATCTGTCAAAAAAAAAGGCTACTGAAAAGAGTATTTCTACTTGAATCACCCTTTATATGTATATTTATACCTCTCACCACATTGGGCGATTTTCCATTCAGCTTTTAAAGTATTTCAATGAAAAAAGTATGTTTTGGTTTAAAAAAATAGTTCCCTCGATCAAGAGAATACTATGGGATTTTTTCTGTGAAATTATTTATAGAATTAAAAAGTATCATAAGATCACTTAAAAGTCGCAGAAGGACTGTCAACAATTCAGTACAAATAATAATTTTTATAGTATTTTTGAGATCCTCGATAGGGCTTGAATGCCCTTAGCTAATTAATATTATGGGACTTTCACTAGAGAGCTGAAATTTGTTATAATTTCGCCTACTAAGCGAACAAAGAAATCCCTAACCGACCGTAAACTTTAGCTAAAACGTTTGGATTAAACCAATTTTAAAAAGTAGTGAAATCCGCACAAAAAACATACCTAAATAGGAAAATAAGGCCAAGTTCTTATCCATAATTTTACCCGTTTAAAGAACTGAGAGCAAAATGTAAACTAAATTCAGTCTTGGCTCAACACCTATCACTTTAATTGTAATAATTGTAATAATAATTGTAATAATTTTTGGGTACACACTTTATCTTATTTTCAGATTGATATCTTTGGACGGATATAAAACTTAAATTAAATTTTTCATTTTCCGTGTTGTTTGTTTCTAATAAAATATAATTTTTATACAAATGAAATTGTTAAGTAGGCTTAAGTTCGTTTATTTTCTCCAGTCACTCTATAGAGTTGAAAGAATATGTTTTTTACAAATTAGATGATTAAGTTGTTTAAGTAAAATTGAAAAAATTTATTTTAGATTCTTTTGCTAGAATCTAAAATAAATTTTTTGCATCTCTAAATCCTTCTTGAGCCTTTTTCGTATCTATCTACTTTATTAATGTTTACATATAAACATCGTCTATTTAACCAGCTAAATTCAGATAATGACATACGAGAAATTTTACTGCAATCATCCATCGGCAGATAGTCTTAAAACATACCTACGTTTTTGAAAGCATGGATTATAAAGAGATTCAAGAAGTGTGTGACTATGATTAAGGGTCATTATATTTATTATTAATGTTTTATGGTTATTAACAATTTAATATTTCTAAATAGTTATAAAACTTTGATAGTGGTTACAATTTTTGACGTAATTATATCGTTCAAAACATAAGTAAAACTGTTTAATTATGAAATGTTTTCAAAATATTAATAACAAACGCAACATTCTTCTTGTAATCATACCGCAACCATAAATTTTCTCAGCAAGAGCAATTTACAAAAAGCAATTACTAATAGAAAATTATTATGATGATTGATATTATATTGTATTATATATTTTGTAAAAATTAATAAAAATTAATCGAAAATATTTTGGAAAACTTTTTTTTTAAATATTTGTTTTAAAATAGTTTTTGAACTGTTTTTTTACTTTTTTTTTGAAAATTTTTTGTATTTTTTTTTAAATTTTATTGGATTTTTTTTTTTTGTAAAAATTTTATAAAAATTTTTTAGAAAATTGTTTGTAAAATTTATTCGTAATATTTTTTGTAAAATTATTTGTTTTTTAAAAATTTGTTAGAAACATTTCTGCAAAATATTTAGAATTTTTTTTAATTTTTAGTAAAAATTTTTTTAAATATTTTAAGTAAAAATGTTTATAAAATTTTTTTGAAAACCCTTTTAAAAGTTTTTTTTTTAATTTTTGGTTAAGATGGTTTAAAAATATTTTGTAAACAATTTTTTAAAAATTTTTTCTGGTCTAATATTTATTTGAAAAAAAAAGCAAAACAGAATCATTAAAACCAAAAAAAAAAAAATAAAAAAAGAAACGTAAAAGAAAAATAGGTGGGCGTGGGTTTGGGTTTTGACCCGCAGCCTCCAAAGGAATGATCCGATGTTGCTGAATTGCTATCCGAAAATTTTCGAATTTAGTGTGCTTAAATTTTTTGTATCTCTTCTGGTGCCTTGGCAAATGACATTGCTATCCGAACACGGACAAACGGACAAACGGACAGACGGATAACGCCTAATCAACTTCTCTATGTATATGGTTTTATAATATATATACTTTATGGGGTCGGAAATGAATATTGTAGAAATTATACACGGAATGACAAACTTATATATACCCTTTCCACCTGTGGTGAAGGAATACTTCTTAAACTATATTTTTTTTTTTGTTATTTAATTTTAAATTGTCTTTTCCTTCACTAAATTTTAGTTCGTTAGATTTAGTAATTTCCTATTATATTTTTTTAATTTTGTTTTAAACCGCAAATATTTTAAATTTAAAGTATAAATTTAAGTGTTTCCTTATTTATTGGTATTAAAGGCTTTTATAAACTGACTTTACAGGAAAATTCTACCTAAAAACTGTCTGCTAACGGAAATGTTACAAATATTTTATTTAAAACATGTCACTCTTGGCATAGTTACATGTGATAGTATTGGTCGTTATATTATTGGCATGTAAATAACTGTACATATCGATGGTCTCGAGTAGAAAGGCCCTAACTATTATTTTTTACGAAATTTAATTTTTCAGTAGTTCCAATTCATTTTACACAAATACACCTCGTCACAAAAATTTAATACAATAGTGTAATAAATTAGGCTGTTACAATCAGTTGTACCTTACAAATTCTAATATGTTTTTATTATGTTTTTACTTTCTCCTGTAAAGTTACATTTATTAGAGCTAGGGCCTTTCTATTTGAGACCAACGATATGTAGTATATGTCACTTGTAGAGTTAGTTTTCTGTTCATGTAAATGTGGGTCATATCGATTTTATAATTTCATTTTGTTCATTTATACTAATAGATTTTTTTCTTGTTTTTCTGTTGACTTGATGGCCTTTTTAATGTCATGCTTTCAATATGTAAAGTTGACTTACATTTTTTGTTAGTTTTTTAAGTTGTTTATTGCCCTTCCACCAGGATATAACAGCTTGTGGTTTTGAGCCGGATGATTTACATTCAATATCATAAGTACGATCAGCTGATACAAATCTATCCTTAGTCATTATGTGAACAGCTATTGGTTTTACTGAAAATAAAATAAATAAAAGAATATTTGGTGTTAGTGATGCTTTGAACATTGTAAAATATGAGCATAAATTAAAATTTTCTGAATCAATGGTGGAGCGATAAGTTTAAAAAACGTTACAATTCTTTAATTTGGGGAATATATTAATATATTATTAATGTTATTATATTTTATATAATCTAGATACCAAATTTTTGACTAGCAAAATTTATATAGTAAAAACGAGACTAATTCCTCAAATGTATATAATTCAAAACAAACTGGTCATACTACTCATTTGTGAATATTGCCAAATTGCAGATAATATCAAGTCAAACTTAGTTGTTTTGTAATTATATAAAAATTTCCAAATAGACTTCTCGTAATGCTGATGACAAATGTACCTTAACACGAACGGCTTAAACAATGTTGACACTTAAACATAATCACGCAGTGCAACAGTGAGTATAAGCATTTAGTTAATAACAGTAATAGATATTCATTTTTAAACTTATTTATTTTTGTGTAAAAGCCTTTAAAAATTGACTTGCTGTCACGCTATTTCAAGAGAAACCAAATGTCTGTAAAGGTCAATGCACATTTGAGGCGTTTTTTTTTTAAGCAAAACCGACATAAAAAACAATCTACAATTCCCATATTTATACAAACAGATATTTTTTCTTAGTATTTAATAAATTGGGACAAAAACAAACGAATACTATTCGTGGTAAGACGAAACAAAAAATAAAAATATTTTGATGTTTTTTTTTCTAAAAAGCCTTACTACATCTCTGTATTTTAATACCCGTAGAGGAAAACATGTAGAGAATATAAATAGAAGTTAAAGTTCAAATAAAAACTACTGAAAAATCCTTTTTTTAATGAACAAAAACTATTATTGCTTTTTAAGGTATAAAAGATTTTAGACTTTTGCAGATTTAGGAGAGCAATTCGATAATTTTGTGAATTTTTGGATAAACGATATATTTTCAATAAAAAGGGACGTTACTTCTGAGAATAGTCGATACATTTAGGCCAGTTTTTTTTATTCGCCTCTTAGAGGCGTTTATTTTAATGATTACCTTCTCGCCTGACCGCAAACGTAATTAATTTGAAGAGCATGCGTTCTAAGATAGCAGTCGGTAGTCTACTTTTAGGCCAGTTTTTTTATTCTCCCATTAGAAGCGTTTGTTTTAATGCCAACCTTCTCGCCTCACCCAACACTAATTTCAATAGGTAATCCATTATCCGTTTAAGGATAACTAAAAATATACTTCTGGTTTATTCAAGTTAGGATTGAATTCTTCTATTCTCTCTGACTAGATTAAGAATATTTTTATACAAATTAGGTGATTAATTTTTTTAAGAAAAATGGTAAAAATTGTATGACACTAGCAGAATGTAATGCATTTTATGGGTAGCTATATCCTATATCTTAAGCATTATTCCCATCTATCTATTTTGGGTAGTGTTTAATTGCCAACATCATCTATTTAACCAACAAGCCTCAGATAAAGGAATACGAGAAAACTATATTCAATCATTTTTCGTCAGTTGGTGAGAACGAAGTTTCCACTATATAAAGCTTCCCTCTTTACTAATTACTTACCACCTAATATTTGTTGTTGCTTCAGCCTACCTTCAGTTAGCAATGAAAAAAACTTATATGTTTTGCCAACATTATTATATGCTATGGATGATAGAAGACAAGATTACGCCACACAGTGGGATTTTGCTGGCGAAAAATACATTTTTCGAGTATAAAATTGAAATTGCCTTAGGTTTTCATGAATTTAAATGAAAGGTTGGAGTGTATTCTTTAGATTTAAAAAATAAAATTCCTAATGACGTCACGAAACTGTCTTCGTGACGTGGCTAATAATTCTGATTGAGAGTATAATTAGAAATTATGAGAGTTTATATTAAATTAATGATGAGAATTTATTTGTAGGGTTGCCAATTTTTGCCTATTATTTAGATTTATTTGTACGTGCTTATACAAAGCAATTTGTTGATTACAGACTTGACAACCTTACATTGGCCGAACAACGTCATCTAACTGGAAAACATGCGCATGGCGTCATAGCTTTATCGCTTTCACAACACCAAATACCTATGCAAAATATGATGTACCCGTTTGTACCTACAACCTTAGCCGCCTCACCCATTTGTATGCTCCGCTCGTCCGATATTTTATGGAGTTTACCTTTACCGACCTTTTCTAGCGAAAAGACCTATTTTAGGCGACCTGAGTCTTTGACGTAATTTGTGCTAGTACTACTACAAAATAACCCAGTATACCAGCCTTTAACCTCTAAAGTTGATTCTGCAAAGTTCCCATAGTTTTTATCAAGTCTTTCGTTGGTTTCTGTGATTGGTTGTAAATAGCATTAAATCATTACATGAAATTTACATTTTTTATTTCCGATAAAATTAGCGAGCTTCTCTGCCTTAAATGCCTGTCCAAAACAGGCTCAAAATTTGGCAGTTGTGCAGCAATATGTAGTAAACTAGATCAGTGTCGAACTGAAAGTTACTATGCTGAAATTTTATAACTTCACCTAATTATCACACTGCCTTCGTATTATTTTAATTATTTTCTTTATAACATACAACCATTAAATATTTTTGATGGAATACAGCTTGTTAAAAGCCAAAAGCAGAAACGATTATTACTACATGTTTAAAAAATAGCGGCATATTAGCAAAGGGTTCAAAGACATACAAAAAACATTTAGCCTTTAAAATAAAGGCAAAGATTATCATAATACTTTGCCCTAAAATCTTTAAGGTGAAAGTCTATACCACACGGTACATACGTTCACGCTTTGTATGCTTTTTATACTTTCTACGAGTTCTATACTTTTCTAAATTCTAAATAAATGCAAGGCGTTTTATGCCAAGTTGTTTGTTTTTATCATCTGCAGTGTACACTTTTTTTATGAAAAACAAATAATTTTTACAAAATTGTGATTTTTAAAGAATTGTTTATTTTGTGCAAAAAGCATTAATGAGCTTCTCCATTTTGTGTACATACAATCACATACAATTACACCGATGCTTCTTTTTTGACAGAAGCATACAAAGCGTGATCGAGTAGAATGCATAGACTTTCAGTTTTATAAATTGCATTAAAAGCTTTTATGTTATAAGCAGTTACATTTATAGACAAATTATATATCGATCATCTCAAGTAGAAAGTCGTATTTTTTACGAAATTGGGTTTTTAAGTGATTCCAAACATTTCACGCAAACACACATGGTTTAAAAAATTTATTGCAATAATAGATTATGACCTTATTAATAATAATTATAGCGGAAAACCCTACATTATAACGTTCATAATTTTCACTTATTACCTGAGGCATAATAAATTTTTACAATACCAGCAATACCCACAGACATTGTGTGCATCATGATAATATTTTGTTTGATTTTGAAAATTTTAAGACTCTTACGTATTTACTTTATATAAAGGTACTCATCCCTTTATAAAATTCTAAAATTTATATAAAATTTAAAAAATGCTTCTAAAGCTCTGTAAATTACAGACGGGAAGTGAGTTACTTATTATTTTAAAATAGCGCCATCTGTTGCGCTAGATTGTTTAAAATATACTGCCTTCAAAAATAACAGATGCCTTAATTTATGCAGCACCTTTCAATCAGTAAAAAATCAGCGTATTTTCATTGCTTTTTCTCGAATTTCTCTTGGAAATAAGATATTTTTTCAGAAAAAAAGTATCCAGTTTTGGGATCAGGATACTAAGGTACCTCCTCACAAAATTTAGTTAAAATCCATCCAGTAGTTTTTACGTGATGCGAACACAAAAAAAGAAAGACAGACAGGAAATCAGTTACTATTTTATTATATGTATAGATAAAAAAATATTTTAGAAGTTATTTAACATTTGCAATTCCGAGCATAGTATTGTAACACTAATGGCTTTTTTATATTCAGCAAATTACTGTGTTTTAAGTATGAGTTTTGTCAAAAAATTTAAGAAGTTTCAAGACGTAAGTAACACTGCATTATAAATTTCTGTATAGCCTTTGATTTCTTGTTAGACCAATTGCGCAATTGTGCTTACTATTGAGTCTGAAAAATATTTGTGCATTTTTAAGAGAGTTAAAGAGTTAAAGTAACTAAATTCAAATTAATGTTTTTTTTTTAAATTTCGGGCTAAAGGAGATTTATTTAATAAAATAAATCTGCCTTGAACCATACTCATAATTATTATTTTTAGCACGTTCTTACTGTTTGGTATATTCTGAAAATTTAACCATAATGAATTTAGTTGACCAATATATTTGACTGAAATGTTTTGCCTTTAACAGGAAATCATATACACAAATAATGCTTTTATTCTACCAAAAATAACTTTATTAGCTTTAGCACATATTTCGTATTTATCTGACATCTTAATACTTGGAGGAAGGAGGTATTTTAAGACGATAAAGAAATTTTTCAGGATAAGTTGAATGCGTTATCAAAGTCTATAAAAAACTCTTAAACACTGCAAGAAGTGCATATTTCGGGTACTTTTTGTTAGAAGGGTATTCGCATGTCAGAAAACAAAAACAAGAAAAAAATTTTGAATAATAATCCAATTTTTTTTTTTGGCGAATATACTTATAAATTAAAAAGCAGCTTTAAAAAGCTGTTTTTTTCCTCTCCACAAAAAAATTATTTAACTCTGCTGTCTAATTATTGGTTCGTATAAAATAAAAACTCTGTAAAATAGCGTGTTATAAAAATATACTGACGAACACAATCTCTAGAAAAGAATTAGCTTTTTCGAATAACTGCTATAACATACATCCGATTTAATTCACCATAACAGCAACAAAATATCTGTCAATTCCTATTTTTACTAACGTCCTTTTCAAAAGCATCACATTTTTCATATGAGTTAAACTAATAGAGGCATTATGTCATCACCTATATGTACAGTCTGTCAAAGAAATTTTTTACGTAGTGAAAAAAGTTTGGGTTTAGAATTTTTAATAATAATTTTTTTTTATTAATTTTATCTATATCTTAACTTACCAATAACATCAAAAAAGAAAACCTAGAAAAAATAAGGATAACAAAGAAGATTAAAAAGAATTTAGTTGTCAAGATTAGATAATATGAAAAAAAATGTGGTAAACCAATTTTTGCACACTTTCCGTTGGAATTTTAGTCCATTCCTCCAAAATTACAGCTTTTAACTTATCATGACTTTTGAAACGCACTTAGCAACGTTGTTTTTTTTCAGATAAGCTCGAAAATTTTCAACTGGATAAATGAGTCAGTACTCTGAGCAGGAGTATGCAGAACTTTGCAACAGATTTAAAAAATCACTTCCTTACCAGGGTCATTAGGCTGATAAGACTTAAAATTCGGCTTTCTATCAGTATAAATTCAATATTTATTGTCCCCGGAAATGAGATGAACATTTAATATATTCAGGTACTGATTCGCAACCATTGTGTTCACAATAAAACAAAATACTGCAATTATCACTAGATAAGGACCTACAAACCATCACAGAAAATTTTCTAAAATTTACTACTGGAATTATATTAACGCTTTTAGGGGTTTTCCCATACTCTATTCGTAAAATATAACGATATCACTGGGATATTGACTACTGAGACGACAGGTTTGGAAATATGAATTACAGCAAGAAACAATCGCCTTTCTTTGTGGTGCATTGTAAGGAATGGTTTCTTTTGAGCTACTTTTGATGAATATTCGTTCTACTTGAAGGCTTGCCTTACCATTTTGTGGGAGACTGTCAGGCTCTATTTTTCTTTTAGTTCACTTGAAAGTTTTTTTTTTGTGAATACCAAAGGGTTTTCGTCTACCTTCTTCCTTAAAACACGTTCTGTTCTCTCGAAAATCAAGCGAGGGTGGCCAGTTGACAGCTCTAAAGTGAGCCTATTTTTCATTTTTATTACGACTTAAAATATTGTAATTAGTTAGTCTTGTTATTAAACACATTTTAGACAATTCTTTCACAGTTTTTCGAATTGCGAGTTTATAAGAAACCAATTGAATCAGATCAGTTGATGTTATTTTAGCAAGCATTTTCAATTCTCGTTAATTTTCCGTTTTTTTTTATGAAAACTAAACAAAAATTACATTAAAACATCATTGGTCACTCGACTTTTGAAAAAAATATTGTTCACCGAGAAAAAATAACAACAAGAGCAAAAATTGTAAAAACATTTTCTTGGCAACTCAAGTTTGTTGTTTCTTTTGTTTTTCTTTCGTTTTTTTTAATTATAATTGTAGCCTTTTTCTATTTTTTTGTTGTTGTGTTAGTTAATATATAGATAAAATGGAATTAATAAAAAAATTAATTAAAACATTAAAAATACTCTATTCCCTTATGATAAAAGCTAAAAATAAAGAATTTTTCGTTATGTCAAAACATTTTCTTGACAGACTGTATCTATATCTATACAAACTATGTACAATTATTTATAACAGACACCACATAATTCCATGGATATAGCGAAGAGATTGTTACATCATAAAATATAAAAATACCACAAATAGATACTTACAATTGACATCCAATATGACCACTTTGTTGTTTGGTGGGGTTAAATTTGTATTGCTTGCCACACAAACTAATCTTGCATTCAAATGTTGTCGTCCAATATTTGGATATGACAAGTGGTTAACCGTCTTACCGTCCGTTCGATGTTCAAACGATTCATCAATCACCGTATTATCCAAATACCACGTGACATTGGGTCTCGGACGTCCTGCAAAAATGCAAAGCAAAAAACAAAAGAGAAGACAAAAACATCGATGAAAAATTATTTATATATGGATAGATTTGGTGTAGTTTTTAAGTTTTGAATAAAAAGGCAACTAAGGAAACACAATTTACTTGTTTACACACAGAATAACGATAACAAGTACAAGGACAAGAACAAAAACTTTAAACAGAATAAAAAAAAAAAGTAATTTGCAAAAAACAATGAAAATAATTTAAGAAATAAATGTACGTGAATAATCTGAAACAAGGACTCAAAATGAAGATTGCTCTTTTTGAAGGCATTGAAATAAACATCATTTATTACTTTTGTGTTTTTTTTTTTCAAAATTAAAAGAGAATTGATAAAATAAATGTACTTCTAATAGAGTGAAGTCAAGATAACTACTAAAACTGAGAAGTATTTGCTTTTAGTTCATCTAGGATTGTTAGGTCCAATAGTTTTTTATTTCTTACTCTATTTGTGTAGATTCTTAAAATAAAACAGCTGCTTTACTTTTCTAATGACTTCTAAATTACTAATATAATGTAATTAATTAACTTATCTTTTATACCTTAAAAACATATATGTTATTTTTTTTCTTTAGTATTTACTGTTTGGTTTTATTTAAAATCTCATAGGTATGTAATATCGCAAGGACATTTGCCTGATTATGCATGTTGTGTAAATAACTTCGGTTAAATAAATTACAGAATTTAAATTTATTATTCGAACTATTTATTAACATTCTATTAAATTGTTTTTAGGTTTTCTCAAGTTCGAATATTCTATATTGATTAAAGGGTGTTGAATGATGATAAAAATGAAAATAAATGAAATTTGGACACTAGCAGAATGTAATGTATTTTCTTGATTCCTAAATTCTTCTTCAGCATTTATTTTGGGTAGAATTTAGTTGTTAATTTAAGAAACTGTTGTTTAATGATTTTGTTAAATTAAGAAGCCATGTCATAGAGGTAAATTCTGTTCCGCATTTTGTTTCTATAGAAAATGCAAGTCAACAAATTACGGAATGAAACCACTTTCGATTTGCTACGTGGAATTGACATTTTAATATTCTAGCCGTTTAAACTATTTTTTTCATTCCTCTGAAGCATTCTTAAAATCTGGGACGTGATTTTTCAACTTGTTATTTCATTTCTTCTGCTGCATAACATATTTACTTTATATAAAATATTTTAATATCCCTAGAAAAAATTCTAAAATTTATATAAAATTCTAAAATTTATATAAAAAGTTCTGAAATTGAACAAACTAAAAATACAAATCAAATACTTTATTCAACTGGCTATTTTGCAGTAAGTAATTAATAATTTGTGCTAATTTTAAAACAGCGCCATCTATTGCGCTACCGTTATTTTAATATATTTTGCTTACAATTAATTTTTTCATTATTTTAAAACAGGGTTAGCGTGTTTAGAATATCCCGCTTTCAATTTATTTTTCCATTATTTTAAAACAGTGCCATCTGTGTTTAAAATATACTGCTTCCAAAAATAAAAGATGCCTTAAAGTATGCAGTACCTTTAAATCGGATGGTGTGGACACAAAAAAAGAAATACAGACAGACAGGAAATTAGTTGCTATTTTATTATATATATAGCTAACAGCATGAATATTACCTAAAAACATATACTGTATTCTCCTGAGTTCAGAGTAACTTCATCTCTGTTACTAGAATTGTCGACAGAGGTCTTACAGTTCAGTTTGAAGCTAACTTTGTGATAGTCAAATGGTTCAATTGTACTTCCAACAAAAAGAGTCACAACACAGTTTTGAAAAATTAAATATTGCTGAATATACAATACATATATTTTTTCGCAATTTTTATTTATTGTATCTTCAATATAATTGAACTATCAATAATTACTCATATCTTAAGTCTAAAAAAATAAATATACTTGTTTAGTCCAACCAGTGCTGGACAAAAAAAAGTGTATGTTTCACGGTTACTGTAATTTGCGGGTTATCCCTCTGATGTACGGATGAGAGAAGTGTCCCTCCTTCTTAGTCGAATGTAACCAGGTTCATTAAGTATTTTACGGGCCGGACCAGTGGATTCGGATGAGTTTCAAGCTTCCTTAAATACCTTATGGCAAGTTTCGCTATTTCTGCTTTAACTGATGGCACGTTTAGATCTTTATGAATGTTCGAGTTTTTTATATATCAATACAATACATATGTCATACGTAAGCAGCTCTGTAAGCTGCTTATGTATGACATGATATTTGCTCGCGATGTCCCACTTAGTAGCACTTCCTTTTAAGCGATTATTTCTACATAGTTTAGATGTCCATATTATGTTCGTAATACGTCGGAACTCCTCGTAAATTTAAATTTTTGTTATCTCTGCCTTAGTTGTTGTGCTTTTTGGTATGCACTACTGTAAAGGGACATGTATGCACTATTGTAAAGGGACATGTAAAATTCGTTGTTTAATAAAAACTTAAGATTTTCTGTCATACAATATTGCATTTATTTAGGCAAAATTTATTTACTATATATGAGCTTTTGTTTGCCCGGAAAATAGTGTGCTGCATACAAAAACGCTTTTTTTTTACTGAACTTCTATTGACAAAATTTTTTTGTTTCATCCTTTTTGCACCCTGAGATCAAAATGTAATTTACGAAGACAAATCATTAATAAAAAACAAAAAAAAAAAAGATAATCAAATTGTCTATAATTATTACTTTGTTTTTATTATTATTGAAAACAAAATTTCCAATTTATTCACATACTTGCATATACATACATATTTGCTATAAGCAAAATTTTAATTAAATTTCAGTTTTTTGTTTTGTTAAAAAATGTGGTTTGTCACTTACAGAGATAAAAACTGGCTAAATATTTAGTATATTGCTAAAATACACACAGCCAGGGCTGCCAAAAGTGCCGATTTTTCGGCATTTTGCCGATTTTTACACTAAAAAAACACCAATTACCGATTTTTGGTTAAAAAATGCAGATATTATCAAATCTATTGATTTGGGAATTTTTTCTAAAGATTAATATGAAAATCTAAATTAAACAAATCGCTAAGTTTAATAAATCCATATGTCATAATGAATAACAAACTAAAACTATTTTCGATATCCTTACGGCTTTTCCGAATTAGATTCTGAGTACTGAATTCTTGAATTTGAAAAAATATTTACAAATACTGAAATTAAATTATATAATTTTTGAAAAAAACTTTCTAAAATAAATAAAATGTGTTTTTTTTCGAATTTTAAGAGATTTTGTGAAACAAATTATGATTCTGCCACATTATTAAGCAAATGTCGGACGAATATTTAGTGCCGTCAATTTAAATAAAACAAAATATCGATGTTTCTTAGAAAATGAAACTTTTCAATGATTTCTATATTCTAAAGATTATTTAAGTCCAGTTGTTTTGACACTAAAATTCAATACAAACTAGGAAAATTTTAAATTCTGAAATGTATTCATAACTGTATACGAAACGTATATTTAAGCTTGTAAAACTAACTTAAATTTTTTTATTATCTATAGCCCAATATTTTGTTAAGTTTTTCATGCAGAATGCTGTCAACCAACATAAAAAATTTGCATTAAAAAGTCATGAAAAAATGTTGCAGAATTAGTCCTCTGCTTTTACTGTGGAAAGGCATTGAAATGTTTCTGGCAACATTTTATCAAAGCTGTGAAATAAAGCAAATGGGCATTTTTTCACGTGGAATTTTTTGGAAAATTTTTTTTGGAAAATTTTGTAAAACAATGTGGTATATTTAAAAGCAATAAAATCGTAAAATTCTTTCAAATAGCGAGATCGACACCACCTTTAAATGTCAAATTTTCCTTGTGAAATAATAAATGTTGCTCAACATTTTTCACAAATTCGAACAGAGTACCATTCTTATCTTTTTAAAAAATGTTGCGTTTATGTTTATTAAATTCATAAACTAGGATTTGTTATTTCCTTTGGTTTTTGAAAATAAAAATTGAAAATAAAAAATAAATGCCGATCTTCTTGCCGATTTTCAAAAATGAAGTGCCGAAAATGCCGATTTTTTTGATTTCTTTTTCCAAAAAGTGCAGATATTTCATCAAAATATTCTGGCAGCACTGCACACAGCATAAACAGAATTATCTATAAATATGTATGCAGTTACATATGTATATATGTGTTTTAAGTATTAGAGATTTTGTACAATATACGAGTATAAAAGCTAACAAAAGCTATAAAAAAAATAAACCAATGTTGTGGTCATTTTTCAGGTAAATTAAAACTAATAATTAAAATTGCATTTAAAAATATGGCATGCAATTTATAAGCCACAAAATAACATTAAAATTTAAATAAATTGTTAATTAAAATAAGACAAATAGGTATACATTATTTGTAAGTAAACTTTTAACAAACGTATACGAGGTCGGTTCTAGATTTATCCAACTTGGTTGAGTAATGACACTTAAAAAACAAGAGATATGAAAGTTGTCAATTATTTAAACCTAGAATACTAACGCTATTTAATACTACTTTAATACTAACGCCACGTAAATTTTACGTACTGTGGAATTTTTTCAATTAATGTGGTTATTTCAGCATTTTTTTCAATTTTAATGGCAAAGAGGCATGGCATGCTTGCGATCAAATCAGAGCTGAAATAAAATAAATGTTCATATGGTTAATGCATTCTTTGCCTACTTTTATTTGATGCTCCCTAAATACTGCCACGCTTTTACAAATGTGACAATATGTGGATGTCATACGCTTCTTTGATTGGTGACAAAATTTGCTTCCCCTTTTCTCGAGAAAGTTCGAAAGCCAGGTCGATTTGAATAATTTTGTTCATACTTTCTTTTCATTTTTATTACAAGCTGGAAGTGCTATATTCTAAGCATCTGCCAATTATTTTTCGATGTTATTTTTATCTGTTACAGCAAGCACCAATACTTTACAGCGAAACAGTTTTGGCTCTCAAAATCTTTCTCCTCCTCTTTACCACTAACGTATGTAGCTGATGTTTCTAAAGTCGCTGGAAGTTAGTAATGTCGCAACATCTTCACAGTTAAGACCACGCTTGGAATTTTTCGGTTTTTAATTTGCTTCATTTATTACATAAAATACTTCTACAAATTTATATTCTTATTAATAACGCCATGTATAATTGACGTACACAAATTATACGCTTACCACTAACACCACGTAAATTTTACGTATAGCTCCTCAATGATCACGTTCTTAGGGCAGTTAAATGACTAACTATGATTTGTATATGTTTTTGCGTTTGTTCAAAAACTATTGAAAAAAGCACTTGTGGAATTTGGTACCATTAGGCCATTGGATGCTTGTGTAGCAACAATAATAAAAAAAACTACACGTAAAATTTACGTAGGTTAGTATTCTAGGGTTAATGCATTAGTTTAGGAATTAAGAATTCTTCACTGTTATTAAGAATGCCATTTGCATTCGATCCTTAAACAGAGCGTCCAGTGCACTTTATTTAAGCCATATTTTACTAGAGTATTTCGAAACCAGCGTTGGGTTTTAATTAAAATAATAGACATGCACTGAAATGCGCTGAATCTAGTTAGAGATTGAAAATAGTAACGGTTTCTTTTTCATTTTAGCTCTGCTATCCACTAAAATCCTATATACAGAGATGATTCAAGGCAGGGTTTAACTTGCTTTCTTAAAAATAGCAAAAGCACAAAAATCTTTGTTTTGTTTACATCTTTTTCAGAAAATAAAAAAAACTGAATTTCTCAGCACTTACATGACATTTTGTTATAAGCGAAGCAACAACAAAAAGCAAATGTAAAAAAAAAGAGAAAGAAACGCAATTCCTTAACACTAGAAAGACGGGAGAATTGATATACCTTAAAAGACGGGTAAGGGTAATTTCACTGCCTTTAACTTAGTTTAGTTTTAAAGTTTTACATTTGAATTTAAAAATTTGGTTTAAAAATTGTTTATTTATGCAAATTTAACTCAAAATTTTTCACATATGGTGAAACATCCCTTTGTGGACTGTCTCAACTAGAGTTTCCACCTGCTGACCGCATGTCGTGTTCGTTTTCTACTATTGATGGAATTTGAAAAGTGATTATAATAGCACATTTCTTTTACGTAAATAAGAAAAGCAATGGTGTATCATCGATCGAATTATTATTAGAACTTATTTCTAGAAAGTAACTGTCACTATCTTCTACTTTTACTAGTAATTAATTTTCGCTTTCATCGCCTGGTTGCAATATCTTCGTCACAGAGGGATCTGGAACTTACAAACTAATAAAAATAAAAAAACTGCGAATGGCGTATTGGCTGACAATACATTGAAATTGGCATACTAAAGGTAACAAAAAACAAGGGCATTTTGATAAGTCAAAAAATTAAATATGCGTCTTTGTTTTTTGCAATTATTTTATGAAATAAAAAGTTATAAATAAAATAAAATAAAATAAAATAAAAAATTTATAAAATGATTAGTGCCAGTCAGATATGCAAATAGTCAGATAACCCCTATCCGTCTTTATAGGTAGTTGTTCTAAAATTTGGAATTTGGAATACCTAAATAAAAAAATATTACTTTTAAATAAAATTTAATAGAGTTTTATTAAAAGTCACGAAGTAAAAAATCTGTGACATAATTGATAAGAGAAATATTAGGAGTTAGATTTGCAAATGGGCCAAATGACCCCAGTCCGTCTTTCTAGTGTTAAGCTCACTATGTGTTTCTTTCTGCTGCAAAGCAGTCAGCAAAGCAATTTTTTTGAAAACGTTTGCTGTTGCTGAAGCAATAAGTTAATGTTTATTTCTTCTTTAGAAATCTTTATTTTGCAAATCTTCTAAAAGTAGTTTTTTCGGTTTTCACGTGGCGCCATAAATTTGATCTCTTACTGTCAAAGAATTTTCTAAAACTAAAGACTGAAGCAGCGAGTAACAGCAAAATACAGCAATAAAGAGCAATTATAGTCAGTTAAGCACAAGCAAAAATGAAGAACAACTTATTGCTTAAGCAACAGCAATCGTTTTTAAAGTAATTGCTTTAATACCCACACACATAGTAAATTTAAGCAAATGAGTTGCTCTTCTAATTTTTTGCATTTGCTTTTGCTGTACATTTTTTCTAAGCAAACGTTAAGCAATTACATATGCATTGAAAATAGTCAAGCATTTTTAATCACTCATTCAAGGTCACTACAGTACTAATTGCTGATAAAAATACAGGCAGTAGTTCGACACTTTAAAAACGTATTATTGGGATTTGACTCATTTAATTGTTCAGAAGGTTTGACCAAATTAACGGTTATGCCGAACTCATATTGCATTGATGTGGTGTGATACACATACATATGTAAGAAATTATAAAAGCAGATCTAGGCTATGATTGAGCTTATTTTTACAATTAAAGAAATAAAATATTGAGAAGAAGCAAATCGTATGAATAGGGTGATCATATGACATTAAATATAAAGAAAGTGGTAAATAAAATTAAAACTTTTTTAATGATTATTGTTTTGCATATTTTAGGGAGCCTTCTAGTTTACCAAAAGAGGGTATTAAAGTTTTTGCTAGAAAAAAAATCTTTTGAGCTATTAACGACAATATTAAAAAGAAGCGAATTTTCCTAAAATCCTTGCGTTTTAATTTTATGACTACCTTCTTACTTATGATGTAAAAAAATGCCTGTTCAAAAACTTAATTAGTTTTAATAAAACTAATACCGACTTACCGCCTGAAACCTC
Source organism: Phasia obesa (assembly GCA_949628195.1). Taxonomy (NCBI): domain Eukaryota; kingdom Metazoa; phylum Arthropoda; class Insecta; order Diptera; family Tachinidae; genus Phasia; species Phasia obesa. Next base: position 43,289,773 of record OX451215.1, read on the forward strand.
ACATATTAAAACTATGTCAGTTCCTTCATTAAATGATTCCACATTGCTGGTTTTTTCATGACGATTTGGCTTAAAAATTATTGGTCTTTCGGGTGGCACTGCAAATAAACAAGTACAAATGAACACATATTAAAATAATTGAAAATTAATTCGAATTTAAATAAATGTTAATTAGAATTGTTAACATCAATACATTAAAACAAAATGACATAATTTATTTATTTTTTTTTTTTACATTTTTTGCGTGCACATAACAACTGTTTGTTACTTTCTTGTAATTTAACTGTGATTCCCATAGACTTGGCTTGCTATTGGGGCAATTTGTATAAATACTAAGGAAAATGTTTAACTGTTTTATATGGTTGGTTTCTTTTTAATTCCCTAGAAATGGCAGTATGTCAATAAAACATGCGTGTTTTAAAGAAATTAAAATATCACATTACGTTAGTTTTTATTTGTTTTTTTTTTATATATTGCTGTTAATTTGTTTCTTATATTCTTAACAGCCATCTAATCACCATCTAAATCGTTATGAGTAGTTTATGTAGAAGAGTATGTTCCTAATTGTGTTCATCAAGATAAATTGGTTGGTTAAGAATTCCTATAGTCATTAAGTCATTTATTTACATGACAAAATAATTGAGAAATTAATATATGTGTACTACAACACTTTTAATTTAAATAATTTAAATGACTACAAAATCTTGTTATGGGTAGCAAAGAGAAATCTAGGGTTTAATGTGGTAAAGAGTTCAGAAAATTTGTAAAGGGAAATATTGAATTGATGGAAAAATAAAATTGATGTAGCGATGTCTGCCTGTCTGTCAGCGTTCGGGTTGAAATAAACTTTGCCAAGTCCGCCGAGAAGATACAGAAGATATTAAAATTCAGCAACATCAGACCACTCAATTGGAGGCAGCAGGCAAAAAAATATTTTTTCAGATTGTTTTTTTTTTTGTTTTTTTTTCTATTGCTTTTTTTATTAAATAAATATTAGACCGCGACCAGTAAAAAAAATAAAAAAAAATTTAAAAAATATTTAAAAAAAATTTAAAAATACATGTTCAAAAACATATTTGTACAAAAAAAATTTCCATAAAATTAAAAAAAAATTACAATAAATTTAAAAAATAATATTTTTACAAAAAATTTTTGAAAAAATTTTTACAAACGATTTTCGAAATATTAAAAAAAAATTAATAATTCTATGAAAATGATGAGTGTAACTTAACATATTTTTAATACATATTAAGAATATACATATGTATAAAGAGTAACATATTTTTTAAATGCGTTTGATTCTAAAATAGATGAAATCTCTGTTTTAACACCAGATGCATCAAATACATTTACAACAGGATAACGACTACAAACTGACAAAAATTGGTTCCGAGGTGGTGGTTTCAGTGGGGTACCATTTGTGGAGAGTGCGCTATGGTGTTTTGATTGGTAGCTGTACTTTCAAGATGGGAGTATAATCAATGCTTTTTAGAATTGTTTTCTTGAGACTTCGTTGGGTCGTTGTCTTGCTGGAATATCCAGGCAAGTGACAAACCATCAGCATAGTCGCTGTCAAGATTATTCTGGAGAATATCTTTGTACATTTCCCCAGTAATTTTTCCATCTATTTTTACTAACGGACCAACCCTTAAAACCTAAGTATGGTTGGTAGCAGGGACTCTGCATTACCTGTGGCAGTTTTTTTGCCTTTTCTTAAATGACTTTTGTCGTTTATGACCAAAGGCCCCCAACCAAAAAAAGTGGTTAAAATGAAAATGCGTTGGTTTGCTAAATATTTCGCAAAGTGACACAAACATACCTTGTTGAAAGCTGGTGTGCTACTGATTTAAAATTTTTACATGTTTTGTTCTCTGTGAGATTCTCGTTGCGATTGTGTATGTGCTCGCAGACCCTTAGGGGTTTGCGTGGGAGCTCTTGTTTATGATACTTTAAACATATTATCGATATCCCTAGTATTTTTCTTAGAATACCATTAATAGGAAATGTTTTTCTTCTGCCATTATTGTAACCATTTTCCTTTATAATGTCGGTCACAGAATTTGGAACGTTTTGAATCTGACGTCCTTCTGATTATTTTCCACATGATTAATCAAAAACACACGCTTTAACCACAGTGACAAGTCAAGTGCAACAATTTTCGACTAGATTCCATTCTTAAGCCATTTGGAATAGTCATGTATTAGAGGCAATAGTATTGCATGATAAACTTAAAATATAGTCATGTAATTTTTTCGTTGCTGGAGGCAGAACCTCGGACGCTTCTTTACTAGTCGCAAAACATGGTTAAGATGTTTGGTTAAGATATTTGTAAACTGTATTGTATTTTTAATTATGCCTTCTTAATTATTCATTTTAGGTATATGCATTTAAAAAACCTCTTAAAAATCCTTACAATTCGGTTCGGTACTTCAGGAGATAGGTAAGTGGTTTATAATTCATAAATTTTTTGATTATTTGTTATAAATTTTTTATAATTTCTTTTTTTTAGTTAACTTCTTGATTGTAATTTTCGATTCTTTAGTTGATGATGAATGGTGGTAAAAATATCTTATCTTATAAAATATACATATATACATATATAATTGCTTCAAATTTATTTTTGTATCATTGTTAAAAAATTATAACTTTAAGATTAATGCATTTGTATTAATTTATTTTTATGTAAAATAAAAAATAGTTGAAATAAAGGAAATATCGTTTATTTTTACGAAATTTGTAGTTTTTTTTGAAGCTAAAAAAACAGAAACAACAGAAGAATTGTTCAATTTTACTGAATTTTAAGTTTAATTTTATTACAGTTAAAAAACAAAATCAACAGAAATATCATTTACTTTTACTGAAAATTCAGTTGATTTTTATGTTGTCAAAATAAAAGAAAAAAAAAACAGTTGTTTTTACGGATTTTATCAGTTAATTTTTGAGTATCTAAAATTAACAAAACATTTCATTTGATTTAAATGAATAATGAGTAGACCGATTTTTAATTGAGTTTTCATTTATTTTAAATTGCATTTTCAGTTATTTTAACTTACATATTATTTTGAGTGTAGAAATTATTGTAAAGCTCTCTAAAATGTGTTAAAAATATTTTAATAACATTGTAATTCCACAAACTAAAAATACAAATACAAATTTTATTCAATTGGCGCCTAATGTTGCACAATAGTGCTTAAAATATCCCAGTTTTTATTTCAGTACCTTTAAACCATGGGTAAAAAAAGTCGGCGTACTTTACTGCTTTTTACCCACGTTCTCTTGAAAATAACATATTTTTGCGGAAAAATGTATCCTATATTGGAATCAGGATACTAAGGTACCTCTCCACAAAATTTTGTTAAAATCCATCCAGTAGCTTTTATAAATGAGTTACTGTTTTATTATATGTATAGATTTCAACGTGATAACCTATAGGTGTTTTATATAAGGTGCTTTTTTTTAGAATACAATGCTTTTTGCATCTTATTTATATTTTCACGTTGCATTATTTATTTATATGCCACCCTAATGAAGTATTTTAAGCTGTCAATCCTTAAAAAGCGTACACATTTTTATAACACTCAGAATACTCAGGAGCATTAAATGAATGCTTGGTAGGCACGAATGTTCAAGAACGTACATTTTTTTATTTTTTTTTTTACTTTGGCCAGTTGCTTTTACAAGCCTTATTTTAATCTTCTCACATTAAAACCTTTTAAAAACTGAAACAGGAACATTTTAATGTGCATATACAAGGAGTACGTTACACATACAAGACTGGATGCTACAGGCTAATATTTTTTCGAATATAAATACTATTGTTTTAATTGTGGCTGTTGCTGTTACGTTGATGTCGACAACCGCAACAACAAAACGATGCGGACTACGACGTGGATGTAGTTTTTATTGTTAACCGTAAACCGCATTTATATTTCCGTTCACGTTTCCGCTACATGTACACAACATGCACACCCAAACACTCTTAGCTACATATGCAGACAATTTTACACATATAAATCCTGTAAACGTATATGTATATGTACATACGTATACGTACGTATGTGTATTGCCTAAAGTAAACGTATACGTAACAATCTTTTGTATGTTGTTTCTTTTTTTTTTGTTACTTTTGTTTTACAATTTTATTTTTGTTATTTGTTGTTTTTAAGTTTATGCAACATTGCAATATGGCGTCGCCTATTAGTCTAGTAGCAATGTTGTTCTGACAAATTGCTGTATTCTGAGAATTTTATTAATGTTTTGTGTATTTGCTTTATATTTGATGTTGTTGCATTTTTTGTCGTTGCTTCTGTTGGGGCAAAGCATAATGCAGTACAAAGTAAAAAAATAAAATATAAAACCTTCTGCAAATTGAAGACTAAAAAAGAGAGGAGTGTTGCATTAAAACAACAATAATAGTACCATATTTTATTACAATACTCATATACCATATAAATGTAATTTCATACATGCAAAAGTATATAGTGTATACCGTGTACCGTATATATACCTTATAAGTATAGTTGAAAAGTCAGGTAGAAATTTTTTCTACAATATTATTTTTCAAGTTTTATTTTTCGCTTAGAAATTAAATTAGTTTATATGGGTTCGAGGCGTAAAATTCTCTTTTTTCAGTAGCTTGTGTTGCATGAACGTTATGCAAAACTTGTGCAAATCTATATATATTTGGATAAATAATTTTTTTTTAAGCAAAAAAAAAAAAAAAATAGATTTGTAATAGCTTTGTTGATTTCATTAATACAGCTAGTGAAAGGTACACAGAGCAGTCAGTTTCTGTAATGTTAACCCAAACTATCCCTATACGACCGAGGAATTAACTCTTAAAACACCCGCAAACAAGCAGAGGCAAAATCCTCGAATATAGCACTAAAACGAGCCTTTGATCCGCTACAGCTTTTTACAATACATAACTGAGAATTGCACTAGATACTAGTATTGTAAAAAAAGTTTTTACGATGGTTCGATTATATATACCTGAAGAGAAAGCTGGCGCAGAAGGATGCTACCATGAATGAATGGCAAGAAAGATAAAAAGATACTTAGATTCAATCAGACTAGTCTTATCAAGCCAAATGAGCTACTGGAAAGATATGGTAACTTTACACCTGGTCGGGATGAAAATCTAGAAATAAATATATAAAACTACCTCTAAATCTCAGCTAAAATTATTAATTAAAAAATTATTTTTTGATTAAAAGCAAGGGTTAAAGAAATAATTTTTACATTATAGTTCTTATCGAGTCGTGGATATAAATACAGACATGTCAATACTTCAGATGAAATGTATAAAGTACTATACAGTTTGTTTTATGTTTAAGTTTACTAAGATCTTAATAAAATTATTGACAATATTGTTTTGTTTCCAAGATCAAAAGTTAGTTTAGATTGTTAAATTCTGTTTTAAGCCCAGTACTCTGTTCAAATTTGTGACAAATGTTGAGCAACATATATTATTTCACAGGGAAAATTTGACATTTAAAATGTGGTGTCTATCTCGCGATTTGGAAGAATTTTTCGATTTTATTGCTTTTAAATATACCACATTGTTTTACAAAATTTTCCACAAAAAATTCCACATTAAATAATGGCCATTTGCTTTATTTCACAGCTTTGATAAAATGTTGCCAAAAACATTTCAAGGTTTTCCTCAGTAAAAACAGAGTACTACTCATGCAACATTTTTTCATAACTTTCTCATACAAATTTTGTATGTATGTATGTATGAATGTATGTAGTTTACCAGCATTCCGCAAGAAATACTGAACAGAGTACCAGGCTTTAGAAAAAAAAAATAAAATAAAAGGATATACATATATTCATGCAATTTTATGTACTCGCGCCATTGAGGTTTAGCCGCCACACATATTTTTATTATCCGATAGTCGAATATCATTTCACGGAATTAATCTGGTGTCATTTGTGCTGGCATGGTCACAACGGAACTCAGTAATTTGAAGCTGCATAATATTTATTAAGGCTTTCTTTGATTTCGGTGATAGTAGTTTTACGTAAGAAATATGGTTTAATTATCACACGAAATTTAAATTTTTTCATTTTATCTGCTATTAATGACTGCCAAAAACAAACAAATTAACGAAGCGTGCTCAAAAAGAATACTTAATAACAAGCGGTATGAATGCTGTATCGAAAAATTATCGTATATAATGACAAATCGAAAAATATTCCCACATAGTCCAATTTAAATACCGAAAAAATTTCTTTATTATCATTTAAAACTACACGTTGGATTAATTAGCTAGAAATAACAGCTGTGTACTTCGTATATACGTATTTAAAAGTTGCCCGGCTATTTACCCTACATTTTTTATGTCGTGCTTAAACTATGTTGATGCCACCTAAATTGAGCATTTTCCATCATAGCTTGTAACCTGCCCTGCGTAAGGCAAATATATATGAGATTCAATTTGTTAGCGGATCCACTCCAAATTCCTTTCTGTTATGGAATTTAAAGAAATCGCCCTGGCTCTGTGAAAATACTGAACAATTACTACTGAAAATAAGAAAGACTAATATTTCATGTATATGTATTAGGGCGGGATTTGTATGGAGGCAAAAAAACTTATAAGGAAAATCGAATTCTAGGGATCAAAATAATAAACTTTACCCAAAGAACCATACCTCTAAAATTAATTTTGATATCCCGGAATTTGACAAGAAGGGCCAAATTTTTCATCCCACTTTCACCCATTGTATGAGTCCAAATGTATGACGGACCCCCACTAACTTTGGAGGGCCGACCTACCCATGCGAGTGGCACACCCCCTGGAACCATGTTTGGCATTTTACAAGAAAAAATCAGGAGTTTATTTTTCTCTTTAAAAATTTATTTAGTATATATATATATATATGAATATATATATATATATATTTTGATAACGGTGTTTACCCGTTATCAAAAATAAATTATATTCCACTTAGTACTAAGGTAATAAAGATAATTAAAGTATATTATTTTATTTATCTCTTGGAATTTTGTGTTTTTTAGCTAATTGAAGTGGATGGCTCTATTATTTTTCACAACTAAAAGCTTGAATTTCGAACTCTGACAAGCAGCCATTGTGTACGAAGGCCACCAAACGTCTTCCTGAATACACCATAAAGACCATTAAACACGGTGGCGGAAATATTATGGTATGGGGGTATTTTCATATATTGGGACTGGGTCTACTGTACGAGTGGAAGAAAGAATGGATGCTATTTTTTACACAAATCTGCTTAACAGATATGTGATGGCTTACGCAGAATAAGAAATGCCCCTTCGATTTGCGTTTCAGCAAGACAGTGACCCGAAACACACATCGAAGTGGGCAAAATATTGGTTTAAAATATATGGGGTTGATGTTGTAAGTTGGCCTGCTCCGTTGCTAGTCTTAAAACCATTAAGAACTTGTGGTGAATAGTTAAATCAGCTCTTAAGGGAAAACATGCAACAAGTAAAGATCACTTGTGGGTATTAGTTAAAGGAGCATAGCGTAATATTCCAATTGAGACATGCCAAAAACTCGTAGACCCTATGCCAAAACGGTGTTTACCCGTTATCAAAAATAAATTATATTCCACTTAGTACTAAGGTAATAAAGATAAAAATTAGTTTTGATTCGTCAGACCACAAAGTTTCTTCAAGTGAATTAATCACACTAAAATGTAGAAAGTGAAACTGGCTCTATTTTATGGAACATCACTGTATATGTATATGTAGTCTGTTTTGTACTGCTTTATATTTTCAGTTTTGTCGTTTATTCTCAATTTTCCTCATGGGTCATTTTCTGCAATTATACTATTTGTTATAATTAAAAAGGCAACATGTAACTCGCATCCTTAGTAATTTAAAAAGAAATTTTGTAGGGTTTATTTATTTCTGTCTAAGAGTGTATTAAATACAAAATATATACTGCAATTTTTATAGTTTATACATTTATTGTTACATCTTCCGATTTCTTTTCTTGCTTTAAACTAACAAAACGTTTATGGTTTTTTGAAGAAATTAGAACTTTATATTAAATTTAGTGCATGAAGTCAACAGAATTCAAGAACAATGTTTTACCAAAAATTTTTTGTTGAAAGTTGGTGTTTGTTCTTTTCTTTTTTTAAATTAGTCTAAAAACATTTCAGGAGCATGAATGAAAAGACTAATTCATATCAAATTGTGATGCACTTCATTTTTTAATGTGGTGCCTATTTTGAAAAATTTTATTAACCATGCTTTGTTGGCTTTGGTATTTGCTACAAGATTCAGTATATTTTCTCGTTATTTACAATAAATCCACACAGAGAAAAATCGGTTATTTTGTAATTATATATTTTAAATTCTCGGTAAAGATTTTGGTGGGTCTTTTTATACCAGCTCTTTTCAATTACTTGCTCAATCACTTGCTAGAAAGATTTTTTCTTATATCTACATTCACGCATTATGTAGGTTTCATACTTTACAAATGTATATATAAAAACAGTAACAGGACCGGGAAGGTACTTGGATTTTTTTAATAGTCTTTCTGATACAGATAGTAATCAATATGGAATACAAAACACTTATTTTTTTTTTGAATTTTTGTCTGAAGGAACTTTTATAAAATTTTGTCTGGCCGTAGCTAAGTACACTGGTTCAAATATACGATACAGCACATAGAGATAAAAGTCCGAGTTTACGTAATTTTCAATTGATTTGGCATTATCTTTTATTTTTGCAGTCAGAATATTTTAGACATTATTTACAGAACTCTGCCGAAATTTTATACCATGTCTATGTTGAAATATTCCAAGAAATTTTACAGAGGCGAGTAAATCTATACAAAGAGTCTTAAAATTTGGTGTGGATTTCTTTTAAAATAAAAGAGAAATTCCAACAAAATGACAACGTCATGGACACTCTTTCTTATCTAAAAATCCCTAAAACACTGAAAAAAATTTATTGACTACTTTTCTAGTAGTCAATAAATTTTTTAAGCGGTATGCTTATGTGGTTTTCAGACAGATATATGTACTTTATATTCAAAATTCGATATCATTTAGAAACATATGAATAACTTTTAAGCATTTTGAGGTAACAAATAATCTCAAAATTAATATAACACTACAACTAAAACTAGCATTTTTTAACAAAAATTTTTTAGCTGTATAAACATTAATTTAAGTTTCACATATGTTTTTAAAGTTTGAAATGCTGTCTGCAAACACCGATCCTGATTAAGGAGTAACATTTCTGACTAGTTAAATGGTGATTCACCATTTCCCAATCCCAAACCCCTAAATCTAGAGCAGTTAAAATATAATCTAGTTTTGGGTTTTTTTCGTAATAATTTATTTATTCCCTAAAATCAATTACCTAATTTGGAATATATTAGTTTCAAATCCTTTTGAGTAGTTAGAGAGAAAAAACGAACTTAAGCCTAACTAAACACACCTACAAGATATATTTATCTGACTAGTTAGTCTTGTCCGCCCAGCTGATTTAGTAGTTCAACATGTCAAAAGTTGTATGTGTTTAGAAATTTTATACTGCAGAAGTGAGAAAGCAATAAAACACATTTTCTTCTATGTTTTTTGACATTTCGAACTACGAATCAACAACAAAATGCCATGTTGTTCTTGAATTGTAGTATTTGTTGTAGGGACGGCACTACCTAGTAATTTAAATATACCTTGCATACCTACTTTAAAATTCATCCACATGTCAGTGTAATAGGTTCTTTTGTTATAGGATAATTTAAAACAATTTTATGAATCCCCCTGCAAACTTTATGATATTAAAATGACAATATAAAAAAAATAAACCTACTAACATACATATGTATATACATAAATATAATATATTTTTTATTTCTTTAAAATCGAAAACAAATATATTTTAAAGAAATGCCACCAAAACGTGAATTAAGAAAGAGTAAATCGAGAGCTTCCACGGAAAAGCAGTACCAGTTTATAACTCAAGAAGAAATGAAAGCTAAGGAACACAAATATTCCAACCAATTAATGGAATTAAGAAAATGTCTGGGTTTTGTAGATGGTAAGAATAAATGAAATAAATGGTAGGTCGGGTCAATTATATGGCAAATAGTCATAACCACTACTATCTATTTATTTCTTCCTACGTCTAACCGAACACAAAAATATTTTCCACTTTTATTTTGCCTTAAACCAGACGCTCTCCTTGAACTATGCTCCATAAATGAAAAGGATTCGTTAGAAACTAAATGGCAAACTTATTTATCCTGCGATCCTTTACCTAAACCATATATACCATCCCATATGCGTCTTTTTCATAGCAAATTGAAATATTTGGAGAAAGAAAATGTTGATGAAAACATAAATTGGCTGCTGTCAGTAAATGAGAGGAGTATCTTATCGCAAGATATATTTCGGCAAGATTTGACTCGTCGCAAATTGAAAGTTACTCTGAAAAGAGATATTGGTCAAGAATATAACAAATATATAAGTGATTCTTTAAAGATTTTTAGAAGAATCGAATACTTTTTAGATAATGATGTAGAAGTTGCTAAATGTCCTGTTAGCATTTTGGGTGATATAATGAATCGTAAATTGGCCCTACATAATGAGATCATGGATTTTATGGACAATTTTACTTATCGCATAATAAGTTCAGAAAATAGTGAAATGAAGTGAGTTCTTGAGCTTATAGTAATAATTTCAAGATTAACAATTATCTATTTTTAGATCTATAGATTCTATTTCTGCTGAATATTTTTTTAACGCTGAAAAATTTCAAATCCATATTTGGTGTTTAAAAAATGTGGCAATAAGAATTTCACACTTAAGGTAAATAATGCAGATTATTTTCCTTATATTATATATAAGCTTAGAAGTAAAGAAAAAACTTAAAAAGTCCTTATGCTAATCTCGGAAGTAATTATTATTAAATTCTGAAAGTGAATAGATCAGATTGCAGCGTGTATAAGGATTGCTAAATTCCTAAAACAAAATCCTTTTTAATACTTTTAGTGAACCAAGACTGATGGCCAATTTCCACTCAATCAATATGATTCTGCATATACCTTCCAATATGTTGAAAGAAAATTTAGTCATTCGAGCTATTCATATGAACTTTGATCACTTTAGCGAAAATGCCAAAAGCTTTAAACAAACAATACCTGTTTCCTCAAAATATCTCAATGCTGGTATAATTGACCTTCATGAATGTCTAGTTAATGAGTGGCTTATGCAAATGGAAATGCAAGCTGAAGTGCTTAACGAAATGACACAAAAACGTTTGGATTATGAAGAAAAGATGCGCCAGCATGAACAGCAATTGGAAAAAAGTAAGGCGGCTCGCAAGAAGGAAGGAGAGAATAAAATAAAAGTGGCAAAGCCTCCAACCCAGCCACCGGTAATACCGAATGATATGGTTCCTGATATTTATAAAGATTTTTTAACAGAGGAACAAAAACAATATGAAGATTTTTTTAAAACAGTTTATAATCCGGCGTTACTTGATTTATCCAACGATGAGGTAAACTTTAATTTTATATTTTTATTATATCTTTTCATTCCCGCTCGATATTTTGTAGATTAATCTTAAAAAGTATTTTATGTTGGGCGGCATATATCAATTGTACTACGTAGAAAAGCCGGTACACTATGATTTTGATAACATTAATATGACTTGTCATAAAAACGAGAGTAAGCTGGTTATAGATAAAAATATTAAAATTCGAACTGGGTCAGCACTACCAATTACAAAATCTCATTCTCAAATCTTTAGACGCCTTACAAGACGTATGACCATAATAGACGTTGAAAAATTGGCTGATCCTGACCCCGAAATAGATAGTCCGTGGTTTATTGTAACCATAACGTTACCCGAATATCTTTGCTTTTGGGGAGAGCCAATAGCTTGCCACTTTGAGGAATGCACTAAAAAAGTTGAACCATTACAACGCATTGCAACAGATGCAGACATTCGAAATAAAACTAAAAAAGAAGCAGAAGAAGAATATAGTTTCAAGCCTAACGCGCCTTCTGCACATAGCGTAAGGGGTTTTTCTGGACATGCAGATCCTTTTCTATCTGAAGGAGATAAATTTACAATGAAAAGAAAACTTTTGGCTGCTAGTAAACAAATGTCTCGTAATTCTATATTTCAAGATTCTTTAGCAAATTCTCTTTTACATCAAAGAAAATCAGTGGATTCGCACAAGGGAACCTTTAGTTATGTACAAATTAATGACTTTCCCTTAACATCCATCTTTACAAATTCACAAAACAGACATTTGGAAAGACATATAACACCACGTATTATTTCATCATACAAATTTCCCAAAGAAGTTCAACTAGAAGAATTAGAACTTCTAAATAAGAGACCAAGGAGTAAAGGGGGTAAAATAATACGTCAAAAAAACCAAAGTGATTTGCAACAAAAATTTAACACTAGACAGTTTAATTTTAATGATCGTCAAAATAATCCGGAAAGAATATTTGCAAGATATCCTAAAGTGGAGCAACTAAAAATTATTCGATATCTTAAAGATCTTAGCTTGGATGATGATCTTAATGAACCGGAAACATTTGCTGAACTGGTACATGTTGTCAACAAAATTAAGCAAAAATATTGCCTAAGCAAGAACAAGGTATTGGAATTAAAACCCTTTCAACAGAAGTTGGTAACATATAATAAGCGTATAAAACAAATGCTAAAAAGAAGAGATTTCAACGCTACAATGACTACAAGTACAGTTGAAACATTAACCGCGCTTTCCACTCCAAAGTCTAAGGATATACTTGCTACGGAAAATTTGTCTGAAATTCAGACAGATGAAGATCATGATAATTCATTGATTAAAAAAGCGAGCTCTGTATTTATTGATGACGAACGAAGTGAGAAAGAAGAATCTGGAGTGGAAACATATCAACATTGGACAACGAGACATATAATAAAATCGAATTTTGATAGAAAAAATTGTAAAATTGTTTTACACACCGATCGTTTAGGTAAGAGATTGTATATTTAAAGTATTTTTCCCTATGAACAAAATCTTCCAGATTAAGATTTATTTTAGTTTGAAAGAAGTGGAAGCTTGATAAACTTATAGGTATCCGTTAATTTCTGATGTTTGCAATATATTTATGTACGAAAAAAAATTTACAAGCAAATAACAATTTTTTTTTTTAAACTTTACACAGTAGGCTTCTTGCTGAATTTTTTGCTTAGAATCAAGGCAAGGTATATCAACTAGGTAGGCTCATTAGTACACAACTACAACCACAGGCATTTTGTTTGTGTAAAAATAGCTTCTTTGTCATAAACAAAATGTTAACCTATTCAGGGACATTGGCATATTTAGCTTTTGTTAAATTTGTTAAATTTTTTAAGAGGTATTAGTAGTAAGTTTTATCACAGGATTGCAGTCCAATTTCGCAATATATCAATTTCGAGTTTTTGCATTCTTTTTAACTTTGATAAAGAAAAAAATATTTAGTTGAAAGCCTCGTTGGCCAGCTCACTTATACAGATAGGTAGACGTAACAAAAAACGAGGTATACCCTGTACAATTTCTGAACCATCTAAAATGTCAAAAACAAGATTAAGGTTATTCCAGAAATTAGACTAGATTCTATGGCACACTAAAAGTTGAGCATAAAAAACCCCCAAGATGTCATGATAAAAACTGTACTAGACAATTTCACTACATGTGTGAAAAGTGTAAAGAACCCGTATGCCCTGAGTGCATGAAATCTTTCCATTCATAGATGAACTCAACGTTTAATGGTTACATATGTCGACATTATCTTTTTTAGTAAAAGTTGCTATTTTTAATTTTATCTTATATTACTGAATTGTTATAAATATAAGGTAAACAACTTATAATTAAATGAAAAATAAAATCAATGTTTTTTCACTTTAAAAAATTCGTCCCTGAAGAAGTTAAAACAAAACGGAAAACAAAACAAAAAACAGATTTTTGTATTTTTTTTTCGAACAATTGGAATAATTTTTAGAAGACGGGCAGAAAACTGCAATGTCCTGTGGCCGCAGTTTTCTAAAAATTTAATCAGTATAAACACTATTCCAAACACTATTTCAAAAAAATAAAATAATTTATTATATTATTTATTCATAAAACACAAAACAAATATGGATGCCGTTTGACGTATCAAAATAAGATTTAGTAAGTGCCTTTAATATGAAGTGCCTTTAATATGAGGAGATGAAGAGCTGTATAGTTTTGGGCATAATCGGGACGGGGCAATGGGTAGTTTTCTTATCCCCAAATTTTGTGAACGCTCTACAGGTCATACCGTATCACATTTTGAAACGAAATTTAGTGTGTATTTCTGGTTTATGGAGATGAGGAGTAGTGTAAATTTTGGGCATAATCTAGAAGAGACAAGGGGTAGTTTACTTACTCCCAAATTTTGTAAACGCTATACAGGACATACCGTATGACATATCAAAATGAAATTCAGAATGTGCCTTTGGTTTATGGAGATGAAGAGCTGTATAAAAATCTAAACGAATTTTTGACAGCTGCCATGCACAAAAAAAGTCAAGGCACATTCATCAGATAACCTCACTATGAAGGGGAAATATTAAGTCGAACGTTTTAAATTTTTTTTTATATGGACTTTGATAACTCCATTTAAGGGGAAAAATTGTAAGTTTAACTGTCTAAATCTATATAAAAAAATTGATAATTTTACCTGATTAATGTGCTTTGAAAAAAGTAATGTGCCTTTGAAATAGTAAAGCAAAAATAATTAACATCGCCGTGCTGTCACCTAGTAAAATAAATTCGCCTTGATTAATTTCTTCAAAAATAATAAACAATCGACAAAATTTCTAACTAAAATACTATAATTGCTGTATGAACTCTTTTGTATAGTTTGGTAAAAAAACATACTCCATATAAACGGGAAAATTTTATCAGGTCTTTTTTTCCAATAATATTCGATCCAATGGCTCTTAGTGTTGTGTGTCTGTTAAAAAATTATAATTTCTATAGCATATTGATGTAGTGGTTATTAGATTGCTTCCATATTCCTAAACTGGAGTGTTTAAAATATATTTACTTCATAATTAAAATTATATGATGTGATTAATAGAGAAGTCTAAGTTTCTTTATCTGTCAGCGAAGTCATATATGCATACAGTTAATTTTCTTGCAGGATAAGAGTAAGGATGATTCTAATTTTAGAGATACATATATTTGTTATAAATTGCAATAATGAAAGCGAGTCAGTTAAAATTTCATATCTGTCACTTTTTAAGCGTGCATATTTTATTTCTTCGTATATAGCAGCAATTTCTGCACAATATACATACATATATTTATAAAGCTCAAGTACGATTGCGCCCACGATTTAAAAAGAATTAGTTTTTTCGTAGGATTACATTTAAAAGAAATCCATTATTTTTCTGTAGATGGCTGGTGTGATCGATATCTCGATAAGTATCGATCGACCAGTTTCAAATTTATGTTCGTTGCCAAGGTGACGTTTCACACTAACAAAATTATTTTACAGCTTTTTTTTTCAGTAATTAGCAACGAGAAAATTCGGTACATTTTACAGTTTTTCTTTTATAAAGGCGAAAAAGCAGGCCAGGCGGCTGAAATTGTGAATATAACCATTTTGGTGCCGATACTGTAACAGCTAATTACGTGCAATTTTGGTTTCATCGATTCCATTTAGGTATTTTTGATGTTTAAAATGCGCCTCGTACAGGCAGGCGCATCATCGAAAACGTCGATAAAATCATATAAATAATCGAAATTTATTGGCATATTAGTCGTAGGTAGCATCGCCCCTGCAAAGCCTTGACAAACGGAAACAAAACGACCCATTTCTTAAACGGACCAACTACGACAATACTGGCACGCATTTTCGCCCTTATCGAAGAAAACCTGTAAAATGGACCGAATTTTCTCTTTGCTGACTTCCATTATTAAGACCCTGTAACTCACAACTAAATGGAACAAAAATCTGTAAAGGACTTTTGTTAGTGTGAAATGTCAATTTGACAACTATCATAAATTTGAAATAGTGTGATCAATGCTTTAAGAGATATCGATCAATACAGCCATCTACCGAAAAAATAATAGATTTATTTTTCCCCTACCTATTTTTTTTTTTTGGTTTTTTAAAGAGAAGTAACACTCAGACATTTACTATATTAACTGTGTTAATTCCTTTGGAACGGGATAGTAGTAGATTAGACAGATGGTTAGAGTGATAGTAAAGCTTCGCTTATGGCAACACTACAGATGTAGTCACGTTTTAAGTCGATACCTAGCCGTAGATCCTTACTCGACATTGGTCTTACCTCCGAGTGAAATAAAGACGTATACTAGCGCCCCCACTGTGTAGTAACGCCGTACCCTTTGATAACGTGCCCTGTGTAAGAGAAACGATATACGAAACTTTTAGGTTTATCGCACAGTCACAGTAAGTAGCAATTTTTAGAACATGGCAAGCCATGGACCCGTGTTGTAACATCTTACTTAGGGGTTGGAGACTATCCAACTCCTTCTGTTGCGAATGCAACAGCACATTTTGATCCACAATGCACCCACCCTGCATACATCGATCTTGAACCACAGCCACCACGTGTACCCCCGAAAGGGTTCTCACCAATAACCGGTCACAGAGACTGGAGGGTCACTGTGGGGCCCGTGTTATAAAACAACACACCTTTTCTTCCAGATTTGGGCTCCAGGAACCTGGAGCACCACTGGTGCCACTATTATTTTCCCCGTGAGCACCGCAATGACAATTGGTACCCCGGGGCGGGGGGGAATTGCAACACTACAATTGCAACAGTGTTGCAGCGCTTCTGGTGTTATTTAGGCGAATTATTTTGCTGCTAGCATAGCCAATTTATAATTATTTTACTTCGGCGGCGATTTAGTTCTATGTGGTTATACCGGCGAAGGTGGGCGCAGTGATATGCATTATTATAAAGAGAAATTAATAAATATCAAAAAAAGTAATGTTGTCACAGCTGAGTATTCAACTCGTGACCATTGCTTAGTAGTCAACGTGCTAACTACATAAGCTACAGTACCCGTCATAAAATATATCTTCCACACAAACAAAAATCAAACAAAAAACTATTTCAAAAACAACAACCTATGATATTGGGCGGTATTTCCAAATTCTATTTGCCTTAGGTGAATTTTTTATTGGAAAGTTATAAGCGGAGTTCAGTGTTTGATGAAAGTAGTCCTGCAATAGTGCAAGTGCTTAAGTGCTTAATATCACACTGATTTTAAATGTCATAAAGCCAAAAAATATATTAAACTCGAGAAGCATATTATTAATTGATGTATACCGAAAATAGTATTTTTGTTATTAGTATACTCCACTCTGTAAAGTTGAACTATAATGGTATTTATTCTTTTATTTAAGGCAATTTTGGGTTTGCTTTTAAACGCTACGAACATTTTCCATTTAAAGATTGGAGCATGGTACCTAGTGCGAATGAGTAAGAATAATAATATACAAGCTTGCTTGAGTGCAATTATTAAGTAAATTATTTTACAGCCCTGAAAATGAAGTTCTCTTTACACTTGATACTCAATTTGTAAGGTGTATTTTATACATCACAGCAAACGGTATACGTGGGCATGTAACGGAAGCTTCAAAAACATATATACGTAATCCCAAGATGTATTTGGTTATTGAAACCCCAATTAAAGACTATAGGGAATTGAAGCAACTCTTTAAGGAAAAACATTTAAATATATTTGCGGAGCCTGATGCCAGTTTTTATATAGAAAATGGTAAGTGAATAATTTTAAAAACAACTAAGCCTTATTTATTTGTTTATACTCCTTTAGATTACTTTTCTGAAAAACATTTATCAAATGAATTTCATATCTATAATTGTATGTCGCTTCATTGTACGCAAATTCAATTTAATTTTTCATTATGGAATCGTTTAGCCCAACGGCGTGATATTATCTTGAAATTTAAACATTTTCAAGATTTAGTAGAAAATATTGTTGAAGTACGTATAACGCCAGGTGAGGCATATTTTGTTGATATTGAAGAATTGTGTTCGGACGATTTAAATGTTATCAAATTGGATTATAAATTAACCTGGAGAAATCTTGATGTAAGCTAACATTATTTTAAGCGAAAAGAGCTAAAAATTAAAATAAACCTACTTAATTTATTAGTCTTACAGCGATTTGCATCACTTGATTGTTTCCATGTATCCAAACGCTGCTGATTCACGGTGTAAGAACTCTAAATTGATAACCTTTGTGAAGAATTTGTTATGTGAAATAAGACCTTTAAGTTTCTCTTAATAAACTGCCGTAAATCGTATGGTTGTATCTAATCTATATATGCACTTACATGCATATATTACAAAAGTTTTAATAAAAACTTTATTGCAAAATAGATTTTATATTTGTATATTGTGATATAAGTTTTTACAATAAACTGTTTTATATTTTAAAAAAATGTTTGTTATTTAAAATTTAAGTTATTCTAAAAATTTAACAAGCAACGGGCTGTTTTACCTCATTTGGTTTGTAGTTTATTTCATTTAAAATTAAATCTTCATTTCTATGTTAGAGGTTTTTAATTTGTTAAACAAATTGCTTTGTTGTTAGTAAGTTTATTCAGTTTCTCTCACTAGACCATAATATTTATTTAGCGAATATTCTGATAGAAAACGATGCGTTTTAGAATGAAGTTACTAATATTTTGTGCGATTAAATCAGACTAAATATGATTAGTAAAATATATAACATCGTATGGATTTATGAAATATTATTTTTATTTAAACTATTTTATAAATTAAACTAAAAATTCTTCAGGCTTAAGTTCATTATTATAAAGAGATAAAGAAAAATTTAATTGATCGCTACATCCTTCGTATCTAATAATAATTGAAGTCATATATTATTTTATAGGTGGTGTAAAGAATTTATTTTATACCAACAACCAAGCCAGGGAGTAAAATTAAAAACAAAATGTTTTTGTAAAACAATTCCTGTTTAGCAACATATAAGTGTAATAAATTCTGTCTTGTGTTCCCAACAAACCATATGGTAAACAAACTGCAAGACAACATGAGAATAAGCTTATATAAAATAGTTTGTTTTTCATTTTCCTTATTTCGTTTATAGTAATATTTATAAAATACTAGTGTAATTTACTCTGCGTTTTCTGGGTCCAGAAATGGTTTGATAACTTTTCAAGTGACAACAAAAAATCATAATATGTAAAATTGAGGGCATTTTGTTGATATTCAAATCATTCACAAATTTTATGACACCCTTTCATTGCAAAATCAGTTGTGAAACAATATTTTTGAAGTGAAAACTTCTTTAGGCACGTTGATCAATTTTGTAGTTGAAGAAAAAATACCGATTTCAAAAACCAAAAACCGCCGTTACCAAAAACCGTTGTCACCATTATTGATTATTATTGAAGTGAAAACATCTGTAAGTACGTTGAGCACTTTTTGGTTGAAGAAAAAATATTTGACTCGAAAACTGTCGTCACCTCAAAAACCCTCGTCACCATTATGCACGATTTGGTTGAAGAAAAATTATTGAACTCGCATCATCATCACCATGGTCAACATAACGTTGGTTTTTATAGATAGGACCGATCTGACGGTCTTATTCACTATCTGAATCTGAAAAATCTGACTGTCTGACAAACTGACGGTCTGAATATCTGACAGCCTGACTATTTTACTATCTGACGGTCTGAATATTTGACGGTCTGACTATCTGACGGTTTGACTATTTGACGGTCTGACGAACTGTCTGATGGTATCATTGACTTTCTGCTGGTTTGTCTGACTGACGGTCTGACTATCGGATGGTCCGTCTGACTGTATTTCTGACTGTTCTGTCAATCGGTATTCCTGCCATTCAGTTTGTCTTTATGCAAACAAAGGACACAATGATAATTTTAACACACAACCGTTAGCAACATTGTAATATCTAAGTTTGAAAAAAAAAACATGTAAAAGTGCTATATTCGGCCGTGCCGAATCTTCTATACCCTTCACCACGGTGATTTGATTTACACAGACATGTACAGCATTATCCATATTGTTGACTCTTTACTTAAATAAATTCGTATGAGAAAAAATCATTATTCATGAGTTAAAAAAATAGAAGACAAATGAAAACAAATTCCGTTTGCTACAATTGTCGCCGTGTTGTCAGCTACTTAATGATATTGAAGACGACAGCTACATCGTAAACTCTGACATTGTTGTAGAAATACTTATTTTGCTTTTATAAAATTAAAAAACTTTTTCAAAAAATTATAAATATTTCCTCCAAAACTTTTTTTTGCAACGTTTCATTTTTGACAGTTTGTAGTCGGTATTCTGATGATGTCTATGTGTTTAATGCACCTAGGTTTTAAAACAGAGATATAATCTATTTAAAAATCAAACGCATTTAAAAAAATATGTTACTCTATATACACACATACATACATATGTATATTCTTAATATTAAATATATGTTATGTTACAGTCATGATTTTCATTTTCAAAGAAATATTGAAATTTTTGTTTTAATTTTTCGAAAATTGTGTGTAAAAATTTTTTGTAAAAATATTTTTTTAAAAATATTTTGTAAAATTTTATTCGATAATTTTTTGGAAAATTTTTTAAAAAATTTTTTTTCGAATGTTTTTCTGTAAAATATCTTTTTGAAAATGCTTTGTAAATTTTTTTGTAAAATTTTTGAAAAAAAAATTTCAAAACTTTTTTTAAAATTTTTTTTAAAAATTTGATTGAAATTTTTTTGTTAAATTTTGGACCTTTCTCCAATCTATATTGAGTTAGAAGGTCAGACTAAAGCAAAAAGAAATCCTTACAAAAAAAAAATTTCATCATATTGAAACATGGGGGGTCCTTTTAACTGCTCCTATTTGTCAGTGGGTACTCTGTGGGTTCATTGGCTACCTCTATGCGTATTGCTTTCTATTAAGGTTTCTAATAATAAATCAAAGCAGAAAAACCCTACCAATCTAAAAACAAACAAAAATCGCCCCTCGCAGGGGGTTATTGATCCCCCGAGATCTGTATGCACTCCTTGCGATCTACCTGTCACAGTCTAATTTTTATTTGACAAACAAAGGCAAAACAGAATCATTAAAGACGAAAAAATTAAAAAAAAAACGTAAAAAAATATAGGTGGGCGTGGTTTTTGGCCAGTAGCCTCCAAAGGAATTGCAATACCAAAATTTTCGAAACTATGCCTGACAGATTGGTGTGCTTAAATTTTTTTTATCTCTTCTGGTGCCTTGGCAAATGCCATTACCACACTAACACGGACAGACGGACATCGCTTAATCAACTTCTCTATGTATAAGGATCCAGAATATATATACTTTATGGGGTCGGAAATGAATATTGTAGAATTGTAGAAATTACACACGGAATGACAAACTTATATATGCGTGTTGGTGTAATGATTTAACATGATTAAAAAAACAAATGAACTAATGCAGATCTCTAGTATTTACTTTACTACTCGTTTACTGCGTATATATATATATATATATATATATTTATATATATATATATATATATATATATATATATATATATATATATATATATATACATACCCTGCAGGAAATGTCAATAGTGAATCTGTACTGACTTACTATTGACACAGTCACCAGTACTAGTGTCATTATGTCCCAGACAATGCTATTTACTATAGACATTTAACATGTGCATGTCATTGAAAATCCACTACTGACATTGGTACTATTGACTAGGTAGTTCTTTTGGGACCATATGTAGACATTGGAACTAGTGATTCACTAGTACATTTTAGTAATTCTAGTCTACACTTTTGGTACTTTTCTGAAATAGATTGGACAATCAAAATGCATATTTTCTTAACTTTTGTGGGTTTATTAAAAAATAAATAATTAATTCATACAGTTTTTTTAACATAAAATCTAAAAATTTTAATTTTTCGTATGTTAATATGAACAATTCAAGACTATGATTATAAAAAATTTAAGTTAAAATTAATTATTACGAACAATTCAATAAGATTGTTAAGAGTATGATTATAAATAATATCAGTTAAAAAAATTAAAAATTAATCTTTGTTTGATGTGTCTTCATCCATTTGTTTTCCGTTTGATTTTGCTTTGTCTCGACCTATTTGATTAAAAAGTTTCCTTTTTTGCCGCTGAAATGCTGCTCGAAGCGTTTTATACAAAAATTCACTAAAAGTTGAAATAACATCTAAATATTATAAAAAAAAATAATTGTCAAAATATTACAAAACTTAAAACAAACAACAAACAATTTACCTATTAAAACTTTAAACATATTTGGATAATCAGGTAATTTTTTTTCTAATGGCTAAAATAGCGTCCAGTTCTTTTAATTTTTACTAAGGTTTGTAGCAACCATATTTTACTTAACAATTCTGTCTAGCAAAACTCTATACTCCGCCAGAATGTCCAGTAAGGTGTTATGCCGTTTTGATGATTTAAAACACAATTTATATTGATTTTTTGAATATTTAAAATAAACATTTTTTTCAAATATAAAAATGTAGACGATTTGTTGACAATGTCGCCAAAGAGTTACCATAATAGTTGACAAAAGTGGTGACATGGGGGCAATTGCCCCAAATTTCCTTCAGAGTACATACATACATACATACATACATCCATACATACATACATACATACATACATACATACATACATACATACATACATACATACATACATACATACATACATACATACATACATACATACATACATACATACATACATACATACATACATACATACATACATACATACATACATACATACATACATACATACATACATACATACATACATACATACATACATACATACATACATACATACATACATACATACATACATACATACATACATACATACATACATACATACATACATACATACATACATACATACATACATAAATACATAAATACATAAATACATACATACATATATACATATACTTAGATATGTATATGTATATTTTCAGAAAACATTTGTAATAAGCGGACATTTAAAAAAGAAACAACATTTGTAGAGCCGAAAACTGTAGTAACACTGTTACCTGCAATAAAAAGATTATTATCAATATTTGTATTTAATTATTCTGTGAAAACTTAAATGATCCTTTTGATTAATATTTCATAAAATATCATGGGAAAAAGTAATCACAAGTTCTTAGTTTTCACTTCTATTGGCAGGAACAACGACTGCCCTCCACAATTTTTTTTAATTAAATTCTTTTCCAAATATTGCTTTATATTTATTTTTTCAATGTACGCAAAAAAGGACATCAGGCACTAGTACATAAACATTTATGTATGGAATATATATCGTACACTAAATACAAAGGGTCACAACTCAAAATTTTTCAAAACTGACTTTTATCAATAAATTAATTCAGAGTACATACATATCTCTAACTACTAAAAAAATTTCTTTAACTGCAAAAATACAGTTATGTCTATTTTTATGTTAAGTGTGTTGCTGCTGCACAAAAACAGTTTTTTGTCTCCTGAAAATTTTTGTATTTTCTGTTCTGACCCTTTTTTATTTTGGGTGCGATATATTAGGATAAAATCGTATGTATGGATTTGTCTTTCGAATTTTGAGACACTGAGCTTAGATTTAGTGCGATAATATGTAGATTTAATTATTTTATTAAAAAATATTAGTGGTATTCCGTTTTTAATGCACTTCGACTTTTGCAAATACCATTTGCATTCAACACTGAACTCCGTTACAGTGTTTTTTTTTTTTTTTTTTGGATGTGATACACAAACAAACTATGTATATTGTTGCCGAATTATTTAATGATTTGCTGAAAATTAATAGATATTTTTCCCCAAGGTTTCCCCATGGGATATTAGTGATACTTTTTAGTTATACTTTTGCTGAGTTTAACCGTTTAGTTATCATGAAAGATGATTAATTTTTTTTTTTTTTTAATTTATTCAAACTATTCATATAAATGTCAGTTGACTGTTAACATCCGTTAGACTTATAGTAGCATTAAGGCAGTTTTAAAACTCCGTGATTCTCAGACGTTTACCTGAAAGTCTTTGCTATAGCGAGGGAGGCGAAAGTTCTGTTTCTGGTACTTCTAAAGGGTCCGCCATCTAACGTTTTTTTTTTTTTCAACTAGTGCTTATTTCGTTTATAATTAGTTTATAATTAGTTTATAATTATTGTAATTATTATAAGTTCCTACAGGAACTTAGATATATGAATTCTTGACGTTGTGCAAGATTTTTTTGTATTAAAAATTTTTCAATCTAAGTTTAATATATTTTGATTTTTGTTGTCTTTTTTTAAAATTTACATGAAAAATTAATTTAATTGTATTGAACTAAAAAAAAACTAATACAAATATATGCATTTAACTAGACAAGTCCAAAAAATCTGCTATAAAACCGGTATCAGCAACATTCAGATCGGTTCGTTTAACAGATTTATTAATTTAAAAATCATTAATAATAAAATAAACACTTGTTACCCTTATTATATTGTTGCTGTAAATATCTTAAATCAGTTAGTTAAAATTTGCATAAAGTTGTAGGATCACGATCGAACGTTAAAAAAACCTATTATGAGGTGATTTATGACTTCAACTACGATCAAAACTACAAATATGCTTTCGTATTGTTCCTCTAGACATATAAACATTTACTTGCGTTGCTTCATTGCCTTATCACTTTGAGGATGCCGTTGGTTTGTATGGTAGTTGAAGCCTATTTACTGGCCGTGGTTATGGTGGTCGTTATGCTGGTATTGGTTGAGATTTTACAAAAAAATTCTGTTGGACAACATTGGATTTTGCAATATGGTACGCATTGGCACGTTAAATTATGTCTTTGGTGTATGAAGCTGTAATTTCTTTTTGAATAGTTCATATCGCCAATACAATTGCTTCACATAGTTGTACGAATGTATGAAAATGTATGTGCATGTACATGTATGAATATATGTATATGTACATGTGAATCTCGTTGCAATAAAACTTTTAAATTGCTTTGCCAATTCAACGCTTTTTTGCATTTATTCTGATAGATATTCTACTTATAACATAAAACACTGATTCTTATATACGATTGAGGGTAGAATGGTTCCGAATACATATGGGTTCAAGAGCCCTTTAACTTATTGTTCACTTTTTGTGATGCTTACTTGTTGTTGCACTTGTACATATATTGTGAAATTGTATTCATATCGTTTTACTTTTACTTTAAGGAAATTATTATAGACAACATATGTATGTGTGTCCAAATACGATGCAAGAAACACGTGCTGATATTGTTCTTCTTACTTTGTACAATTAAGAGATGAAAAGTACATAGAAGTTATAAATTCAAAATTAACACGGACAGAGCGCACGGGATTTTATTTCTATTTAATGGGAACGCTAAACATGTTCCAACGATGCAAATTCATAACGATAAAAAACGATTATTCCATTTCGAGATTCAATAAAATATATAGAATTTATTTAGATAAGAAATTAACGTTCAAACAACATAAAGCTGTCAAGTGCTTTATATCCTATCCTCAGTAAAAAATCTCGCTTAAATTCAGACAATAAGATCATAATATTTACACAGAAAAAATATTTTCACCAATTAAAGATTTTTATTGGTTTCAGATTAAAATTACATTAAATAATTAATAGATTCAATTAATTGTTTATTTAGGATTTTTTTTTGTTCTGTTTAAAAAAATAATTCAACTTTATTAATAAAATTTTTGGGAATTTAAATATTAATTATTTAATATTATGCTAATTACCTATAACATTTTATAATGAAAATGCAATTTATTTATTGGGGGAAAAGAGCTAGTTCCTATACGTATTTCACTGGTTGCTTAGGCCAGATCATCAGGAAACCGTTTTCCTAATTTTAGAGAAGCCAAAAATACTCTATAAGTAATAAAATTCTACAAAACACAATAACAGAAGTATGTTAATAAAATAAATAATAAAATAATATTACAGAATATTAAAGCTTCAACAAAACACCAACAAACAAACCACGTTTTTGTGGTTTACACAGAAAATATTTTTTCTGTGTAAATATTATGATCTCATTGTCTAAATCTGTCTAAGACTGTAATTATACCTATACTACTATATGGGTGCTATATTTGGGGCAGTGCAGCTAAAACCCACATCAAGTCACTTCAAATACGTGCAAAATAAAATTCTTATCATAATTTACAAACTACCTCGTTTATACCGTACACAAGATCTTCATACAATATACTCACAGCAGACCCGATACGAAACTATAGAAACTCGGAATCTGGCATTTTTAAATAAGTGTATTGTTCCGTGTACAATTAATTAAAGATTTATCGGAAGACACTTCATAGCTTAAATCAGTAAACTACGTAAGTATTATTGATCAGTAAGGAATATATTGTTCCACTGGTACAGCTAAACCCGGACACAATGAAAGGCTTCTTTGTAATTGTTCTCTTTTTCTAATTTTTTCTTTAAAAAATATATTCTAGGCACTGAATTTTTGAAATTTTTTCTTATCTATATTTTGAAATATCTTGTACAACTTTTTTCCCATAAAAAAGTGTTTATCTATACATACATTAAAACTGTAACAGGATAATTTCTGTATATGAAACATTTTTTAAAAATATTGTTACTGTTGCAGATAGATGGAATACAAAACAGCAATTTTGAAATTAATTTAAAGAAAATACATAAACCATAACTGAGGCACTATAAAAGTAAGGATCTTAAAATTTGGTGTGGATTACTTTCAAAGCAAAATCGAACAAAATATTTCCAGGACGCCTACGATGCGCATAAGGGATATTATTTTTTTTTAGCTTATATTGGCTCTGAAAATTTACTGAGTGCCCCTAGATTAATGAAAATGGGCAGTAAAAGTCTTATGGTCATAGGCTGCTAAAGCTATAAAACAAGAAAAAATAGGACAAAGGAGAAAAAAGTTCCCTTAAAAGAACTAATCCTACCTCTGAAAATTCTTTTTTTTAATTTCCCATGCTTTTGTTTAGCAAATGCAACTTTTGTAGTTAGCGAATGTTCAAAAACCTAAACCTGGACCCTGAAAGTTCTAAAATACCATTTTTCGCCACTCCCCCTTTTGTGGGCGGTGAAATAAAATCTTATTTGCAAAAAATAATGTAATTATTTAAAGAAATGGATTGCATACGCCTTAAAACCATACAAATAAAATTTTTAAGTTTTTATGGACAGGTGGAGTTATCCCTCCAATCACACCCCAAAACATTAATATGAATTTTTTTTTTTAATTTATTTTTTGTAATTTCCAATAAATATTCAGCCCTATTCCCGTTGGCGTTGTAGTTTGAAAACGAAATAAAACGACAATTTGGCATTACCGTTGGCTTTAACGACACTCCTCGTAAATATATCGGTATTCTCTATTTTGAAACGAAGATGGAAGCGACAATAAAAAATTCGTTCTCTGTCGTCATCATTGTAGGTAATGAAATTCAAACGACTACAACAATGAAAAATATTAACATGAAAAAAAGGTACATTAAGAAATTTAGAAATTTTAGTTTCGTAAATGCCAACACATCCCGCTTATGCTCAGGGTTTTCGAAAGGAAACAAATTCCGTTTGGGCCTCCAGTTTTTGATGTAGAAGGTTGGCATAAAGTAAGTAAAACTAAATTAGAAGAAAATATCCATTCAAAAGTTTTTTTTATTATTTTTTTATTTATTAAAAGCTCTGAATCCAGAGGAACAGGGGAAGGCTGTTATAAACAGGTGCGACTGACTGGCAATATATATATATATATATATATATATATATATATATATATATATATATATATATATATATATTTATATATATGATATATATATATATATATATATATATATATATATATATATATATATATGATATATATATATATATATATTTATATATATGATATATATATATATATATATATAGTTATATATATATATCATTACTTCATCATCATCACTTGAACCTGAAAAATAAAATTCAGTAGCCGGCATATTTTGTTAAAACTTACAAAGATATAACAAACTTTTTAGAAATTTACAAAAATGTCATAAATAATAACACAAAAAATTGCAGTGTTGCCACACTTTATTAATTTTTCTTTTTGTTTTCGATAACGTTTCTTCATCGTTTCAATATATTTCAGGAATACGAATTTAGGAACGAAACGACGATAAAAACGACAACGACATAGAAACGACTATTAAAATAAAAACGCCAACGGGAATACGGCCGATTAATTTTTAAGATTTTATGTCGAAAAGAAGAATATTAGTAAAAGAATTTTGTAATTTATTACTTTTTAGTATTATTCATAACTAGCTGTGCCTGTTACTTCGTCAGCATCCTTATTTCGTTTTGAAAGTAATTCACTTTAAGACACATAATTTTATAGTGCTTCAGATATGGTTAATGTTATTACTATATCTAAAGGTACCCATCCCAACACATTTGTATAAAATTATTGTAGAGTACTACAAATAGTATTTTAAAAAATCAATACAAACTCATTATTCATTTAGCCACAAAAAACATATTGCAAACCTCTTACCTCAGTAGCATAGCAGCTTTCAACAAGGCAGTTTTGTGTCACTTTGCTGAATATTTAGCAAACCAATGCATTTTCATTTCAACCACTTTTTTGGTTTGGGGGCCTTTGTTTTTAATCTACAGTGTCCCGGAAAATTCACTATACGATGCAGAATTTCGTTGTCTGTCGAGCTTTTACATTTCATAAATTTGATTCTTGGCCTAATGTCCTGCTAGATTGGCAAAATACCCCTCTGTACGACGTGGCGGGCATAACTACTTATTAGTTAAGTCATTTAATATTATAATCAATCAAAATTTAAAATTTAACTTTTTTTCTACGTTTCATAGCTGAATTATCTTTAAGTAATTTTCACATTAAGAAAACATTTAATTACATTTTCAACAAATTCTAGTTTGTTAAACTTACCAATTACAGTTAAATTGATTTTCAGATTTCTTGTGGGTGAATTACGAAAATCAACTCTACATCTGTAGACACCTTCATCTTCTAGGCGTACCGTGTCTATTTTCAATTGTGCTGGATGTGATGTACTACTAAAGTAGGCTCGTGGTCCGAATGCTAATGGTGATGACCATAATCTCGCTTGACCAAATTGTCTCCCTCTAACGTCAAAACTGTAGAGAAAAAGATTAATTGTAAAAGATTAATGGATTTTTCTAAATTTTTTTGTTATAAATTGTTGCTTCGTATACTAAATAAAATATTTAAAAAAAAAATGGTTGAAATTTGTAAATACTTTAAAGACATTAAAAAAAACCCTTACAATAAACTCATTATTCAAAATCTTGGCATGGCATTTATTTGTCACTTTTTTCCACAAAACACAATACTTTTGAGGAGATAAAACTTTTTTTTAATAAAGTATTTTTTTTTTTCAAAAAAGGAAAAAAGTGTCAATAATTATTTGAGTACTTTTTTCATTTGCTACAAAATGTTACTTTAAAAAAAGTGCAGGGCAGTCGTTGGGACTGCCAATAGAAGTGAAAACGAAGTAACTTGTGATTACTTTTTTCCACGATTTTTTATGAAATACAAAACAAAAGGATCATTTAAGTTTTCGCAGAATAATTAAATAGAAATATTGATAATAATCTTTTTATTATTGCAGTTAACAGTTTTACTACAGTTTTCGGCTTTACAAATTTTGTAGCTTTTTTAGGGTTCCGTACACAAAGTGTAAAAACGAAACCCTATTGTTTTCGCTACAATGTCTGTCCGTCTGTCCGTCTGTCAGTGCCTTTTATCTCTGGAACCGTAATAGGTAGACTCTTGAAATTTTCACAGATGATGTATAGTTGTTGCCGCTATAGCAGCAAATACTAAAACTTATAGGGTGTTCCAATAGAGAGGTGTTATTTACGAAAATGTGTTTATTTCTTGAACTGTAGGACCTATAAACCTATAAATTAAAGGGTGTTCCGATAGTGGTGTTATTTTGATTTATAAGGCCTAAGTTTTGAATCATAATAGGTAGAATCTTGAAATTTTTACAGAAGGTGTATAATTTTGGCCGCTATAGCAACAAATAATAAAATTCATAGGATGTTCCGATAGAGAGGTGTTATTCACAAATATGTGTTTATTTCTTGAGCTGTAGTAGGCATACACTAAAAATATGTAAGCAGTAATTAAAACTTAGTTCGCTATATAAACAAGTATAAAAAAATAAACCTAAAAATTAAAGGGTGTTCCGATAGTAGTGTGATTTGCATGTATAAGGCCTATGTTTTGAACTGTAATAGGTAGGCGCTTGAAATTTTCACAGAAAGTATATAACTGTGACCGCTATACTAGAAAATACTAAAACTTATATGGTGTTCCGATAGAGAGGTGTTATTCACGAATATGTGCTTATTTCTTGAACTGTAGGAGGAATTCACTAAAAATATGCAAGCACTAAATTAAAATTAGTTCGCTATATAAACAAGTCTGAAAAAAATAAACCTAAAAATTAAAGGGTGTTCCGATAGTGGAGTGATTTAAATGTATAAGGCCTAAGTTTTGAACCATAATAGCTAGACTCTTGAAAATTTTACCAAAGGTGTATAACTATGGCCGCTGTAGCAAAAAATATTAAAACTTATAGGGTGTTCCGACAGAGAGGTGTTATTTACGAATATGTGTTTATTTCTTACAAACAGTAATTAAAACTTAGTTCGCTTTATAAACAAGCCTAAAAAAATAAAACTAAAAATTAAAGGGTGTTCCAATAGTGGTGTGCTTTGTATGTCTAAGGCCTAAGTTTTGACCCATAATAGGGAGACTCTTGAAAATTTTACCAAAAGTGTATTACTGCGGCCACAATAGCAAAAAATACTAAAACGTAGGGTGTTCCAAAAGTGACGTGTTATTTACGTTTATGTCTTTTTTTTAAGCTGTAAGAGGAAACCACTTACAATTTGCAGACTGTAATTTAAATTATGTTTGTTTTATAAACAAGTATACAAAATTGAACTTAAATATTAAAGGGTGTTCCAATAGTAATATGATTTGCATGTATCTATCCTAAGTTTTGAATGAATAGGTGGAATCTTGAAATTTTTACAGGAGGTGTATAACTATGTCCACTATAACAAATAATAAAAACTAAAGGGTTTTCCGCCAGTGACGTGATTTGCATGTATAAAGCCTTATTTCTTGAACCGTAATAGGTAGACTCTTGAAATTTTGTACAGAAGATGTGTTGCCATGGCCGATATGACAATTAATAAAAATTAAAGGGTGTTCCGACAGTGACATGTTTTTCACTTATAGTGACTTATTTTTTAATCGCAATAAGTAGACTCTTAATATATTTATAGAAAGGAAGTTGCCATGGCCACTATAATGAATAATAAAATTAACGGGTTTTCCGACAGTGACAAGATTTTATAAACCGTATTAGATACCCTCTTGAAATGTTTACAGTAGATGTGTTACTTCGGCCGCTATAACAAATACTTAAAATTGAAGTGTGTCCATTAGTAACGTGTTTTTCATGAATATTAGCTTATTTTTTTAACCACAATAGGTAGGCTCCTGATATTTTAATAGAAAGTGTATTACCATGGCCGCTATAAAATCAATTACATATTAAAATTTAAAGGGTGTTCTAATTATGATGCAATTTTCGCGAATATTACTTTAATTTTAAAATTTAAGGGTGTCCCATAAGACATAAAGAAATAAACAACTGGAATTTTTAAATTATACTGAACATAGTACGGAACCCTACGTGTGTGAGTGTAACTCGCACTTGACTAATTTATTTAAATGTAAGCTTATTACAAATGTTTTCTGAAAATATCCATATACATACATATCTAATCCTAATCGTTTATTGCGTCACCAACGCATATATATATATATATATATATATATATATATATATATATATATATATATATATATATATATATATATATATATATAGTCCTAATCGTTTACTGCGTCACCAACGCAGTAAACACAAATGAACTTATGCAGTTCTCTAGTATTTATTTCCTAATCGTTTACTGCGTCACCAACGCATATATAACGATTAGGAAATAAATACTAGAGAACTGCATAAGTTCATTTGTTTTTTAATCATATTAAATCATTACACTAACACGCATAAACTCCTTTGTAAAAATATGTGTTACAGTGAGCAATATGAACATGTTGAGTGAATCAGCACAAAATTTGTATCAGAGAGAATCAAAAAATGTTTCGCTTAGTTTTTTTTTCAAACTAAGATATTACAATGTTGCTAACATTTGTGTGTTAAAATAACCCTTGTGCCAATAGAATAAATGAAATTAAAGCTTTCATTTGTTTGCAAAAAGACAAACTGAATGGCAGGAATGCCGATGCACAGAACAGTCAGACGGACCATCTGATAATCACACCATCAGTCAGACAAACCAGCAGACAGTCAGTGAGACCATCAGACAGTTCGTCAGACTGTCAGATCATCACACAGTCCTTCAGACAGTCAGTCAGTCAGACCGTTAAATAGTGAGACCGTCAGATAGTCAGACCGTCAAATATTCAGACCGTCATATAGTCTGGCTGTCAGACTGTCAGACCGTCAGTTTGTCAGATCGTTAAACAGTCAGGCAATCATACAATCAGATCGGCGGACAATAAGACCGTCGGACCGTCTAATAGTGAGTCAGACCGTAAGTGTGTCAAATAGTCAGACCGTCAAACAATCAGTCAGACCGTCAAACTGAGTCAGACTTACAATCATTCAGACCGTCAAACAGATAGACCGTCAAACATTCAGACCGTTAGTCAGTCAGACAATCAATCACACAGTCACTCAGTCTATCTGTCTATAGAAACCAGCAGACCTATCTATAAAAACCAACGTTATGTTGACTATGGTGACGATGATGCGAGTTCAATAATTTTTCTTCAACCAAATCGTGCATAATGGTGACGACTGTTTTTGGTGACGGCGCACACTGTGGCCACTGCGGCAATAAATCAATTTGGACCTGCTTTTCGATTTTGATGATTTTTGCACAGATGGTTAAAAACTTTCTAAAGGTCATGTGTGAAAAATTTCATGCAAATATCTCCATTGGTTTTCTGTCCCGAGCAGCGCAAATTTGAAGTATGTTAACAAGTCCCAAATGTGATAGTTTTCTATGTCATATTCAAAAGCCTGTTACTTATAAACTATACACCGAATGTACCTTATAAGTATTTTTTCAATTAAAATGGACATTAAGCATTATATGTAAATTAAAAAAAAAATTTTTAAAAATTTAAAAAAAAAATTGTTTTGACAATATATTTTAAACCAAAAATAAAAACATTTATGATTTTCCGTTAGACTTTTAGTTGTGTGCGAAACAGTGCGACACATGGAGTCCTATACCAAATTAAAGCTGAGAGTCTCAGCTAACAGACTAAAAAAAAAATTCTGCCCCAATTTGCCCGCCACCGAAAAAACAATGAAAAACCAAAAAATTACAGTAAAAAATAAGCGTTATGCGTTATTTTACGCATTTCATTGCATGTGTACTATATAGAGAAAACTTAAATTTGAGTCCCGATTACAAAAACAAATGTACACAAAAGTATTTATCAAAGTAATATCGGTACATTGTTTACGTAGACTAAACAACAAAAAATCTAAATGTAAACTTACTACACATTAAATGAAGAGCTTTACGTATAACTTAATCAATAACTTAACATTGTTCACATTTTTTCTCTTAAAAATTAACTCCGTTATCCGTTATAAACATTCTTTTATATTATATCTGAGAGTGGTATAGTGATAAGTAAGTGTTTATTAAGCAATTAAAGCCAATTTATATAATAAGCAATGGAAAAGCTAAAAATATCTTTCAGCACGCTTTCGGAAATTGTTTTTCAACGTAAAAAAGATATTGATCTTATAATTGGTGTAGTTTTCGGAATTATAAAATAGTGTCCGAGAAAACTCAAGAAAAATTCTGACGGTTTTTGAAACAAACATTTATGTCTTAATTTTTAAAGTAGTGGAACAAGAGTCAGCGTACTTCATCAAGATTTTTTAATGACAATGAAGAATGGCTAACACATTCTTATACGTTGACTGATGAAGTAGTGGATGATACAGTGGATGGTAAACGTGGACGTCCAACGAAAACCTTTGGGGAGAGCAATGCCAGAATGAAATCTTCGGTTCAAAATTATATTATCCACAATTAGTTGCAGTCAGGCAATAGACGCTGAGAAATTCCAAATATATTGTATAGACACGGCAAAATTGTAGATTGATTTGTATGGAAAATTTTTATATTGGAGTTGTACGAGGGGTTGGTGTTACAGTCGGCGGATTTTCTTCATATTTTCAAAACAACATTTAATAGATGTTATATGCATTTTTGCGAAAAATAAACATATTGCATATAAAGATATTGCATTTTCGAAATATCGTTTGTATGGGAGGTGGACGTAAAAGTGGGCGGATTAAGTTCATATTTTCAGGAGGTCATTCTACAATTATAATATTAATGTTTTATGAAAATTGAGTTAACATATTTAAAATCATGGAAGTTATGCCACATTTTCTATTTAAGTTGTATGGGAGGTGGGCGTAAAAGTGGGCGTATTTTTGTAAAAAAAAAAATTGAAATTCATAAAAAATTTAAAATAAATGTGTGCAAAATTTCATGAAGCTCCGCAACCTCCTTGATTTAAGACCATTAAATACACTACACGGCCACAGTGTGCGGCGGTTTTTGGTCACGACGGTTTTTGAAATCAGTATTTTTTCTTCAACCAAAAAGTGCTCAACTTGCCTAAAGAAGTTTCCACTTGAAAAAAAATCGTTTTTGCATAGCAATTGTTCTAGAAGTAAATTTTTTACAAAAATTCACATTTTTTATCAGTGTCTCGTATTTAAATCGTATTTAAATCGAAATTAAATCTTTTAGTTGCTTTTAAAGCAATCTTAATCCTCAAACTTAATAAGTATCTGCTTGATGTTTAATCTAAAAAGACTTTAACGTATTTAATAATTTTCTGCACAAAAACTTTTTTTAAATTTTAGTAAAGAGTTTAGCAGAGACTTTTCTAATTGCATTGATTTATTATTTACTGCCACTTAAAAATATTGCCCTTAATCAAGCTTTTAAAAATAGTATGTACTTAATTTTTCTAATAACATCTACATAGCCGCTTATTAGTTAACATAGTAAAAGATAAGAGTAACTATGTACATCTAGCTATACATAAAACATGGTTTTCAACATAATAACATAAATCGCTTGGAAAAAACAAGGAAGTGTTTGCTTTTCTAGTTAGTTTTCTTTCTATCTTGGATGTTTCTATGTTTTTCTTTTATTTGAGATTCATAATGATAAAAAGTTTTAAGAATATTAAACCTTAAACCGGAAACTGCAAGGATAGTGATGAAGATGATAATGTTGCTATATTTTTTACTTACTTATAAATAGGTTCACCGTCACCCTCACGAAACCACAAAACCATATATACAGCATCATCACGTTCCATTGGCGTTATATCACATGGCAGCATTGCTTGGCGACCCAATACACCCTGAACTGAGGTAAGAGGCACTAGAAATAAAATAAGAAAAAAAATTTATAAATATATAAAATATTTACGAAAGAGAGAAAAAGTAAAGTTAAAATTAAAATTAAAAAACAAACAAGAAATTGTAATACACGAGCAAATGGAAGTTACAATTTCTATTGGAATCATTTTACTTCCTCTCAAAAAAAATCATATAATTTTTTTTTTTTAACAAGAAAACCTCTTGCAATTACGGAAAATATCAAATTAAAGGTGTTTTGCTGAAAACTTTTCTATATTATAAACTGTTTGCGAATATAATGAAGGCATATAGAAAGAACTGTTTCAAAAATTCCAAAATTTTTTAAATCTTTTTTCATATTTTAATTTTTGTAAAGCAAAAATGTTGTATTTCATTCTAAGTTAGATCCGTAATGCTCAAAAGTGCGATAAATACAAATTAGTGATTGACTTCAGAAAGGGTCTCTTTATTTATGGTTTTGAATTGTAGCTTTGAAAAAATTGGTTAAGCCTTACATTTAGTTAGTAGTTCTTATTTTAAGAAAAAAAAACAGGATTTGCTTAAGGAGTTAAAACCAAAACTGGCCTACGTAGAATGCTGGGATTAATTTAAGTTTCTTAAAATGCATAATAAAAGCGGGAAGAAGGGTTGTAATTAGGCACAGCGGAATCAAACTTATCTTATAATATTTCGGCGTCTACTAATCCAAAGTTTTCAGATGACGTTAAAAATAGTTAATCAACTTGAACACGCTTGCTAAGTTGCTTACTCGTGAAAATATCTGGATGGATTGGAATAGCGGATTTAGTACCTAACACAAAAAGTGAAAAGTAATAATAGTGTTCTAGGGAACTATAATACGTAGCTTCTTGAAAGTTTTCTCTATGAGTATAACGTTCCTTTTTGAGTTAAAGTTTGGTGCCGAATTATTCCCATTCAAAACAATGATTGATTTTCCAGTATCTAGAAAACTGCTGTAGTGACATTCGCAATATTTTGTATATGCTATATACAAAAAAGGATAACGTGCTTTTTAGAATTAAAGCTTGGGCTCACTTTTACTTACAAATTTTTACAAGAATTATTCAAAATTAAAAATAATAATTCTTGCAAAAAAGCCGACTTCAAAACAATAAGTTGGGCACTAGTTCTTAAATAAAAATCTAAGAAGTAATCTGTAAGAATTAGTATTTAAGCCAAATAAAAATACACAAAATACGTCAAAAACGGCAGGAAAAGAAGTTAGGACTACGTAAAATTCAAGCATATCCATATAACTGTTGAAAAGTTAAGCTATTTCATCTTTTATGGGGATAGCAGTTAATTTAAAATTATTATACCCGTATTACAGCGACCATAGTAATTCATATTGTGTGTAAAATTCAGTTGTCTATCTAAAAGGCATACATCAAATTTCATTAACTATAGGGACACCCTTTCATTTCTAATTTTATAATTCTTCTA
The DNA here is from genome assembly GCA_949628195.1 of Phasia obesa. Lineage (NCBI taxonomy): Eukaryota > Metazoa > Arthropoda > Insecta > Diptera > Tachinidae > Phasia > Phasia obesa. Next base: position 43,326,898 of record OX451215.1, read on the forward strand.
GTGCACATAATAATACATGATCCGTGTAAATATCAAGTCTCTATCTATAATGCTTCAAAAGACTAGCTTATATTATGTCAGCTATGACAACACCCTTTAAGTTTTTTTGTATATTTTATTGTGAACATAGTAATATTCACTTTGTTTAAATTTCAAATATTTATCTATAAGCGTTCAAAATGTAAGGTCGTATAGATCAAATATTATTAATTTTAGGTACACCCTTTAATTTAAAGCATTATATTTGTTACTATAGCGGACAGTAATATATATTCTTTGTAAATATCAATTTATGACACAACAAAACACAATTTATTTAAATCTCAATTCTCTGTCTATAACGGTTTCAAAGATAGGGCAACGTAGAGGAAATAACATCACGTATTCCCACATCCAATAATTTACAATTTTAAATTAAACACCTATTGTTAGAGGACTAGGCCACAAAAATTCTTTGTAAACTTCAACTGTCTGTCTATAGCGTTTTAAAAGTTTGGCCATTTACAGAAATCTTTAATTCATAATTCTAAATATTTATACTTGTTATTATGCCAGACAAAGTAGTGGACATTCTGCCAAATATTTAAGTGTTTGTCTATAACGGTTCAAAAGATAGCTTCATATAGTTCAAATTACATCAATTAAACGGTCGATGTACAACTGTTCAAAAGTATGGCCATATAAATCAAATTAAATGAACTATTGGAACATCCTTTAAATTATAATTTTGAATATTTATACTTTTTATTGTAACGGTCATACTAATCAACATTCTGTGAAACTTTCAAGGTTTCGTGTATTATGGTTCAAAAGATAGGGCCATAAAGCTAAAATTACGTCTCCTATGGGGACACCCTTTAAATTTATTTTTTTTATTATTTTTTGTTGTTGGGAGCTATAGTATATAATTGGTGCCCTTTTAAGGTTCCTAATACACGAAAACAACATGTATGTTGTATGGGGACACCCTTTAGTTTTTAAAATAATAAACTGTTTTTAAAACGGGACCAATCTGCATAAGCATAAAATCGGTTTGGAAATGGCTGAGTTCTGCGGGCAGACACATAAAAAAGCAACATTCAGACGAATTGATAACCTCCTTCTTTTTTTGAAGTCGGTTGAAAAACGATTTTGTCGAAGATTTTGGGAGCTCAGAAATCCACTTTTTTATAATATTCTAAAGGGATTTATTGGGAACAGACGAATAATTATAACCCTGCAACTCTAACGTAAACTCTACTTAGTTTTAAAAAATAGACCTTCTTAAAATCGTTTTATTTTATTTCTAAGCACCTTGTTTTTAACATCAAAGAAATAATACAACAAAAGCTTCCAATTTTCTTCATTCCCCATTTTTGTATATCATAACTTTCCAACATCACCACATATTTTGAAACTTAATAAGAATCAACTATGAAAAAAAAATTTCATGCCAAAGATTTATTCTATTGTTCTCATTTTCAATTCAATTCCGTGTACATGTTCTTTATTTTGTGTTCAAGCAGCATATTGCATAATCTAAACTATTGGCATACATATATCACAAAAATCTATTGTGTTTGCTCGACTTCATCATTTACAGCAATGGCAAACTAACATTAACTGATGCAAGAATTTAAAAAAACTAGTTTTGTATCAGAGAATGGAAATAAAAGTAGAATAGAATAGGAATACACTTTTGGTGTACAATAATATTTTTACTTATAAACTCATATACCATTATTGCAAATACATTCGTAAAAATATTTGCCGAATTTATTTACATACATACATACATACATACATACATACATACATACATACATACATACATACATACATACATACATACATACATACATACATACATACATACATACATACATACATACATACATACATACATACATACATACATACATACATACATACATACATACATACATACATACATACATACATACATACATACATACATACATACATACATACATACATACATACATACATACATACATACATACATACATACATACATACATACATACATACATACATACATACGAACATACATAAATACATACATACATACATATATACATACATACATACATACATACATACATACATACATACATACATACATACATACATACATACATACATACATACATACATACATACATACATACATACATACATACATACATACATACATAATGTATGGGAGTAAGTAAGAGTAGAGATGAAAAGCTAATGATAATTTTACAACGCATTAGACATGAATGATTGGATGGTTGGTTGGTTTGTATAATAATAGAAGTGTGAGTAGAAAATTAGTAGTATTCCTTGGTTTGCAAAATTGCTAATTTGGCGTCGCATTTTTTGCGATTGTTGCACTATTATTTCTAAAAATATGTATTTTCAATACAAAAAAGCCTAAAATGTAGTCCATTTTTTTCATATATTGAGATATTTAAGGGATTCTGTTTGAATAAATTTCAAATAATTGGCCAACTTTAGTCAATCCGACTGATGTTTTTCACACTATACATCTTTTAATTTTTATTATGAAATAATAATTACTACAATTATTAAAAAAAATAAATAAATATTAATTAGCTCCATATGGACTATATACCACTTTCAAAAATAACATATTACAAGAAATAAAAGCAGGAGCAAATTTAAGTCCATATTTTTATAGACATAAGCTTTACTAAAATGGATTTTTATGTAAGAAGTAATAGTTAAAATGAAGACATTTAAAGGCACAAATAACCAAGTTTATTAATAGTTTATTTCAGTTATGTTAAAAACGTCGTGGGCATTCTAATAATATTTTGCTTGATTTGGCTTTGAAAGTACTCCACACCAATTGTAAGTCTCTTACTTTTACTGTGCTTCAGTTATGGTTTATGTATTTATTTTAAATAAAGGTACCCATCCCTGGATAAAAATCTAAAATTTATAAAAAGTTCTAGAATTCTAAAAATTATTGAAAAGCTCTGTAAACGGTGTTTAAAATATTTTAATACGAATGTAATTCCACAAAGTAAAAATACGTATTTTATTCAATTGGCTGTTTGGCAGTAAGTAATTAATATTTGGTCATTATTTTAAGACAGCGCCATCTGTTGTGAAACCGCATTTAAATATTCCGCCTTCAAAATAAAAGATACCTCAAAGTAAGCAGTACCTCTAAATCGGTAAAATAGGTAATTTTACTTCTTTTTCTCTTTATCTCTTGGAAATAAAGTATTTTTGCGAAAAAGTATCCTATATTGAATCAGGATGCTAAGGTACTTCCTCAAAAAATATGTATAAAATATCTAAAATTTATAAAAAATTCTAAAACTTTTTAAAATATTTTAATAACAATGTAATTCCACAAGGTAAAAATAAAAATCAAATACAAATCCTATTCAATTCTATTCAATACCTTTAAACCGGAAATTGCGTATCTGGTTTGAAAACACTTTATTTTTTAAATAATTTGATACCTTATGAAGACGAATATGTCTTGATATAGTTAAATAGAGGCAAGGTAGAGTTATTTTCAAGTGGAGCTGCGGATCTGGGTATGCCCTCAAAGTTGGGTACCTACCTAGGGCTAGGCAGTGAAAGTGTATTTTTATGTAATTCAAATTCAGAATATTTTTAAATTTATATAGTCCTTGAAAATATCTACAAAAAATGTGACTACATGTCTGGGTTATCTCTGGAGGTTTGAAAGGTAATAACTTGGTATTTAAGACATGGTGCACTTATTTACGATCGAATTACTATCATAAGATATTTTATACATTTTTTTTTTTAAGTATAAAAGCTTTGTCCTAATTAGCTATTATAATAGCTCGCTGTTTTAAAAAATATTATTTTAATCCTTAAAAATAAAGTGCGCTTCGCTACACCCATCCACAAAAATTACAAAAAAGCATCGCTTACCTTTAACTCGAAAACGCACGCTATTCTCAAGACAAAACTGTTTCTATTTATATGCAAACTACAACTACGATGGATTATTCGATTGACATGCATTTTATTTATCCGGAAGATAATCTTGTGGCATTACATTTAAAATATGATTTCTGGCATATGACCGCCACGGCTGGCGCGGATGAAGTCCAATCTGGACGTCCAATTTTCGATGACTTTTTCCAACATTTGTGGCCGTATATCGGCAGTAACAAGGCGAATGTTGTCTTCCAAATGGTCAAGCATTTGTGGCTTGATGACTTTACATAGCCCCACAGAAAGTAGTCTAGCGGTGTTAAATCACAAGATCTTGGAGACCAATTCACAGGTCCAAAACGTGAAATTGCACTATTTGCAATCGTTATTCAGGCGTGAGTTTATTCGTGATGAATTGCCAAACCAAACTGAGAATAAATCACTTGACAGCTGTTAAGTCGGTCGCCATCTTAAAAAGTAATGGCAACTTAAAGTTCTATACCTCTTTAAAAAACACCTTTTATAAGGGTTACTTGTGCAAATTGTCAAGACTCTACAGTGTGTAGTGTTCTAGGTACACAATAATAATTTTTTACTTTGTATGGGATCTACCACACCCACTGTCCCAATCTGGTGTTGATTATGCTAGAATATGTAAATTTAAACAAGGGTTACTTGTGCAAAGTTTTAATAATAATTTTTCACTTTATATGTGACGCACCACGCCCACCCTTCCAATATATTTTGTGTTTTGTTAGACTGTGCACATTAGTATGAGGGTTACTTGTGCAAAATATGAAAGGTACAACGCCCGCTATTCCAATCCAGACTTTAATTCGCTAAACTGTGTAATTCAACAAGGGGTTACTGGTGATAAATTTTAAGGATCTACCTATTGTATTTACGCTAATTAAAAAATGGGCGTAACTGTGGGCATGGTAAATTTTCTTTGTGAAAAATCCTAAATTGGTTTATGATCAAGATTAAAAAAAATCGTGATACGATAACCAAAGAACCACATTTGATTTTATTTATATAGAAGAAGATTAGAAAAATGCAGGTTATAATGTATGTGATTCGCACTGTATAATAAAACTTGAAATACTTTCACCCTTTAGTTTTTATAACTGCAAAAATAAGCTTACATATGTATCATACCATACATAGTTCCAATTGACTGGTTAAAACTATTTGTTTGCTTTTTCCTCTCTCATTATTATTATTTTTATTATGACAATAATATACATATGTATATTGACAGCATTACATATTGGTATTAATTCTGCTATAAATATGTAAACCAATGCCAACAGGAATCAGTTCAATACTCTTCCAACCTTTCTGGTGTGGCTTTTGAGGAATAACAATTAATGAATTATGAAAAGTTAAACCAAAAAATAAATATGTATGTAAATTGCTGACGTTTCAGAAATGAGTATAGACAAATAAATACGTGCATTGTTTCTGCAGTCAATGGTAAAGTAAAGAGGTATATAATATTCAGGTCATGGAAAATAATAAATCAGTAAGTTATTTAATTAGCATTTTTCTTCATTATCTTGTTTATTATTACAGACTAAACAATTGAAATTAAATAATTAAAAATTTCATTAAATAAATCCTGAAGTGAATACATTAAGTTGAAACTTTTCTTTAAACTTAGTTCAGCATTAAATTTAAATCTAATACTTAATCTGTTTAAAATAACGTTCTTAAATATTCCCATAAATTTTCTTAAGTTCTGCAAAGGCATTATCTTCAAAAAAAAAAAAAATAATAAAATTGGGAACAATTCTCAAAAAATTACAAACCAAATTGTACTTAAACTTCATCATAAGTTAATAGATATTATGCACATGTGGTCAAAAGAACCATTAGAGGCAGATGGTGCAAATGTGCACACACAAAAATAAGAAAAACTACGGCATCATAAAAAAAAACTGCATGAAACTTAAATAACACAAAAAAGAAAATTGCAAAAAACAACCCATCTTGTGTAATTTATATCAAAATCACCTAACGGCAGCTGTAATAATGCAGTCAAGTTTTTCATCTTTTGCTGGAAGCAAAAAAAAACAAAAACTTAAGGAAATAATAGAACACACAGCTAAACTTGCACAAACATCTATCTCTCTAGAGCCCTTTATATTTCCTAGTTTACTGCACAGTTTGTAATGAAAAGATTTTTAAAGGTTTCAAACTACTTTATGCCCAGAAGAACGAGCAGAAAATTTCAAGTAACAATAAACACGAACGTCATCATCTGCATCATCATAGAAAATTTTTTATTAAGCATGCTAAATATTAGAGTCTTAATATTGTAAGCTATTGTTATGGTATCACACAACTAGGACAAGAATCTCTAATATGTATAGCTAGCTTGCATACGAGATCAATTAGATAATTCCGAGGCTTTTTGGATACAAGATATTTGTTTTGGTAAAAAATCATGTTGTCTCTCAATATAGTCTTAAAGGGGACATATTTAGCGTATTACTTGTTATTTTAATCTCTTTAAGTAATAATATTTTCCAAGACCCTCAAAATAGGCGTTGGTTTCAATGATGACCTCTTCGTTTAACCTAAATCTTGTACCGTCTAGCCATTCCTTAAATTTGGAAACAGGACAAAGTAAAGAGATGCATGGATGGATTTTATCAACTGTTTTAGAAGCGGTCTTTTGGCGCAATGTGTATTGATACGACCGCAAAGAAAGTCAGTAAAGTAATTTTTAACCATTAGAATTGATGGTGCAGAGTCGTCTTAAAGGCCAGGGCACATAGAATCCGTCATACGTTACACGTCGTCTTTCTCAACGTATAAGAAAGTTTAAATACAGGTATTCTAATGAGTGTTGTGACAATCAGTACGTCTCCGTTAACGCAAAGTACGAAAGTTGGTCAACTTTTGACGTACGTTGAGAGTAGTTGAGAGCGATAAATTGGTTTTTCTTTGTTTCTCTCTCTCAAAATTAAATTTTTGTGTTGAGTGGGAGCAAAAATAAAATAAAATACATCAAAATAAATAAATTAAATATATGTAGGTAAATGGTTAAAAAGCTTTTCAACTGTTTTCTTTTCTGATTTAATATACGTCAACAAAGTACTCATTGTGTCAACCTCTTCCGTTGTTACTTTGATTTCACTTGAGTACGTTAAAGAATAACGTATGACGGATTGCCCCGACCTTAAGGCCGATATTCACTATCATACTCTGTCGTGCGAGGTATCAAAGAGTATGTTAGTAAGGATTAGAACTGTATCTGTGTGAAAGACTTTTTGACAGTTCTGCACGATTTGAAAATCTTTTGAAAAATATTCATAAAATTAATTTCTCCATGCGATGAGAGTTGCAAAATCTTGTGTGGTAACTACAAGGCCATTTTTAAACTATTTTTTGGTTAGGATAGAATCCTGTCAGATTTATGTGTGATTAAATCGTACGATTGTGTGGGGCAGTGAAGCCTGCCCTTTAGTATTTTTTAATCCGGTCATGATTTTTTACGTAAAAAGTAATGTTCAATCAGCACACGAAATTCTCTTTGTTCCATTTTTCTTTTAATGGCTGCCAAAAACAAGTAAGATGTCTCTAACAGTTGCATTGCAAGTTAGTAGGGTGGAGATAGAAAAACATCGAATTATGAAACTCTCCTCGTACTTAAGAGACGTACATATATTGTAAATGCCATCATAGATAAGAGAAAAATAGAATGAAAACAGCAAATTAGGAAGTATACAAAATTTATGTACCAACATATAATTGTCTGATATTCTTGGTCAAAATACTCACATTAACCGATGAAAGCATGATGTTTATAATTTGAACAAAACATTTCGAAAATGGTCATAAACTTAAATCTCTGTTCTTTTGTATACAAAATGAGACATGCGAAAGAATAAAAAAAGTTTGTAGAAAACACACATCTTGAGGTGCCCTAAAGTGCTTTCAGTCATCTGTTAAAACATTCCTTCTCTTTTAACAAACGTAAATTGTTTTTAACACCAAAGCATTTCATTAGTAATGATACTCTTGTATAATTAAGGAGTATACCAAACAATATAATTAAGCCAAACCTTTGAGGAAAAATTAATTTGAGTTAAAGAAAAAAGAACTAAAAGAGGTCGGTCAAAAAAGATGCAATTGTGACCATACAAAATTTAACCACTTACGAAATAATAACGTCCCAATCCGGACTGTATTTTCTAGACTATACACATTAGCATGTTGGTTACTTGTACAAAGTTTCAAGAATCTACATATTGTAGTTATCAAGGGGCACGACAATAATTTTTTAATTTGTATGGGGCACACCACGCCCACTGTCCCAATCCAGTCTGTATTTTCTAGACTATGCACATTAGCATGAGAGTTACTTGTGCACCGTTTTAAAACTCGAATTATTGTAGTTCTCTAGGTAGACGATAATAACTTCTCACTTTCTATTTATTATAGTTTCCTAGTAAATAGATGATGGAATCGTAATGCGACGCCCACGTGATATACCAAAAATATTAGTGCCCTATTTTACCGACCGCATATTTGGTAACAAACTGTGAAATCTTCAGGAAGACCGTTCTATTGGTTTAGGCAGATATAGCTTTCCGACAAACAAATATACAAACATACAAACAGTTGCTTGCTTATGTAATGCGTTTGGTGATAACCACATGAGCAAGTGCTCATACTAGAATGGAAACTAGCTTACTGAACACATGGCCACTCATACTATATTGTTAGTGAGCATATCTCTGCTCATATCATAAACGCAATGAGCAGATCGAGTTAGTAGTGAACGCCGTACTTACTCGTCTCATGTTCGAAACACACAGTGTGTTTGTAGTTGTGTAGAACTTTTGGATAAGGCTTAGAGCATTATACATGCACTAGTGGTTTTTTGATTTTTGTATTTCTTAAGAAATAAAGAACTTAAATGAACCTAAGTAATGTTAATTTTTTTTTATACACTCGAGCTTTGTCCAGTTTTACTTAAGCCATAAAACTGCTTGAAGTCGCTCAAGTTCATTGTTTCTATATTCAAAATTTACTCATATTTTTTCAAACTTGCTTGTGGAAACTCGTCCAACTCATCGCATTTAGCTCGCTGGTCTTCGCCGTTTATTATTATCCACTCTTCGTTATTCGTGAGCAATTAACAGACATGAATTCAAAGAAATATTGTAATGAGCATCTTAAAACTTATTTATTTATTTGTGTGAGCTTCTACAACAAAACTTAGGTTTTAAAATAGTAGAAGTATATAATTAGTTAAAAACCAAAAATAATTCAGAATAATAAAAGAAATTAATAATGAATGAATTTTCCTGATGCGAACTACATTTCGGCATTGGAAAATAAATAATTAAGTTTAAAATTAAAAAAAAAAAATAAAAGTTATGTCCGAGAATAAAACTGAAAAATTTTACTCTAAAAATCTAATGCGTTGCCTGCTGCCGTAATGCTTGATGGGATAGTATTCCAGAGACTTATAGTGGGTATAAAGAACTGCCATTGCGATACTAGCGTTCGATATCTCATGGGTATTATTGTTTTGGTCCTTTCAGATCGGGTGAAGTTAAGACGATTGTACAATTCTTCGGTTTGGTGGGTACTGATTATTTTGTGGAGTAGTTGTAACGCTCTTATTCTCATTAGGTCATCGAGAGATTTCCTTAGAATAGTAGCTAATGTGATGACGATTCCCGTAGGATTTGAGGCCAAAGACGTATCTTGTAATATTATCACATGTAATGTTTAGCCTCGATCTGCTTATTGCGTCGCAGTTTGAAAATATTTTACAGGCATAAGTTAATTTAGGAATGAGGTACGTTTTCGCCAGTAGCGGTCGGATCCTAAATGGAGTACAAAATTGTGTTGGCCACAAGCTACGAAGCATCGAGAATGTTTTCCCACAGGTTGTTGAAATGTGGTCTAACCAAGTTAACATGTCATTGAATATAACACCCAAGTTCTTCACTTTTCGTACGACTTCAATTTGTTGGTTGTCGATATAGAGTCTTAAGTGATTGATACAATCTTTTATGAAGCAACATACATTTTGATTTTTTAGGGTTTGGACTTAGACCATTTATACCGCAACACTTTCTAAGTCAGCATTAAGCTTTTCTTCGAATCCGTTTATTCTGCTGCTTAGGAAAGTTGACGTTGTTGATGAGTTAACCTCTACGTACTGTTCTCTACCAGTGAGATAGGAGTGCATCAATTTGCAAGATGTTGTTGAAAAATACATCATTTTCTTCAATTTCTGAATTAGAATGGTATAGTCGACAGTGTCGAATGCCCTGGAATGATCCAAAAGAACTAATATTGCCATATCCCGTCATTTAATTCTCGTCTTAGATCTACAGCTATATCGGCGAGAGCCGTGACACAACTGTGATTAGCCTAAAAACCAGATTGTTTTGATGTTAATAAATTATTGTCTTCGAAGTGTTTAGTTATCTGCTGATGAAGAATTTTTTCAAAAACTTTCGACAGGTATGGTCAAATAGCGAAGGGCTGATATTCTGATGTTGATTTTCGGAATGGGTATACTTCTGCTAGCTTCCAACGTTTTGGATAGATGCTAGTTGTAATTATATAATTGAAAAGATGTGTGATAATCGGCAGTAAATGAGGAAGGACCATTTTAAGGAAAAGTTGGTGGATTTCATCGACTCCTACGGCGTTAGATTTAATGTTAAGGTAGGCGAAGCCAGCTTTGCATCTACAATACAGCAGGAATTACTGTATTCCTGCTTACTGTTTGCAGGTACAAAAGACAGCAAGAGTTCCTTTTGAGCTAGCAAACTCGTTCAGACACAAAACGAAAACAATATGGAACCGAGCTACCTCTTCTACATCGTTAAACGTTATATTGGTTTAAAAGAAAAATTTTGGTTATAATTTTGTCAAACTATATTTGAGATGGGGACTATAAGAGGCAGTGGTAAAGTGTTGCAATATATTAAAAGACGAAACTGAGTTTTGGCTATATCCTTGTTTAATAAACTTTTAATGTAATTTTATATTGCTTGTTTATATATACAAGATTTCTTACTGTAAAAAAAAGATTATTTCAAACAACAAAAAGTTGTTCGTTGCACAAGGTAAGTGTGTAAATGAGTACGTGTATGTTTCACTTAAATAAATTTTAAGCAAAAGTGCTGCTGTAGTAAAAAATATCAACTACTCATCTGTTTTATCTTAAAGTTTAAATTAAGTTTGCGGTTGTTAACTTTTTTACTTTAACATGTTGTGTTTCTCTGAAAACACGCTCTATATCTATAACAACTTGAAACTCACATCAGCTTTACAAATCTCTACTCTATTGTGTTGTTGTTTTTTTTTTAAGTTTTTACTAGTGCTTCTATTAGAATTTCCTTTCAGGCACAATATTACCATTTTTAATCTCAAAGTGAGATATTAGGTGGCAAACATAGTTGCTAAGATACCATAATTGCTGTTGATTATAAATGACGTAGTACATACTTACATTCATACGTACTTTTTTCAACTACATCCCATATGAAGTATTTATGTATACTTATATTAACACCACATGTATATTTATTTTGAGTACTTTAACAACTTATTGTTATTTCTGTTTTTTTTACTATACATATTCCACTTTAAGACATTTGTTGAAATTGTATTCAACTGCCTAACGTTCAAGTTTATGCCCAGAAAGTCTGCATTATATGTGTAGGATGAAGTTAGTTACGCTATGTCTCTATGGCTACATTATGCTGGTATGTGTGTGGCATATGTTTTTTTTTTTTTTGTTACCAATTTGCCTTAAAGAATGATTATGTGCTTTACTTCAGAAGCATCATAATTATTGCGTTGTATGAAGTTTTAGAACGTTTTTTTTACATTCTTTAACAAATAATATTATATTTTGTATTTATTTTATATTTACTTTTAATTGCATCTCACTAAACAAATTTAGAAAATTCCAAAGTAAAAGGATAATTTCCATTTCAGTGAAAATATTTTAAATAATTACTTTTGTTTCAAAAATTATTAGAAAAATTAACTTTCCTCCACATATTTTGCTATATCTTGCCAAGTATATTTAGTTAAAAAAATATAAGATAACTCTTTTCTGTTTTTTTTTTATATTTTTACTAGCTGTGCCCGTCACTTCGTCAGCGTCCTGACAATATTTTGTTAGAGTTTGCTTTGAAAGTAATCAACTCCCAATTTTTAGACCCTTACAGGTGTCAAAAATTTTTTTATTTGAAATAACATAAAAACGACGTTATTATATTATTAAATTTATACGTACTATTGTTTATTTTTAAATTATATATACTTATTTGATTAAATAAAAGAATTGAAAAAAAAAACGACAAGAAAACCTTATATTATTAATTAATTCTAAAATAACCACATTCACTCTTTTCATTTAATTAATGAACATCTGAATTATAATTAATTTAACTTTAATTTATAACTTTTGTAACAAAAAGTCTTTACGGTCATAAGAAGATTATAAAGCAAATATTAAACCAGATAATTTTTTTTTTTTTTTTTAGATAAGACTCCTTTATTTTCATGTTTATTTTGAACCAAAAGCCTTTTGCACCAGACCGCTTAAGATAATTAAAGGCAATGAATAAACAATTCATTTACGTATAATTAAAAAAATGTAAATGGCAAATAGCAAAGGAACCTACGATAATGGTAGCCAATTAAAAATTAAAAGATGATTAAAGGAATTGAGGGCATTCATTAATATTAATTTACAGAAAATTTTAGTTTAGTTTGATTAGTATTTATATGTTTGTGTTTAAATCGTATATTGTAGAAAACAGTAAAGGAAAAAAATGTTTTTTCAAAGCAATATGTTTTATTAAAGCATTCGTTTTAAACACAATCTATTCTAATTGTGTTAAGCTTGTTGTTATGACTAATACTTTTTATTTGATTTTGTAGAAGTCAAAATACAATAGAATCAAATGGGCTGCTTATTCAAGAAAAAAATCCGTTTTAACATTTTTTTATTTGAGATTATTGTAGCTAAGAAAGAAAACCGGAAGTAAATAAAAGCTAGCAAGTTCAAGAATACGAAAAAATATGAAATTTCTATACGTATTTTCTCCCCGTTTTGACATATATTGTCTTGTACTCAGTACAATTTGCTCTTACACTGTTCTATTTTCCATATTCCATACAATTTTTGACAGATCTATGTATATATGGAACAATGTAAAATATACTTTACATATTTCAGTCTATATTTGGTATGAGATCTGGGATATTCCGAATGTCATATTTAAGTGTCAGTTATGCAGAAAAAATCAAATTTATTTTGTTACTTCTGTGTTTTTTACATGCATAAATAAGAATATTTATTGCATTTACGTCATTAAAAGGAACATCAAGAAAAAATTAAGTTAATTATAAAAGAATACTTAAGCAAAAAAAAAAAAAATAAAATGAAATCATGTAGAAATAGTTAAGGTCATCAGTCATTGGGGCATTAAGACATAACCAACCACAGTGCATAACCATCCTCTAGATTAATACCGAAAACCGAAAAGAGATAACTCAAGGTAGGTAGCATGGATAGAAAAAGCTAAAACATTAAGATTTGTTTAAATAAACAAAGAAAAAATTAAAATTAAATAAAACTAAATTCAATTAAGAAATTAACTTATTCATCAATTTCTACATTTACGTTCTATATAATTTCAAGCACCTATATACTCTATGTATTTTTAAATTTAAGTATACGAACATTATCTTGTAATAAACATAAAGGACTTGAGGTTATCAATTTTCAAATCCTCCAGTTTTGTTTTCTTTTTCTTTTGCTGAAGGTCAGTAACAGTCAAATACTTAAACAAAAAAGATACAACACCAGCAATAACTACATAAAGACAATGTTAAAAATTATATGATGAGAACAAAAGACAAGAAAAAAATAGAAATATCATCAAGCTATTTCCGTTGGATTTTTTTCTTCTCTTTTCTCACTTTTAAGCATCTTCTTCTTTTTTGGAATAATATAAAACCGATGTGATTAATTACAGCTAATCAACAAACACACCAACAACAAGAGCAACAACGTCTAAAGCTGCAAGGACATTAACAACTTTAACTACATGGTATGAGTTTGTAAACAAAGATGAATTTTACATCGACAGCAAAATAAATTGATTTCGCCCTGAAACTGTTTTTGCTTTTTTTGAACAATTTTGTTCTATATTAATAAATTAACCCTGTAATGTCCCCCTTAATGGTTTCCCTGAAATAAAATGACTTTTAAAAGCACAATGATAGTTCATTGTTCTCCCAGAGGTCATTATAGGGATGTATGGTTTAAAAGCGTTTAACCAATTTGAGATTCGAAAACATACAAAAATGAGAGTTTAAAAATAATATTAATAATAACTTAAGTCAAAAGTAATAATTTTGTATTAAGAGATTTGAGGATACTGTATCAGATATATATTCTTAAACTTCATTGTAGTTGACTTATTTAGGTTTTGTAGATCGCAAAGAAATAGACAGTTGATTATTCCGATGTTGTCTTCTATATTGGAGCGTTCGTTCTCGTATCAAGAGAATTTAATAATTTAAGATTTTTTAAGATTATTTGATTGCTCTGTTGGCACTTATAAAAATAAACTTTTTGGGTTTATTCAGTCTAAATGATAAAAGGCTTTTTTTATACTTTTAGGGCTCTGAAGTTCGATTTTTGATTAAAGGCTTTAGAGCATTTTGGAAAGACTATTATTAATTAACATACATATGTATATCTTGAAAGAAAGATTTATGGCAATTTTGCTAATATAATTTTTTTTTACTGATTGTAATGATTTTTTTGGTTAATTTTTATATATTAATTTTTGTAATTAAACAATTTTAAATAATTAATAAATTAATTATTTAGGCTTAAGTTCTTAATTATAAAGGGATAAAGAAAAATTAGATACCAGCAAAGCAGTATGCATTTTCTAGGGAGCTACGTCCGTCATCAGTACTCTTCGTATCGATCTACCCGATAGTTTCTATTGTTATTAATTTTCTATTTAAACAAACTTATCAAAGAAATATAATATGAGAAATTTTTAATTTTACATTATATTTCATAGGAGATAGAGCTTTTTGAATTTATTTTACACTTGTAAACTCTATTTTCTTTTTATATTATACTACCATGTAATCATTTTTGCTAATTTTTATTCTCTTTGCTGGTATCTAATTTTTCTTTATCTCTTTATAATTAAGAACTTAAGCCTAAATAATTAATTTATTAATTCAAAAATAGTTCAAATAAAATTCATATAATTTTAAACAATTTTAATGTATTTTTATAGTTAAATCTACTTTATGTTCTTTATTGTATTTTCTAGTAGTTATTTAAATAGTAGTATAAAAGACCGCTTATGACCTTACGGCTAGGTTCTTGAATAAATAAATAAAAATAAAAATAAATATCTAGTCTTGTAAGACATTCCGTGGGGTGGGTAGACTTCAAGAGGTTGTTAAATCAAAAAGAAATTCAAATCGTAATCAAAGTGTGTTTTCTCCACGTGTACATGCGCAAACACATAATAATTTTAAGGAGAAATTATCATTATTATTATCCTTATCTAAAATAATTCTTAATCCTTTGTATAAAAATGACGAATAATAAAAATATAATAAAGTTAAAAATTGTGTCCCCATATAAAAACGTGCTTATAACGAGTATATACATACGTTTTTATAATTTCTTCAATTATTCTTTTAATGACATATAATTAAATTCACAACTGCCATATAAAAACGGCTTTTATTTTTCTTTTAAATCTTCAGAAAATCATCAGCGAATAATTTTACAATTTAAAAAAATTAATTGTAATAAATTGTACTGTAATATGGAGCCCTTCGTATGTATAATATGGAGCCCTTTGTATGTCAATCCGAATTTGCTTTTAATTAAAATGGTAAATACCGACGGTCTTTACGGGAAGGTATAAAAACAGCATTTCATTTACTGGCTAAAAACATCCAATCGGCTTAATCACAAAAAAAAACTAAATTTTTTTATCAGCGGTTTTTATATTTTTAAGCATAACAAATAATTATCTTGGTTTAAAAGAGTCATTTTGTATTTAAATTATTAAATGTTCCTTATCACTTCCTTACATATAGTATAAACAAAGCTTTTCAATTGTAATCTCCTAAATGGAGGTGCTGTAGCTTAAGTGGTTAGCACGTTGACTACTAAGCAATGGTCACGAGTTCAATACTCAGCCGATGCAACATCAATCTTTCTGATATGTATTATTTTTTCTTGTAATAATGCATATCACCTCCTTCGCCGGTATTACCACATAGCACTAAATCGTCGGCGAAGTAAAATAATTATAAATTGGCTATGCTAGCTTAAAATTAATTTGCCTAAATCACACCAGAGGCGCTGCAACTCTGTTCTTAAAATAATCATAACGTGAAATTGCAGTGTTGCCAGATGCGAAGCTTCACTTCACTAACCATCTGTCTTATCTACTTCTCTTATCCCTTTCCGAAGGAAATAACACAGTTAATGTAGGCATTAAATACCTGAGTGTTACTTCTCTAAAAAAAAAAAATAATGTATATAGATAGCAATTGTTTTTATATACACATTTTATTGATCGCATACTTAAAGGGTTAAATGTAATCTTACTATTTAAACTTTTATACTACTAGCTTCGCATCAGTGTTAAATAAAGATACAAAAGTAAGGAAATTTATTTCATAGGTTAATAAACAATGAAAAAATAATGCAAATAGCATTAAGTGGCATTAATTTTCATTGTAAGATTTCTTTAGCTACTCTTAACAAGTAATAAATATATATTTCAGGTAAAAAAATTTTGAAAATTGGGAAAAACTAACAAAAACTTTAAGAATTCTAAATCATATAAAGCATAAAAGCATTTTAAATAAAATTTGGGCAGTGAAATAACTTTTGCTTATTTTCGTATAAGCATATGTTCGTTAAATTTAAGATGACTACATTTACGGAAGCCATTTATCTGTAATTAAATAAAATTGAATTGTGAATAAAACGCCATTTTTGAATGTTTTATAAGTATTGGAAAAGGTTTTTATTTTGCTTTTCCTCATAGTGCCAGTAAATTTTACTTTTATTGTTTTTATATTTTCCTAAGGATATTTCCACAATAAATGGGTTTTATACCTCCGAAAGTTTGGGTTTTTATCGCAGTAAATTTTCTTTGATAAATTTGGCGATAAATAATGATTAGTTTCTTGCAAATGAATTTATTTGATTTCGTTATTTAAGACCATTGCCAAATGCATAAAGTCATGATCTGTTTGTAGCTAGTTTAGATTAATACTTTTTAAAGCAAAAATTTAGATATTATTTTACTTAATTTGACTAAGAAATCTAATAATGGTATGGGAAAATAAAGTGTGCTGTATCGTGCTCAGTGTAGTAAAATATTTAATAATCTTCTATATATATAAAACACGATGTGTGTATGTATGTAACGGATGGACTCCAAAACGGCTAGGCCGATTTTGATGAAATTTTCGGGGAATCTTTAGAATATCAAAATTTTCAAATTTTCAAAATGTTGCCGAGTTTTCGGTTTATTTGCAAAATATTGACATCATTTGAAAACACATGATATTCCGCGCTTACTAAGGTGCCACATTGTACAATAAGTTAAAGATAACATTATATTATCAATCCATGATAAACAACTTTGTGTACTCTTGCATTTTCTGTAAAAAAAAATTATGATAGGTATTCAATGGATTTTTATTTAAAGGCCGTAAATTTCGTTAAAAGCTCAATTTAAATCGTGTGGTAATACAACACTAATGTTTGCTTAGGGCCAGCAACGCGCACCGGGTCAGCTAGTAAAATATTTTATTTTAAAATTTTAAAAATTATTGCAAAGCTCTGTAATTGTAATTGGCTACATCTGTTGTGCAATTTTGTTAAAAATATCCCACTTTCAAAAACAAAAGGTGCGCAACTGTTTAAAATATCCCAGTTTAGGAACTAGCTCTTTTCCCCCAACAAATAAATTGCATTTTTATTAAAAAAACGTTATGGGTAATTAGCATAATATTAAATAATTAATATTTAAATTACCAAAAATTTTATTTATAAATTCTTATAATTTATGTTAAAAAAAACAAGTACTCAGTTTTATTAATAATAGGTGAAATAAAATAGAAAAAAATAATATCTTTAAAAAAAGTTGCGCTAGTTCAGAGCAATAATTTTTTGTTTACTAAAGTTGCTTGTAGGCAACTTTGGGCAACGGTGGTATTTAAAATATTGTAATCAAAGACATAAGCAAATCGCAGCGGATATAGAAGCTGTTGGAGTTTGAATGGGAAGTTTCTAGTGATGAAGAGAGTGCAGATTATGAGGTTCAGTTTTTAGAGAATGCTTCGAAAGCATTTTCGGAAAAAGGTGAAGAAATCGAGATGGAGTCTTATATTATTCTTGAAAGAAATAGATATATTTTGCGAGAAAAACTCCAATGAGTAGTAACAAATTTAAATCTGAATCTAATTAAAAAAACTTGGCAGAGGTTCTTTAACATATGTATGTATATAGCATAGTATAAATAGCATAGTATATGTAAATTTTTTTTTTTTTTTGAAAAAATAGACGAACTTGGCAATATAGGTTCGATTCTACTATCAAAGAGTAGTATAACCCTGTACTCATTTTGCCATCAGTTTTTGTCTAATATCTTATTCAAACTAGGTGATAGCGGCTAACTTTGTTCGGCAATATTTCTTTTTTTAACATAACTTTAGGGACTCTCAAAAAAACTATGAAAAAACTGTACTAACAATAGCATTTGTTATTTATAAATCCGCATTGTTGGGGCCTTCATTTACGTCATATTTTAGAATTTATTAATTTCAATTTGAAAATTTCAGATATTACTTGGTTTAAATTAAATTTGAATTAATTTCATATCTTTTGGATTCACTCTGTATTTAATTTCCAATATTCTCTATACTTGTTTCCAAAATTATTACATAGTTACAGTTTTAGAACTCTTGTAAAGTATAAAAAAGCAAATAACAAATAAATGTTTGCAGTTCTTTTTATAACGTTTTGTCGAAAACAAGTTCGTTGTTCTTTTCGTCTTGCCCCTGTGCAATTGTCGTTCTCGTTAATTAAAAATTCATCATAGTTATCTATAAATCATACATGCATAAAATAAATTTTTTTATTAACCTTCCTGACCATTTCGTCGGTCCGTGAGACCGATGAATCACTTTTGTGTTAATTTCACGAAAACTCATCTTAGTTATCTATAAATCATACACGCATAAAATAAATTTTTTTATTTACTTTCCTGACCATTTCGTCGGTCTGTCAGACCGATGAATTACTTTTGTGTTAATTTCACGAAAACAAAAAATTGCAACACCATCATTCTCTCAGTATCTTCATTATTTCTCATTATACAACGTTTAGTGTAACAAGTGCGTTTGAGTTAAAGTGTTGTACCGGTGATTGCTAATCAGACAGTCTGTGAGACCGACTTATAGTTAAGTGTCGCATTTTCGATAGGTAAGCTGGTTTTGCTAAATTGGAAATTTTTAGATGAAAATGGACAATTAGGGAATAGTTTATATGATTTAATAAAATAATTATGTTCAAAGTTAATTATCGTTAGATTTTCGTTAGATATGGCAGATATTGAGCGCATAAGAGCTATTCTGAATGAAATCGATTCAGATCTAGATTCTGATGTGAAAAGTGGTACTGAATACGAAGATAATATTTATGTGTATGAAGCAAACACTGATACTGAAGAAGAAGACTCAGAGGAAAGTGATGTTGAAGATTTACAGGATGCTGAATCGAGCCGCAAGCTCTAACGACTGATTGAAATTTACAAAGACGAACCTCATAATGAAGCATATATTTTAAGCATTTTGAAATTATTTTTTTTTAGTGTTCCTGTTTTTTTTTTTAAGTTATTGTATTTTTTTGTTTACTTCTAAAATATATGATAATAGAAAAACAACATTTTATAAATGTTGTGTTTTGTGAATGAATTTTTTTTATTTTTATATTAGGTCTAGGATCAAAAATGCCAAATTATTGTGATGAAATATAAATTGATGCTGTGAGCTAAAAAAAAACTTAATTTTGTTTTTTTTCTTACTTCAGTTATTTCAGATTAGTTTGTTAAATATGACCACTGCACAGAAACTTTGGAATAGTTTTGAGATAGCGACAAATACTTGAAATCGGTCTTAGAAACAACGATATGGATTAAAAATTAGTTGCAAAAACGTTTTAAAAAGTTGTGATACAATTAATTGTTTCCCTTAAAATTAAAATTATGCAATATTCACCATTTGTAATAAATTTTATATCACAAGTATATGAATTGATTTCAAATGCGAAGAATTTTTCTATTTGTGAGATACTTTATTATTGTTGTTATAACTTCACCAGGTGCTAAAAATTGTACAAATTTAAACAAGCATAGTTAAAATCAAACCACTCTTCGGATAATTTTTGATTGGAACTAAGTGGTATAGTTACTTAGGCACTTAAATAAATGTCGTTAGGATGCATGAGATACATACTATATATTCATCTTTTACAATGTATTCAAATATTTTTTTAATACAGACTATAACAGACCTATTATTATAACTGGCCAATAGCTAAGAATAAGATTTCATCGGAGAGATAAGTGGTTTTTCATTATTATAAGTAAGCTTAAAATAATCTTTTACTATCACGTGCTTTAAAAACTACTTATACTTCTGATAAAATCCTAACTTTAGCTATTGGCAAGTTATAATAATGGGTCTAAATTTGATAAACAACACATTTTTAAAAATATTACTTTTGGTTTAAAATGTTTTAAACTTTTTGAGATTTTTTACAACGATGCAAAATAAATTAGAATTATAAAATTCAGTTATTGCCAAAAATATATTGAGGTTTATGATAAAAGTTTTCTCTACCTTTACATAGCTATTAAGATTACAGGTTGTAAACCACAAACACATTTGCTGTCAATTGCTGTTTAGCTAAACTTATTTAAGATCATGAATAGAAATTTTAACAGTACACTGTAGTTGTTATAATAAAAATAAAAATTTTCAAAATGTAATGTAATGTAATGTAATGTAATGTAATGTAATGTAATGTAATGTAATGTAATATAATGTAATGTCGTAAAATGAACCATTTAATTTTATCACAAAATAATAATTTTTATAGGTGTATGCTGTAACCAAACTAAACTCAAATTCTTATGTCTATAATTTACTTTACTTTGGGTTCTCTATAAATTCATAGTTTATTTGCTTTTATAATTGAGAAAATATTTTCAAAAAATTTATACAAAAATAAAATTACTGAATTTATAAATTTTGTGTGGATATCAAAAAACGAGTGCAATTGGAAAGTGGTAAAGCGTAAACAAACTACAAATACAAATTGCATTTCAAACAAGGCGTTAAGAACACACAGCCTTATTTCACATAAATGTCTCAAAATTTACTTGGCAACAACAAAGAAACTAACAGAATCCTTAATACAAATGTTTGCTTAGAAATTACCTAAATGTATATGTTGAACAATTTGGTTATCAGCACAGCTAGAAAGTGTGTACATGTGCATATGAGAGTGTAAGACAAGTAAATTATAAAGTGTGTTGTGGGCTTCGTAGTAATCGAACGCATAACCAGTTAATTACGGAAAATTTACTTAAACGAGATATTATGACTTTAATATTGATTGAAGCAGTATTAAACCAGAAGGAAATTTAAGATTTCTTTTTCAGTTATTTATAAAGATTTTGATTAATAAATTAAAATTGAATATCAAAATGTAGTAATAACAAAATGGCGTCCCAAAGGGAACTCCAATAGGTGTTGTAATTTGATATATATGGCCTTATATTTGCACTTCTAGTCATATAATTAAAATTTACACAGGGTATGTTTACTGTATCGGCAATAGCAAGAATCGTAAAAAAATAAAATTTAAAGGGTTTCCCCATAGGTGATTTAATTGGCAGTATATGACCTTATATTGACAGTATATTGAACCATTACAGATAGACACTTGAAATTTAGATAGTATATATCTGCTATAACAGCAATTTTCTATAGTAAAAAGTTTCCCCATAAAAGACGTATTTGATACACCAATGATCATAATAATAGGTAGAACAAATTTATGAATATTAAAATATTAATAAATAACAAATTCCTATTTTTAAATGAAACAAAATTACTAACTTTATAAAGTTTTTGTATATGGCAACGTTACTAATTTCAAAAATATGGCAAGTGCTGCTGTATTTAGACTTTATCACTTAACAGATTGTGTAAAGTGCGATAGTAAACTGATCACAATAATAGGTCCAAAAAATTTTTATCTAATATTGTGAAAACTAAAAGTGATATTTTTTTTATTATTTTATCGCTACATAAAAGTGGTAAGAGCATTTAAAAACTATAAGAAAATATTCAACATTAAGTGTGTACTTTTCAGGGTTTAAAATTTTTCATTTGTGAACATTCAAAAATCAACATTCATGATATTTTTCATAAGTGAGAAATCTAAAATTTTATATTTATTTTTCATACACATACATGCATACATGTACATATGCGTGTACCTGTTTGTTTTTGTAATATACATACATACCATACATGATAAGTGATAAATTAGCTTTTTGTCATTATTGTTCTTTGTCATAAATGTATAAGTACATTTATGAACATTAAAAATTTATCATAAATGAACATAAAATAATTTTCTGCCTACGATCGCACATGTATGTACATATCAACATTTTTTTTAAACATATTTAGGTACTTACATGTAAAAGGGAAAAGAAAGAAAATCCGTAATATTCTTCTGCATATGTATGTAAGTGTATTTTAAACAGCATTGCCGTTTTGGTCCAAAAATTTTTAAATTGGTCCGTTTTGGTCCGTTTTGTCGTTTATTATTTTTCATTCTATTTTCTTTTTATTTTTAATGTACGGCAAACATCTCTTATATTCAAAATAGTTTTTACACACCGATATACGTTCACAAATTAATTATTAAAGACGTTTTAAAAGTTTTCTAAACTAATTGAATGTGATGCTGATTTAATAGTAGCAGAATGGAATTTGCTGCGGCTCAGCGAAATAAAAATCTCCACTAATTTAAATATAAATGACTTTTGGCAAGAAATAGTATCAATAAAAAACGGTTTTAACGAAAAATTTTTTGGAAATATTTCTGATTTTATATTTAATTTGTTATCTCTGCCACATTAAGAAATTAAGAAATAAACTGGAAGTAAATACTATCAACAGTATTATGTCTTGCAAAGAAATTATTGAAATAAATAATCCACACTATATGTGATCAGCAAAAAGAGACATATCTAATCAAATATAAAATAATTTAATTTTATGTGCTAATGAAATATTTTACCTAAATAATTTTTTATAATTAATATTGTTTGTCCTACAAATGATCTCAAACAGATTAAACAATTTGTTGTTATTAATGTATTTAATACATGCCAATAATCATATAAAACGTGTTATGTTTCATTGTTCTTTTTTAACGGTAAATGTAAAATACATACACAAAAAGAATGAATAAGATTATATTAGTTCTCGGCATTTTAAATTTAGTTATTTATAATTTTCATTATATAATTTTTTTCATACCTGAATTATTTAAATCACATAAATTATGTTTCAAAACTTTATTTTACTTAATAAAATGTTTTTTAAAAAACATTAATTGGTTTATTAATTGAGTTTTAAAATTGGTCCGATGCAAACGGTTTTGGTCCATTTTTGGGAAAATTTTGGTCAAGAAATTTTTTTTCCAACGGCAACACTGATTCTAAATGTTATTTTTCGTGTTATTTAAAAAAGAAATAAAAAACATACATATTTACGTGCATTTCTATACGTGAACGCTTAGCGTATATTTTTCTACGATCTTTTCATTTTTGAAAAATTATCAAAATTGTATATACTCATATATGAACACTCAAATATGTACAGAAAGAAAAAAAATAATAAATAGAAACGGCTTTAGAAATATACTGCAAAATAAAGATCTGATAAATGTAAACAATTGAAAAAAATAAAAGAAAGGGCAAAAGAAATAATTTAAATTAATTACTTTAGCAGAAAATTATGGATAAGAAACGGTATAACTCTCTTCTATTAGCTATTTAAGCTGAGCACAACATGTTGACTTTAGGTAGCTAAAATATTTTATGATACAATAAATACCCAACTGTTGAGTTGAGCGCAGCTAGTCAACAACCCTTTTCTAAGAAAAGTACCCAACCGTTGCTCAACAGTTACGTCTTATGAACGTGCCCAATGTAAACACAAAAAAAATCTGTAGTCTATCACACATGTATGATAAGAAACAGCTAAAAAATAAAATGTACATATTCATGCATAAATGAACAGTGAGTGTTCATTTCGGTACTCTGGTATATTTATAGTAAATGGGTAGAAATAAGCATTGCAACTCTGATGATCGAACCATAACTAAAATTTAAGAAAAGAAGAAAAATCGTTAACAAATATTTCAAAAAGCCTGGTAAATTTTGTCCACAATGCATTAAAATGGAAACAAGCAACAAAAAGCCGTGGTAGAACCCACAACATGTGTCCCGCTACTGATCGTCATAGTTCTTCTATACCCTTCACCATGGTGATTTTATTTATACAGACATGTACAGCATTCATATTGTTGATATTTACATAAACTGAAATTAGGCGTATGAGAAATAAACACATTGGGTCTCATGCATAAAACGTGAGCTTGAGCTCGGACTCGATTTTTTGAGTAAAAGGTGCTTGTCGTATGCATAATAAAATTTGAAGTATTTGCTTTTACTCACGGCTCACATTTGATCTCGTCTTGCTCAGTTTGAGCTAAGTGAGATGAGCTTGAGCTCATTTTCATATGCATAAAAACAAGCTTTTGCTTTCTTTTTTTGCTCAAATTTTGTTGAGTCTGCCTTATAATTGACTCGCGCACACTAAAAAGGAATCATGGCTGAATATTTTGTGCCACAAAGAAATACAAAATGTTATCAACAGCGTAAAACAAATTAAGCAAGTGAGGATAAAAAATTATAAAGGTTTGTATTTTTAATTATTAATATTTTGATATAATTAATAACACAGTATAACATTTTTCAGTTAATTGATTGCCAACTCAATTCTGTGAACTGTATGTGAAATTAGACCCAAAAAGACGAAGTTCTACATCATTCGTTTTGTCTTCTTACCTGCGATTTGAAGTTAGTATCGATTTGAAGTTAGTACTATCGTATAGGGGAATTTATCACGTTTTAGGCCCTGTTGTTTGACATAGCTCGACAACCACTAGCCCAATTTAGTTGAAATAAATTTTAAAAAATTAAGAATTAGAATTCCCTTAATCTGTTCATATATTGTAACACTTTCGAAGTTAAAAATGAATGTATGAAGGGAAAAAATTATTTTTTGCCTAAAAATTTAATTTTTTTTTTTTAAATACATAAAAAATCCAAAATGGAAAAAAGTTTCAAGTCTAGTTATTTTTTCGCAAAGTCACATAACCTATGAGCAAAATGAGACAAAGATCATAAAAATCGATGCACGCGTTTGTCATTTATTCACAATTAAGTAAATGTATGAATTTTAAAAATTTGCTCGAGATATGCACAACATTATTTGGAGAAAACATTGACACCTTTTTCATGATTCTGAGAATTAAAAAAAAAGGAATAAACAAAAGGTTATTTGATTTTTATGATTGCGGTAATAAATGTACGTGGACAATTAAACGGAAAGTGGACCTTTTTATTATTTGGATTTTTCCGGTGGCTACCTATATGATTTTTTTTACAGAAATTGCACCCACATTTAAGGGTGGTCATTATTTGGAAAGTTTTGCACAGTTTGAAACGTACAAGTGCTGAATCAGGTATATAGCCAGCCGCCCTTAAAATATGCGCCCATTTATAAGTACCTGGCAGTAAAATATTAAAAAATACGTTGTATTTATAGGTGTGCATTGATCGATTTTTGGCATTCAGCCAGTGCCGACGAACGCGAACAGTAAAAGTGATTTTTCTCCAGTTTTTTAAAAGTGAATAACAACAAAATATAAAATATATCAATATGGAAAACAACAAGTGCTCATATTTGGATGAATATTGTTACGCTTGTGGTCATATCGTCCGAAAAATACAGAAAAAAGATCGAAAAAATTTGTTTACTGAGCAATTCAAAACCGCGTATTGTAATTATTTCGATGAAGCAGATTTAAGTGGTGCAAATTTTACGCCGAACACAGTGTGCAACAGTTGTTATACTACCCTTCTTAAATGGATTCACGGAAAAAGTAGAAAGTTATCTTTTATGAAGCCAGTAATTTGGGTGGAAGACACAACTGGACATGATGAATCCAGGTGCTATGCATGCATAAATTTTCGTCCTGGATTAAACAGACAACAATTGAAAACAAAAGTATACACTGCTGCATTTACTGCCACAATTACCTCAGGAATCAGACGAACAAGGAGAGAGGTTCCACCAGGTGACCATGCCATTTGAAAAGCGGTTCAAAAGCAAAAAGTTGGATACATTGCTTGCGGAGGTTTGTTGGTGGAGTTCTACAATTATGCAGTTTGAAGAAAGCACCGAAGATGAAGACATTGAAATTGGTGGACACAGTGAAAGAAACACGCCTTTGAATAGTATGTGTATCTCGGATGACGATACAGACTCAGACCATGAATATGAACAACCTTGAACAACCTACGAAGAAAACAAGATCATCAGAACCACAAGCGTCAACTTCTACAAGGATGGATATTGCCAATAATTGAAAAAATGTTCTAAATTTTGTTTTTATGCATATTATAATTGCGTATTAATTGCATATTATTTTATTTTCATTAAGTTTTTATAAATAAAGTTTTTTTTTGCATGATAATTTTTTAATTTATATTTTTATTCTAAGGGTGGTGGCTATAACTGATTTTTGAAATTCATACCTTTACTCAATTGCGAATAAAAAAAAAAATTTAAATTTTTAGGCAAAAAATAATTTTTTCCCTTCATACATTCATTTTTAACTTCGAAAGTGTTACTTGTATAGGAAAACAATATATGAACAGACTAAGGGAATTGTAATTCTTAATTTTTTAAAATTTATTTCAACTAAATTGGGCTAGTGGTTGTCGAGCTATGTCAAACAACAGGGCCTAAAACGTGATAAATTCCCCTATACGATAGTACTAACTTCAAATCGATACTAACTTCAAATCGCAGGTAAGAAGACAAAACGAATGATGCAGAAATTCTTCTTTTTGGGTCTAATTTCACATACAGTTCACAGAATTGAGTTGGCAAATCATGTGTTGTACTGTGTAATAAAATGATAAATATATAGGTTTGATGATAGTAGTTGCTGGTTGGCTAATTAATTTTTTGAGGGTTCAGAAGACGCAAGATTGATGAAATTCGGCTGTTTTTAAAATTTTGTGCAGATCCTGGATTCCAAAATGGTATAGCCACAGATATTGGAGTCCATCAATCAACTGTGTCGCGAACTGTTGCGGAAGTTGTGAAACTTATATCTGCCAAAGCAAGCGAGTGCTTTCCATTTGCAATTGGAGTGATTGATTGTACTCATATAAAAATTAAAAAAACAACAAATCAAATCGATGAGTATATTTATAGAAAAGGCTTCCACTCTATAAATGTGCAGGCAACTTGTGATGCAAAAGAACTTTTTACAAGCGTTGACATATCCTAGCCTGATTCAGTTCATGACTCACGCATCTTACAAAACAGCGAGCTCTGTAGAATAATGCAAAATGCAACGAACGATGCATTACTTCTCGGGGATGAGAGCTGTGGAATATGCCCAACAACTGACATAGAAAAAACATTCAACAAAGTGTTTACAAGAGAACGTGTCATTATAGAACGGTGTTTTGGGCAATGGAAGCAAAAATTTTCGATACTTCAATACAAAATTTTGGTTTGAACTCATTTTTATGCATACAAAATTGAGCAGAAGCTGTTGCTGTTTGATTGAACTCGACTTACGAGCAATTGCTCACGTACCTCAACTCAGCGCTTTTACTCGTTTTTATGCATGAGGCCCATTATGCATGCTTTAAAGAAATAGAAGACAACGGCTAGCTTAATGAAAACAAATTCCGTTGGCTACAATTGTCGCCGTGTAGTCAGCTACTTAATTATATTGAAGACGACAGCTACATCGTTAACTCTGACTTGTAGAAATACCTATTTATTTTGCTTTTATAAAATTAAATAACTTTTTCAAAAAATAATAAATATTTCCTCCAATACTTTTTGATTGTATATGAATTTGTAATTTATAATTTTGTTATATTTTCCTTTGTTGAATCAAATAAAATTGTCGCATACAAAAATATAAATTAGCCCAAGTTGGCTGCAGCCACAACAGTGGTCGTGTAGCCATGTCGTGGGCATCCTGATGCTGTCTGTGTGTTTAATGCATCTAGGTTTTAAAACAGAGACCTCATCTATTTAAGAATCATATGTATTTAAATAATATGATCGGTCTCAAACGGTCTTTAATTTTTCGAAAAATTTTATTAAAAAATTTTCTGCAAAATTTTTTCGTAAAAAAGTATTTTTAAATTTTTTTTTTTTTAATTAAAATTTTTTTTTTAAATTTATTTAAATAATTATTTTAAATGTCTTCTTTGTAGATCGAACGTGAAATTCTTTTCGTTTTAGACGACGAACCTTCCTTTGTTAGTCATTTCCAAACAAGTTTATTTTTGTTTCGTCATTCCAAAGAATATTTCGACACTTTTTAACCTTCAGTACCGCACCACTTTAAATGTTCATTGGGAAAATTTAACCTTATAGTAATGTTTTTCTTAAGGCAACTTTTAGGATGCCTTCTTTTGAAATCAAGTTAATTCATTTTCCCCCACATAATTCATGGTTCAATTTAAAAGTAAAACATACTTTACTTTGAAACTAATAAAAGGTCCATTTACATAAAAGTACACTTTAATTCGTCTTGCGTTGTGTTTATAAGTGAGTAGAGTTTAAAAAATACCAGTTAAATCTAAAGAAGGATTACGGAAATCTTTGTTTTCATTTCTTCTTTCTTTCCATTTTTTTTTTGAGCATAGAAGTTTGCCGTTGTTCTTTTTTCGTAAATAATTTTATTTGTATGCGACTTTCAATTTGTTTCCTTCACGTTCCTGTAGCAATATTGCGCTTGCCAAAAAAGGTGTTGTTTGTACAACCGAGTTTCTTTTTACTTAAACTTTCTGTACATTGTTTACGTGATTTTTATTTGGATGTTAAAAAATGACAGAGAAAAAACATTTGTGTTTTAATTTTTTTTTTTTTTGGTAACATTTATTTCTAAGAAATTTTTTGTCTGAGCACGTAAGAAATTTCGGTAGTAACCCAGTAAAAGAGTTTCTTAAAGGTTAAGCGAGAGAAATCAAAAAGATGTTGAAAAAAATTTAAATTAAATTTAAAAATATTTTCTATATTATGAATTTTAATTTAGTTTCACCTGTCTCAGTGTTTATAACCAAATCGAAATCGGACTTTTCTAATAATGCTATATTATTAACAGTGGATTTTCAGATATTGAAATGATTTTATCAAAACTTTGCAAACATATTATATAAATTTTAAAAACATACATACTTATTATGCCATGCCCATGCAAAATAAGTATGTATGTTTTTAAAAATTTAAATTCAACTGCTTCTATTGAAAGTTTGCACATATATTTAGTTTTTCTGATAACACAACTGATTAGAAAACGTGTTATCTAATAGCATCAGTGTTTAGAACTTTTTTTTTTCTCGCAATTTTTATTTATTGTATCTTCAACATAATTGAACTATCAATAATTACTCATATCTTAAGTCTAAAAATATACTTATTAAGTCCAACCAGTGATGGACAAAAAAAATGTATGTTTCACGGTTACTGTAATTTGTGGGTTATCCCTCTGATGTACGGATGAGAGAAGCAGTGTCCCTCCTTCTTAGTCGAATGTAACCAGGTTCAGTTAGTATGTTACGGGCCAGTGGATTCGGATGAGTTTCAAGCTTCTTTAAATACCTTATGGCAAGTTTCGCTATTTCTGCTTTAACTGATGGCACGTTTAGATCTTTATGAATGTTCGAGTTTTTTATATACCAGGGAGCAGATGTAATACGTAGAATCTTATTTTGGCGCCTTTGAATTTTTTCTACGTTGGTAGCTGAGGCAGTGCCCCATAATTGAATGCCATAACACCATATTGGTTTTAGAATTGACTTGTATAATAAAAGTTTGCAGTCTAAAGCTAGAGTAGAATTTCTGCCAATTAGCCAGTTTAGTTGGACTGCTTTCAACTTCATTTGTGTTAACTTTGTTTCTATGTGCCGTTTCCATGTAAGGCGCCGGTCAAGATGTATGCCGAGGTGTTTAGAACTACATCTAAATTATTCACAGCAAAATATACATTTTAACCAATCATGATGCTAAAAATATTTCTAATATGTCTCTTTTCGGCAACACTGCTACTGCTACTGCAAACTACTGTTTATTAATTACTGTGTTTATTAATTACTAAAAAAAAATGGAGCATTAGTTTGCATTTTCTAGTAGCACAACCAAACAGGCCTAATTTGAACAAGGAGCATGGTATTTCCCACACAAAGAAAAATATATTATCGTGTAATAAGACAACTATAAATGGTAAACTATTGAAACTTTGTAGGAGGAGCCGTATTATTGAGCATAGTCGAGCGAAAAATCGATTATTGAGTTTTAGTAAGCAGCAAAATAAAACACATGTCAAAAGCGCATTCGAGAATGCTATAATTGTTAAGGAAGCGATACACGTTGCAATGAGTTGTACAACCAATTCTAGGAATCAGTTGTATGCGGTCCACAAACGATACAATTTAGATTTCGATTTTGTGTACAACTTCATTTAACAACCCAGCTCTCTCAAAGTAAGATGTCGTTCAATCTGCTATAATGAAATATTATAAAAATAATGCCTAACATTTAATGCTAACTGCAACGCGGTCAAAACATTACTAATCACAAATACTACATAAAACCGTGAGCGAGAGAGAGACAAACGATAAGACGTGCTGGTACCACTTGACAAAAAATCAAAATTTTTTGATCTTTCGTACAACCGACATGCAACTTGAATACAATCAGCTCACAGAAGCACAGTAAACTGCCTAGTGAAAAAAAATCAAAAAAATACTTTCGAATTTATCAGTAAAATGCATATCGGACGAAAGCTGAGACTTTCACGGTTCCAGAGGTGGTTTGGTTTTTGATGTGCGTTACACCTATAAAAAGTTACACGGCTTTAAAGTCGAATTATTTTCATAATTTTTAAATAACAAAAATGGGTTTGGAAAAATAAATCTCAAAAATTCATTTTCAATAAAAATGCATGCAATTATATTTGTTTTTTTCAGAAATGTAGCGGAAACAATGAAATAATCCTAATATTTTAATATTTATAACAACACTGTAAAAAAAATTGTAAAGTTTTTAGCCAAAATATGTAGTTAAAAAAAAAAATAGTCAGCTTCCATGGCCCCGGAAAAATAGGCACATCAAAAAACTACTTTTATTCATCAATAATCATATTTTCTGTTATATATACTAAAATATGTATAAAAAGGTTTAAGTGTTTTCTATGCCAACTTTTGAAATTAAATGATTTTAAAATCATGGATGATTTTAAAATCATTTGATATTTTTATTAAAATTATCAGTTGATATTTTTAATATTTGAAAATGTATGATAATAGTAGTCTATGCTTTAAACCAGGCCGGACTAATACAAGGTGAGTGCACAGGCGAAAGCTTTAGAATGCCTTCACAAAACATTTAAGCAAGAACAGACTCGAAAGAGCACACTCGAAGAAATAGCAGACAAAATTGTAATCAAGATTTAATGAATAAACTCCTAATTTCTTCTGATCCATTCATTTCATCTAATAGAAATACAATAAATACAAGCAGCTCTTTCAACAATAATCAAGAAATTACAATTCAGACTCAGAAACTTATTTTAATGATTAGGAAATTGTTTACAATTTTTATGTTATTTGAATTTTTTTGTAACTTTATTGTTAATCTTTATATAAACATGTTTTTTATCTTAAATAATAATTTAATTTTAAAATATTTAGTGTTGTCAACTTGGTAATGTTATTTGAATACCAATGGTTATGAGTATTTGCAAAACTTTAAAAAATAAAAATACTAAAAAGTTTAAAATAATTACATACAATGAAATTTATAATCAAGCTTAAGTTCGTTTTTATTATCTCTAAGAAAGAATTAATTAAATTACAAATTAGGTGATAATATTAAAGAAAAAAGTTTAAAATAATGTTATATTCATAAAAGTTATACGGCAATCCTAAATAATTAGAGATTGGTTATATTTTATTAAAAAAACTATCACGCTTTATCATTTTGTATGTGAATTGATAGATTCAAATTAAAAACAAAAAATGATAATTATTGAAATGGGGGAATTTTGGGTATTTAATTGCCCCCGCAGCGGAAAAATAAAAGGATTTCTAAAAATGTTAAATCATTTTTGAAAATAGTGAGCCAAGGGAGTTATGTGCCAAAAATTTCATTAAGCTACCATTTACGATTACTCTTTCGATTTTTTTTTCAGTTTTACTATGGGTATCGTTCACTGTGACACGTTACAATTCGTGTACAACTTGTGTACAACCTACGATTCTTAGAATTGGTTGTACAACTCATCGCAACATCTATGGCTTGCTTAAGACAATAATAACAATCTGCATCCTCTCTCGCTTACGTGGATGCAGGTATGTAAGCGAACTGCAATAGTGACACTCTGTAAATTTGACATTGGCTTCCCTGAGAAAAAAGGTGCGTTTTCGAGTTTAAGTTTTCCAACACTTTTACTTTAAAGCAATCATACCCAACCAGAAACTGGTTAAAATGAGAATGTATTGGTCTTTTGCACTTAAAAAATCACATTGTTTAAAATAAGTAAATACAAAAGCGTTTAATTTTGAATGAGTTAACCAAATTTTAATTTAAGTTTTTTGTTAAGATAGAGTTAAGAAGTAGCAACAAATGGTAGCATATGAATATTTTATGGTTGTGAAAATTTCACACAAAAGGTTTTTGTAAAATATTAGGTTTATGTATAATTAAATTAGTTTTCTTACGATTTTTAGAGTTAAGAAATAATCATGAAGTGTAACATATGTATGTGTATGTTGTGAAAATTCCGTACAAGCGATTCTTATGAAAAAAATTTACCATATTCGTTATCAATGTTAACAGGTAGATAAATCATAGCGCTTGCTTCGAAATGCCCATTACTGTCAAAGAGCCTTTTGTGTAAGGCTTTTTCCAACCATAAAACAAATTTACTTTCATTTATTTTTCATTCTGAACTATTAAAAATAAGTTCATATTTTCCAAATTAATAATATGCAAATAAACTATTCATGCATGCGTATCCGTATATCATTTTTTGTGAAAATAAAACAAATAAATGAAACGTTTATTGCTTTGCCTTAAAATTGTTAAATGAAAGCGTGATTTATATTAATTTAATACGACATATAAAAAAAAATTTATATTTGAATAATAAATATTATTTCAAACTAATGGTTTTGGTTAATTATGGTTATATATTTTCAGTGTACTTATTTTATTATACAATGCGACATATACCTGCTTTGTTGAAAGTTGACATGCTACTGATTAAAAATTTTACATGTTTTGTTCTCTTTGTGAGAGTCTCGTTGAAATTGTGTATGTGCACACAGAACTCTGAGGGGTTTGCGTGGGTTTCTATGGTTTAAAGCAGTGAAGCACAAATTTATTTTGTACTAGTATTGGTGAGAATTTGAGAGCAATTTTAAAATACCGTGATAAGCAAAAGTAACCGCAAAGATTTTTGTTGAAAAACTAAATCAAAGGAAATTGTTTACGTTAATGCTGTTATGACAGTTTCAGTGTGTACAATCGACAGAAGCTTATCGTATACAATATCAAATTATAATTTACCCGTAACATTGCCGTAAAAAGTTTCCAGTGAAAACATTGTTTCGCAAACTACAAAACGAACACAAATAATAACCTCAGACAAATCGTTTATGTCAGTGCTCTCATCCAAGCAAAGAAAATAAAATTCACATTGGCTGAGTTTTTTCCTAATAGCCAACTCTACTGATGCCCCCAATTGAGCCGTTCTCCGTGCAATACTCATGCGGGACAAAGGAACTGATTGCATACATGTACAATTAAGTTGCAGAAAAATTTTACTTAATAATTCTTTAATAAAAATTCCATCAGCCTTGCCTGACAATATCTAGAGCCACCATGCTTGAAATTTTTCCTCCTAAATTAAAATCTTTTTCATTTTCATTGTTTTCTTCCAATTCTAGCCATCGCCTTAATTTTTCTAAAAGTAATTTTTTAGATCTATTAAAAAGCTATTTTTTCTCGTCATCATTATATTTATTTATGTTAGAAAGGAAAGAATCATAATGCCTTTAAATAACATTTTCTCTATAGCTTTTAAATGTTTGATAACATAAAAGACATTGAACATTTACAAAAGCATAGATCATCATAAAATAATTTTTTAATTCCATGTTTACTTATATTGACCACTGTAACTGAAAAAAAAATTGAAAAAAAGATTCATAGGCATCCGCTAACATGTGCATTCACGAACGTCTGTTGAACGACTAAACTAAAGAGAACAGGTGGAGCTTACAAACAATTGTTTCACTAAATGTGCATCACTGGTTTAAAGTCATAATTTTATTTTTTGTGGATGGAGGTTGCGAAGTGCACCAGGGACATCTAGTAAAATATATAAACAAAAAACATACATATGTATATATTTTTTATTTATAAATTATTATAGAATTTCTGCATAAAAATTTTCCATAAAAAATTTATTTTCATAAAAAATTGTTTTCGAAAAAATAAAAAAATCTAAATAATTCACATTCGGAAATTCAGTTTCGTTTATATATATCTGCAATGTATTTGCTGTTTTATATATGTAAAAAAAGAAGGTTTTTTTATTCATTTTTAAATTCAAACAAGAGTTGTATGATCAAATCACTTGTTTTCTTAATGCGTAAATTTTGGTGGAATAGCAAGAGTACATTCTTTTACAAAATCTAATGTGAAGCAAGATAATGGCAATATTTTTTCAAAAAGTTCATTTTATTCTAAGAATAAAGTTAAAATTTTCGTCAATAGAATATTGCAATGTGAAACATTCCTCAAAACTTGCTCCACAAAGTAAATATTCATTATCTGGTGTTATTGCCTTTTTTTGTTGAAATTATAAACCTGATATATATCACATCTCAAGAACATAAACCGTATACCATTTAAAAATTCTGGAGTATCCTATCTATTTCCAATCATGGAAATAGATATTTTTATGGATATATTATATAAAGAATAAAATTTCAAAGTATATATCGAAAAATTAATTATTTTCGGTTTGGGGTGTAAATAAACTACCCGTTCCCTATTACATCCAAAAACTAGATATACAGCTCTTTAACTCCATTGCATATACCACAAAAATATGCAAACCCAAGAATATTCTATTGTTATAGAATTAATTCTATTGTTATAGTATTAATTCTATTGTTATAGAAATTGTGACTGCAAGAAACAACAATTTAGTATTGTAGGAGTTATTTTACTTGATAATTAGAATAGGGATTACAGCGTAAAGCAGCACTTTTACAAAGATTACACAGCACAACAAAATAAAAAAAATTTCATGTGCTCTTAAAACCACTATATAATTTTGATGTATCATGACTACCTTTGTACAAAAATGGTAAAATTTTTAAATTCTATGGATAGATTTTTTTTTAAAAAATTTTTTTTTAAAATTGCAATTTTTTTGAGACGTTTCTTCAAATAATTAATGATAACTCAAAAACTGCTAGTCCGATATTATTAAAATAAATTCAGAAAAATTAAGATTTGCATAGCCTTTAATTCGTCTATATATCGCGTTTCAATCGGATCAATAGTATCGGAGTTATAATAAAAAACTTAAGAAAAAAATATATTTTTTACGTAAAAATGGCAAAAATTTTCGTTTTAAAAAAATCATAAAAAATCGAAAACGGCAAAAAACTTCCAGATTCATTTTTTTATCGCATAGCGACATATAATAGCAACAAAATGAGATATCGACCATAAAAATCGATTGATTTTTTTCGAATTTATTCACAATTTAGTGAATTCGCTCATTTTCACAAAATTTTAGTTTTTTGCTTGATATACGCATTATAGCGGGTTTTCAAATGTGTGAAAAACATAAATTTTCCAATTTCAAGGGGTGCATGTCGGATTATTGTTAGATTTGATGAGAAACTTCCACCCACAAAATTTTAGTCGAATTCGACAACGTTAACACGTAGCGCATAGGCCCCAAATCTGAAAAAAAGCGTTTAAATCGAAAATAATTGACAAATTTTCAGTTTTTGCAAAATTAACGCTATTTATTTCCCCTTTTGCAAAAAAGTGGATCCTGGTCCTTAGGGCAAACACAATGAGATTTACAATAAGCTACATATCTTTTAAATCGGTTAAACAGTTTTCAAGTTACTTGCCGAAGGCAATTGACAAAAAAATGTAACTAAGTCAAATCGATGGAATAGATCGAAAATGCATTTCATTGTTTTATTCATGTATTTTCTTTTATTTTATATTTTATTATTTAAATTTATTACAACATATAAAATAAGGAAATAAATAAATAAATATTATAAACTACAAACTTTGGAATTTTCTTTTATGACATTTTCTATTATTGAATAACGAAGTGTTGCTCTGAATACTCCAGCAAAAATCTGCCATCATGTGTGCATCCCAGCGACCCTGGTATCTTTCCTCCATTGTCCGAATATCTTGGTGAAATCGTTCGCCCTGTTCCTCACTTAAGTCTCCTAGATTTTCAGGAAAACGATCTAAGTGACTGTGAAGGTAATGTAACTTGATGCTCATGTTGCATCCAAGATTCTGGAAGTGAGTTAACATCTCTTCAACGTGCGCAACATAATCATCATCCTTGTTATTGTTAGTCATTTTCGGTGAGTTAATTTAATTAAAAGCTCAAAATTTGTATGTTATTAGTGATAATAACGTAATGTTAGGTATATCACATATTGCGAACAATAAAACAACATCAACAAAACATTGGAAATATGCAATAGCAACATAATTAACATTCTAGTTTTTTTTTAAATGAAAATGAAATACTAATCTTTTTAGTATTATAGAACAATGAGAAATTCTTCCAAAAAGAGTTTTAGGATTTGAGCGTAAAAATTTTAATTTTTAAAATCTCGTCTTTTGATTTAATAAAATGATAATTTAAAATCATATATTTATGAATTTTTGTATTTATATTTACTATGAGAAAATAATCAATATAGAAATAAAATCAAAATTAGAGATAATAAAATAAGAAATACTGTTACCAAAATGTTGCAAACAGAAAAATGTCAGGCATGAATATTGTCATTTGTTTAATAATAATGGTCATAATTCCCAATTAGTGTATCATATTTCATAAAAATATAACATCGTTATTTATATCTAATTTTGTAAATTATCTCATTCTATGAAAGAGTCAATGTGTAAAAAGCTGAGTGTAAAAGTGTGCGTGCAGTATAAAATTGAGTTTTACCTTTTTAAGGTGGAACGGAAGAGAGCCTTATGACATTTTCAATATTTTCACAACATAAATTAGTTGATGTTGCTATAAATTATTATTATAAATAACTATAGTTGCATGAGTAGTAGCAGCATTAGGTTAAAGTCTAATAACTCTAGTGCGAATATTTTATTTAGTGGGGTCGTGGTTTTGCTTTATATTTCTTTAAGGCACGAACATTTTTCAAGAAAGAACAAAATAAAAAATACTTGTATAATATTCGTGACTATACACATTTTAGGCTATTATTCATTATTTTATCAACTTTACCATCATCAGCATAATCATCTGACTCTGGCAAAACACCATGTACAATGCAGTCATCTAGACTGGTCGACCAATAGCAATAATGCCATAAGTTTTACATTTTGTAAGGTAATATTAGTTCGAATGTTTGTTTCAAAGTTTAGATAAAAGCCAAAAGAACAAGTTGTGAAATTCTAATGAATTATATATGTTTATATATTTTTTAACTTAAGAATAACAAATTTACTTTAATAAACTTGTTCGTATTATTCATAAATAATTTATATTTGAATAGATGCTAGCATAAAAATCTTAAATAAATAAAGAAGTCCGGTTCTCTTAAACGTTAACTAAACATTATGTAAGTGCTAAAAAATTCGTGCTAACCCACTAAAAATTCTGAAATCACTCATTACCAAGGTTTAATGGTTTGGTGAATTTTACATAACAATTTGCCATCATTCAAAACAAAAACAGTGCAAAGCCATTAATAAACAACTTTTTTTTAATGGTTTTGAAGTTTTGTTTGTGCTTTGCATGAATATAAATTTTTTTTGTAATTTCTTCTTTTGTCTCAAAACAAAAGTAGCAATTCTAGGCAATTTAATGTTTGCGGTATCATGCTTCGCACCAATAGATGAATTAATGTTTCTTGATCGTTATGTCTAACAATTACCAAATGAGAGGTCAAATATTTTTGTGTTGAACATTATTTTGCATTTCTGTTTTAATAATTTTTTATGATATTTTTGGTTTTCATCTTAGATTTTTTTTTTATTATGATGATATTTCGTGTCGTTATTAGTATCTTGTTTTGGTAATAATATTGCCATAATTATCTATAACACAAGTATTAATTTAAATAAAAAATAACAGATGTTGTGTTGAAAATAATAATTTAATTAAATAATAATAATTTTTCTTTAACCTTTAACTTTGAAAAATTTCAAGCAAAAAACATTTTTTTGTAATTATTTGTTTTCAATAGAACAAGAGAACACAGTTTAAATTAAAAAAATTTAAAATGTTAAATAAAATGTTATTGTTTTAAGCATAAACATAATTTTATTTATATGAGTAGAATTTTAAAATTTTTTTTAATTTTAATTTTTTTAATTAACCTGTTAATCAATTGTAATACAACTTATAGTTATTTTAAACATTACTATGGTTATGGTTATGTTAGTTTTTGATCACTTAATGGTTACTAAACCCAAAAAAAAAACAACACGGTAGGTTTGCACAATATAATTTTCAAACCACACCCAAAGTTTTATTAGAATTTAAAAATAATATTGTTGAATAAAAATGTAGAAAATATAGAAGAATTATAAGCGGTTGGATGTAATATACACCCCGCTAGTGTGACGCGGGGTAACTATAGAAAAACCATAATAATGAAACACGAAATTATTTTTTTTTTCTTTTTTTTAATACTTTTATTTTTTTATTTATTTTAATTTTTATACTATTGTAAAATTTTCGAATATATTGCTAATATTGAAATTAAATAAAGAGATTCAATATAAATCTTAGTTTGATACAATTAGAAAATTGTATTCCTAATCTCATTTGCTTTGCTTGTGCTATTTATGTCAGACCGCAGTAAGTTCGTGTAAATCTGATACAGATATATATTAATGATCGCATATTTGAAAGTGATGAAAAAAATTTTCCATAAATATGTAATGGCTTTGTGCAGCATTATCAGTGTGCAAATATTTATTTGACCCAAGAAACTAACCCTATAAAACTTTTATAAGTATAACGATATGTGATCGTATATCCTCAAACCTTATTAATATCTTAGTGTTGAGTATTATATACACGCAAAAAATCATGGTTGAGGTAACCATAATTTAAGACCAACATATTATGGTTAAATTATATGGTTTGTATTATTATGGTTACATTAAACGATTATAGTATGGTTAGAAAATATGAAATGTCATATTGGAAATTTATTTCGAAACATACGTTTTATACATCAAATATACAAATTTGAAATAAAATACAAGCTTTTTAAGAATTGAAACGTTCCTTCTTTCTCTTATGCAAGACCAAAACCAAGAACTAACATTTCAAAGTTTTTTCCATGTACATAGGACTAGCTACAGTCAGTGGCCTTAATATTTTTATGTTCTTAAGCAATTGTGCATGACAGGCTTACGGGTAGCAAAATTAGTTTGTTTGGCTTCAAAACCAACTATTTCAAGTACAATTCCCTTGGTGTGGGAAGCATCACCAAAAGCATTAGCCTTGCGTCTAATACCCAAATGAGCCCTGTCGTAGTCTTTGTCAGCCAACGTTGATCATAACGATGGTTTACATGATTTCTAGCAGTGTGGAGATATTCTAATAAAATTTGTTATTTCATTATTATTGTCACAACGATTTCAGTTTTGCTAATTTATGTATCAATGAAATCGACATGATACCTAAATAAGCAAGATATAATACTTACTTTATATTGTAAATATTAATTACATGTCGATATATACAATTTTCCAAAAATAAATTTTTACACTTTATTAAAATGTTTGGTTATAGATGAATATAATATTTTTGAATATTTATAAAACTTTGATTGTGATTTGAAGTTTATCGAAATTTGTATAATAAAAACCAACCATATTGAATTTTTTTTTGGTTTTAGTAACCATTTAATAATAAAATCTTAATCAAAACTTGTTTATAGTGACCAAACCAATGTTAAAAACAACTATTTTTCTATCGCAACTATACATTGTTACAGAGAACATAAGTGATTTCTGTGATCATACCTTAACCATGTTTTTTCTTTGCGTGTATGCAAATAATTACTTTAAATGAATCCCCTATATATATACATACAGTTTTTTATTCTAGTTTGCTACATTTTCCTTTTATTTTTTTGTCTATAATATAATCTGTTATTCTACAATAAATTTAAAAAAATATATATTTCTCACATATGTACATACCATGTTTTCAAGAAAAAAGTATTTTCATTTTTCATAGAAATTTAATACATACCTGCAAAAAAATTAGAATAAATAGTTAGTTTTAGTTAATAGATTAAAAATTTAATTTTTCTTATAAAAATATGTTTGTACAGCAACAGTTAAAATGGAATTTATTATTTTTTTATGATATTTTAGACATTTAGGACTATTCACAAAAAAAAAAAAAAAACAAATAAATTCGGTTTATAAAAGGTTTTTTAAACTAATTTTGTTTGAAAATTTGTTTTGTATAACTTTTAAACAAAGTAAAACAGAAATATTATTTTTTTAATTTAAAAAAATATATATAATAAAATTAAATAAATTTAATATATTGAAGACGTAAGGTGGAATGAATTGCATACACAAGTTAATTTTATTCTCGCAAGAGAATCGAAAAATAACAAGTGTTGCCAAAGTTTTGCACAATCAACTGCATATTAGTTATATATATAATTTTTAAGAATTTAAATATTAATTATTTAATATTATCACCATAACGTTTTATAATAAAAATGTAATTTATTAATTGGGGGAAAAGAGCTAGTTCAGGCCCAACTATAATATGCTTAAGCTAATGTCAAAAAATGAACGAAAAGTCTGTCAAATGCTTAAGTAACATATTGAAGACTTTTAGGTGGCTACAATGTACTTACATGAATCTAAAAACTATTATGACACAGTTGCACATTTGTTTTATTAGTACTTTTGCAAAATGATAATTTTTTTTTAATAAATGAAATTTGTTAACAAAAAGGTCTTAAATAAACATATTTTATATACCTAATACCATTTATATACAAATTAATAATTATTTTTAATAGTTTTAAGAAAATTTCGAAAGAAAAATTAAACATTTTTTGCTGTTTGTGTAATTTTGGTAAAAAGTACTAAAAAATACAGCGGTGTGCATTACTCAACTCATAAACAATAAAATGCTCTTTCTTTTTAATTACGATTATTATACAACGCCTACCTTTTTTCTTATAGAAATTTATTTTTTATTCATTTTATATTAAATTTAAATATAATTTGTGTACTTTCGTTCTCCATTGTAATTTTTTATGAATGTACATTCATATATAAAACACAAAGCACAAACAGCTGTTTCCGTACGGAATGTGCGATCGGTTTCGGACTTTGCTTAAGCAAATGACATTTGACGAAACTTAACGAGAAGTGTTGTTAAGTACATTATAGTTTGCCACATATGATTTATATGTAATTGCACAGTTGCTTAAGTTGGCTTAAGCTAGCTTATGCATATTATAGTTGGGCCTTTCCTCTGCGTATTTCACTAAAAAAAAAAAATCATCCAATTGTTTGTTTGTTGAAGCTTTAATATTCTGTAATATTTTTCCTGTAGAGTATTTTTGGCTTCTCTAAAATTAGGAAAACGGTTTCCTGATTATCTGGCCTGAGCAACCAGTGAAATACGTATAGAAACTAGCCCTTTGCCTCCAGTAAATAAATTGCATTTTTATTATAAAATATTTAAATTCCCAAAAATTGTATATATAAATTTAATATAATTTCTTGGCAAACCAATCCCCACCCTTTACTTTATGTCGTCTTATGTGCATAATTCGTAAATATCGATAACGAAATGGATATTTCCTTCAGCAACTGTGCTAACATGATTTTACATTTTTGCTTATGGGAAAGTATATAGTCACAAGTATTTAGTTTCCGACTTCAATGTCACGTTTTCGTTAATTTAATAGCATTACGTACGCCTTGAATAAAAAGTTTTTGTTAATTGAAAATATCAAGTAATTGATACAAAGACAATAACTACAAAATGGCATGCTGTACAATTCAGATTTTTATTTAGTGGACAGTAAGGTGTAAGTTAAACATACACCCGAATATTTAACGGGCCACCTTTCTAAATAAAGAGCAGTGTTTGACTCACCACCTGGACAATAGCAAGAACAAAAAGAGGCTTAGAAAAGCATGCTTGCCTGAGGTCTTAAAAAGGTTTATTAAAGACAAAATTAATTTGGTATATTTTTTTACTTTTTGGAGTTCAAGTCAAGCGCAAAAATTTCAAATACTATTTAATCAATACTTGAGTGTAATAGTCAATTGCTTCACCTTCATTTCTACCTTTTATTGGAAAGAATTATTGCTTCTTTTTTAACCGACTTCAAAAAAGAAGGAGGTTATCAATTCGTCTGTGTGTTGCTTTTTTTTTTTTTTTTTTTTTTGTATGTTTGTGCCTTCATAACTCGGTCATTTCTGAACCGATTTTAAAAATTTTTACGCCATTAGAAAGGCTATCGCTACAGATTGGTCCCATTTTAAAAACAGTTTAAAAGTTTAAAAATTAAAGGGTGTCCCCATACAACATACATGTTTTTTACGTGTATTATGAACTTTATAGGTCACCCATTTAAAATTAGAAAAAAGTGCGTATCACTATAGCTCCCAATAACAAAATGTAATTAAAAAATTAAATTAAAAATTAAAGGGTGACCCCATAGGTGACGTAATTTCACCATTATGGTCCTATCTTCTGAACCGTTATAGACAAACACTTGAAAGTTGCACATAATGTTCGTTACTATGTCTGTTATAATAAGTATAAATATTTAAAATTAGAAATTAAAGGGTGTCCCATTAGTTGGTTTATTTTGATATATATATGGCA
The DNA here is from genome assembly GCA_949628195.1 of Phasia obesa. NCBI lineage: Eukaryota > Metazoa > Arthropoda > Insecta > Diptera > Tachinidae > Phasia > Phasia obesa. The sequence continues at coordinate 43,370,531 of OX451215.1, forward strand.
AAACTTTTGAACCGTTATAGACAGACAGTTGAAATTTACAAAGAACTTGTATTGCTAAGTCCGCTAAAATAACAAGTGTAAAATATGAATTTGGAAATTAAAGGGTGTCCCAATAGTTAATGTAAAAGTGATATATATGGCCAAACTTTTCAACTGTTATAGATAGACAGTTGAAATGTACAAAGAACCTATATTGCTTAGTCCGCTATTACAACAAGTATAAAATTTGGATAAATTAAAGGGTGTCCCTATTATTGATGTAATTTGACCGTTATGTCCTCATCTTTGGAACCGTTAGAGACAAACACTTGAAAAATAGACAGAATGTTCACTACTATATCTGGTATAACAACAAGTATAAATATTTAAAATTGGAAACTAAAGGGTGTCCCAATTGTTGATGTAATTTGATGTATATGGACACAAAGTTAAATTTTACAAAGAATCTGTATGACAAAGTTCTCTTTAACAAGTATTTATATTAAAATTTGAATTTAAAGGGTGTCCCAATAGGTGACGTCATTTGATATATATGACCCTATCTTTTAAATAGTTATTGACAAACACTTAACAATTAGATAGAATGTCCATTACTATGTGTGTTAAAATAAGTATAAATATTTAAAATTATAAATTACAGGGTATCGCAATAGTTTATGTAATTTGATGTATATGACCAAACTTTTAAACCGTTACAAAGACGGTTGAAATTTACAATTAACCTGTATTGCTACGAACGCTATAACTAGTATAAAATTTGAATCCGGAAATTACAGGGTGTCGCAATAGTTACCGTCTTAAAGAAACATGATTTTAAGTTTGTCTGTTTTGAAGTCGGTTTTTTTTTGCAAGAATTATTTAAGATTTACTCTGACTTTAAACACACAAGCGTAGATTCAATCGAAGAAATTTAGGAAGTTTTTTAGCCTTTACCATATACATTTACCTTATGCAGGAAGTATCACATCCTCACTGTGCTGTGTTTATAATACAACAGCAGTTTTATCGATTCTAACCCTTGCAATTCTTTAGATAATGTTATTAAATAATAATTTTATATGAAAGCTATTTTGACCTATAGTTAACATTATTCATAAATTTATTCATAACAAACTAATTCTAAAAAAGTTTGAATATTTTAGCTTTTGAACTAATATAAATATACTTTAAATATTTTATATGCATAGAAGTGACTGTTTTTAGTTTCATTATGACAATTGACAATAATGATTCTCACTTTATGTATTCTCTAAAAGAGTGATACTGAGTATATTTCTGTGTGTAAAAGGTTACGTCCATCAAATATGAAGCTTTTAACAACCCAGAGGTAAACACTAAATACTGATAAATGATTCTTTTAAATTGGATTACGATAGTATTTAAAATTATTTGATGTACATATGTAAAATGTTGGTAGTTGTATTCATTTGTTAGCCAATACATATTTATTTATTGTTATGGAATTTCAGTGCTTATTTTATAAATTTAATAAAATGTATAAATAAATTTAATGCTTTAACTTCTCAAAAGCATTTTAGCATTAGGCAATGTAAGAATAGGAATGTCCTTTATCTCTTTTTTGTATTTTGTTGCTATTTATATCTAATGCTAGCCCTTGACCATTTATACAAAACAATATATATTAACAGAGGCATTATAAACTAGAAGAATTTGTAGTTTATTATAACTCTCATGAACATGTCATATTTATGCTTATATATTCAAATAATTTGTGGCATAGAAACTGACATTCTTCTATACATGTCTGCATTATGGAGAATTTGTTTTAGAAAATACGAACGTAAATATTTTTTGCTCTTGCTGCAAGTAGAAAAAAATAATAAAAAGTATAATCTAATGAATTCATTTGGGGCTAAACAGTTATGAGTTATGAGAATGCATTTCAAAATTTATGATTTCATATATGAATGTTTTTATTAATATTGAATATTAAATCCAAAGGCATAAAACGGGAGAATATATGTACAACTTTTTTATATAAATATATATGACAAAAGTTTGCATTATTTGGGATAACTACTTAGCAAACGGTAGATTGTTTTAATACTGATAGTAATTCAAGTTAGACCTGCACTATACCATTTCTAGTCTGAACAGGAAAATTAATTTTTTTGTTGACCTGCAAGATTGAGTTTCTTCCCTAAGACACAAAGTATAGAATCTATAAGAAGAAGCCGAAAACGATTGCAAAATTTTAATAGTAGGTACGACAGAAAATAAACTGTGCTTTGCATAAATGTCATTTTCAACTATGACCAGCAAGCACATCATGACTAGCGGTCGAACCAAGCAAGCGAAGGCGGCGATTTAGCCAATACACAAGGGCACTTTGATAATTCTATGACCTTTTATATTTAAAGCTTAGTTACCTTTAATTCCACATTTGCGGTAAGTATTCTGCGTTGCTCGACTACTGCCGAATTTTCTTTGTTTTTTGACAGGCATTCAGTTTCTCCATTTTCAGTTAATCCATTTTTAACCATTTAAATTAAGTAATAAAAAGTAATTTCGGTAGACAAAAATTTCTCATATGTATATAAGTTCTGATTATTTACTTTGCGAGATCTATTTGTATATCAAATGCCAGAGTTATAGCTATAGTGGTAGTGCCAGCGCTAAAACTATAGCCTGGTGCACTTCTCTAAATAAAAATTTTTCGTTTTCAGAATTTTTCCAGTTACTACTCTCCTAGTCCTACTTGTATATCGAATTCTAGCATTATTGAAAGTGTGAACGTTTAAATTATGGTCAGATTTGATGCACTGGACTTTGAGGATGTATTTTTCAATTGAACGCCCTCTTACAATTAAAATATCAAATTTTAGAAATAATAATAATTCAAAGTTTTAAATTATTTAAATACATATTAAAGCATTAGTAATTTTTCAATAAGGCCTAATTTCATAATTGTGGGTGTTTTTTATAGAGGAGGAAAAATTTTAAATTGAAATCGAATAGAGTAAAATGTTTTTAATATCCCTGCAATTGGTTTTTTTAATTAGATAATTTTATGGGTTTAATGATTAAATATAATTGCGAGTTTGTTGTAAAGGGTGTTTTTTATAGAGGTATGGAACTTTAAGTTGCAATAAAACAACGATGGATTATTCGATTCACATGAAATTTATTTATCCGAAAGGTAATCTTGTGGCATTACATTTTAAGTATGACTTCTGGCATATGACCGCCAGGGCTGGCGTGGATGAAGTCTAATCTGGACATCCAATTTTCGATGACTTTTTCCAACATTTGTGGCCGTATATCGTCAATAACACGGCGAATGTTGTCTTCCAAATGGTCGAGCGTTTGTGGCTTATCCGCATAGACCATTGACTTTACATAGCCCCACTAGCGGTGTTAAATCACAAGATATTGGAGGCCAATTCACAGTTCCAAAACATGAAATTAGGCGGTCACCAAACAAGTTAGTAATCGTGACTCTATACCGATCACCATTGACTGTAACGTTCTGGCCACCATCATTTTTTAAAAAGTACGGATCAATGATTCCACCAGCCCATAAAGCGCACCAAACAGTCAGTTTTTCTGGATGTAACGGTGTTTCCACATACATTTAAGGATTAGCTTCAATCCAAATGCGGCAGTTTTGTTTGTTGACGTAGCCATTCAACCAGAAGTGCGCTTCATCGCTAAACAAAATTCGCTTATGAAAATCGGGAACAACGGTAATCTCGTTTTCGGCCTAAATTGGACTATTTGCAAGCGTTGTTCAGGCGTGAGTCTATTTATGATGAATTGCCAAACCAAACTCAGAATAAATCACTTGACAACTGTTAAATCGGTCGCCATATTGAAAAGTAATGCCAACTTAAAGTTCTATACCTCTATAAAAAACACCCTTTACATGCCATAGGTCTTATTTACCCACACCCTTCGGCAATAATGCGTTGCGAGGTGGCCAGTTAACAGGTGCATGTCTTCAAATTGGCGTAAGCTACAATAATTGTTTTCAAAAAAGGAAAAATAAGTATTCTAAATCTCTATAAAAGTTGTTTGAACAAAAAATTTTTATAATTAAAACTGCCTTCTAGATAGATACGAAGAATGCGAAAAAAGGATATAACTGTTTTGAAAATCCCTACGTATTTGATTTTTTATCCCTTTATTGAAACCTAGGCCTAAATAAATATTTATTAATTTATTTTAAATAAAAAAAAATTTATAATTTATTCAAAATACACATGGTATCGTAATTTTCCAAGAAGGCGTCCAGAATTATGAGAGATATACCTAAAACATTTCCGAGCTATTTCCGAAAATTAGTCAAAGTGCAATTATTATTCTTAGACATGTGCTATTTGATTTATCATGACTTTAAATGCGAGTATATAATAAAAGATTTGTCATATAAAATATTATATATGACATTTTGCTTTTAATAAACAGTAGATTCTATACAAGGTATGAATATAGGACTTAGTGTCCGTGGCAGTGTTTTTATTCATACATATGTGTTAGTTTTGTATTTATACAATGGAATACTACAATATTTCAGAAATCTCTAAGGGTTTAGAAAATTGTAATGTATTATATAACAACTAACGCAGACAATCACACACTCTGGTTGTACTCGTATGTAGAAAAAATATTTCAATACATACAATTATAAATGTTGGCATGTTTGTATGTGTCTAAAAGAGTTATAACATCTATTTGTTTGATACACATGTATAAACTAAAATAAACTTCAAGCAAAAATTTATTTTTAAAAAGTCTCGTAGTAAAGTCATTTGTCATATCGATTGCAATAGTAACTTGTTGTAGCCAGTTTGTAACTTTGAAGTTAAGCAAAATAAAAAAATGTTAAAAGAAAAGTGGGAAAAAATAAACAACTGCAATTGGAAAAATACTTTACTGCAACATTTGTTGTACGTTGGAAGTAAAAAAGGAAACATTGTAAAGTTGCAAATTTTCCAAACAATCTTTCATTAAAAACTAGAAAAAGTTTAAGAAGGATTTAAAACAAGTTAATGTAAAATTTAAGCGACTACTCTTTAAAAAACCATTGAGTAAAGGAAAGGAGGATTGTTAGAAAAAAGTTTACTAAATTCTCAATAAATTTATTCTTTTCAAATTAAAGAAACTGTGGGGATCTGACTTCTTTTTCTTGAGTTTGTTTTATTTAGATCTTTTAAGTTAAGGTATACAGCCGATTAGGGTTATGAGAGTGCAAGCGCTAATACTATGGCCTGGTGCGCTACCCTATATACAAATTATACTTACATAAATATTTTTTTTTATTTTTTATTTCATATTTATTTATTGTATCTTCAATATGTTTGAACTAACAATAATTCCTCATATCTTAATTCTAAAATAAAAATAAATATACTTAATAAGTCCAGGCAGTGCTAAACAAAAAATAATGTATGTTCCACGATTGTTGAAATCATTTACTGGTCATCCCGCACTGCCAAGAAAAGCAATATCCCTTCTTTTTAGTCGAACCAGGAGCATTAAGAATGTTACGCGCCAATGGATTTGGATGAGTTTCAAGCTTCTTCAAATACGTTACCGCATGTTTCGCTATTTCTGATTTAACTGTTGGCATGTTTTTGTCTTTCTGGATATTAGAGTTTTTGATATACCAGGGAGCAACTGTGATCATTCGTAGAATCTTATTTTGTCAGAGCCCCATATTTGAATTCCATAGCACCAAATTGGTTTAAGGATCGACTTGTACAATAGTAGTTTGCAATCTAAGCTGAGTGTAGAGTTTCTGCCAATAAGCCAGTTTAGTTGGACTGCTTTTAACTACATTTGTGTTAACTTGGATTCTATGTGGCTTTTCCGAGTAAGGCGCCGGTCAAGATGAATAACGAGGTATTTGACTTCTGAACGCTGGGGCATCATTTGATTATTTATGCGAAATGGGGGGGCATGAGTCCCTACGCAGTGTGAAAGTGCATTTTTGTTCATTCACCTTAATTCTCCATTTCTTCAACCATTTTTCCAATTTGAGTACGTGATCTTGTAAATCTGTTGATGCTTCTTGCGCGCTTTACTTATATAAATATGTGCTGATAATTTATCTGCGAGATCTACTTGTATATCAAATTTCAGAGTTGTAGCTGTAGTGGTAGTGCCAGCTCTAAAACTATAGCCTGGTGCACTTCTCCAAATAAAAGTTTCTCGTTTCAAAATTTTTCTAGTTATTTACTCACCTAGACCTATTTGTATACCAAATTTAAGCTTTTTAGCATTATTGGAAGTGTGAACGCCTAAGTTATGGTTTGGTTTTGTACATTCTACTTTAAGAATGAATGTGGATTATATACCTGAAATAAAATAAATCAGTCAAATACGAGTTAGACTCACACACGTAGGATTCCGTACTATGTTCAGTATAACTTATATATTCAAGTTGTTAATTTTTTTATGTGTTATGATGCACCCTTTAATTTTAATATTAAAGGCATATTCGTAGAAAGTGCATCATTATTGGAACACTCTTTAAATTTTAGTAATTCTTGTTATAGAGTGCATGGCAATTTCTATATAATATAGAAAATATCAGAAGCCTACATGTCATTCGTGTAACACCCTTTAGTTATTAGTAATTGTTATAGCGGACGAAGTAACACATCTGCTGTAAATATTTCAAGGGTCTACCTATTACGGTTTATAAAATAAGGCTATTTATATAAACATCATGTCACTCTCGGAACACTCTTTAATTTTTAGTAATTGTCATATCGGACATGGCAACCCATTTTCTGTATAAAATTTCAAGAGTCTACCTACTACGGTTCAAAAAATAGTCCTTACACATGCGCAAATCACGTCACTACTGTATTTTTTAATGTTTTTTTATAGTGGTCATAGTAATACCCCATCTGAAAAAATTTCAAGAGTTTACCTCTTATGGATAAAATATTAGGCTATATTCATGCAAATCACGTCACTGTCGGAACACCCTTTAATTTTTACTATTTATTATAGTGGCTACAGTAATAGACCTTTTGTAAAAATTTCAAGATTCTACCTATTATCGTTTAAATATTAGGCCATATACATGCAAATCACGTCACTCTCGGAATACCCTTTAATTTTTAAGTTGATTTGTTTATACTTGTTTATATAGTGAACTAAGTTTTAATTACTGTTTGTATATTTTAAGTGTATGCATCTTACAGTTTAAGAAATAAACACATATACGTGAATAACACGACTCCATCGGAGCACCCTATAAGATTTAGTATTTGTTGCTACAGCGCCAGCAGTAATAAATCTTCTGTGAAAATTTCAAGAGTCTACATATTATGATTCCAGAGATAAATGCGCTGACAGACAGACGGACAGACGGACAGACATTGTAGCGAAAACAATAGGGTTATGTTTTTACCTTTTGGGTACGGAAACCTAAAAATGCTCAGCTGGACGAAGTTGACAAAATTCTTGGCTAATGTACATCATCTTTGCGAATTGAAACTAAACTCTCAAATTTTTTTATTTGTTAAATTGTTTAATTTGTCTTGAGAAGTTGTTTTCTATCAATGTTTTTGTTTAATGAATTTTAAATTACTTTCTTTAAAACATTTTTTATATAATTTTTATATTTTATTTCTTTCTTTTTAACCCTCCAATAATAATTATTGCAAAATTTACATTTGAGTTCTAAATTTCATTAAAGAGGGTGCAGATTTTTTTTATTATTAAAACTTATAACCAGATATTGTAATCTAATCAACTTCCGAAAAAAATCTCTCCATTATAAATGCTGTTACTGCTCAAAAGCAAAGGATATATTTAAAAAGTTATTTTAAATGAATTTATAATTTAATGTCTTACTATTAGAAAATAATGTTTTCTAATATATTTTACTTTTTTACTTTCATATATAATAGATATATATTTGTTCGGCCATTAAATTACGATTGGAAAAAAAATGTTATCAGTAATTTTTTAGTCTATATTTTTTTCATCATATATAACGTTGTCCAAAAATTGTTAAGTTTTAAGAAAGGGTATCTATTAAAACATGGCAAATAAAAAAGATTAAAATAATGGAAGATGAAAAAAAGTAATACTCAACGACGTTAACACAAACCGTGTACAATGTTGTCCATAGAAATGTTTCCCAGCAAACGTGATGTTTTGACGGTAAGCAGAATATGAATAAAGAATTCCATGTCTAGTGAACTTAGCTAGATGGAAAACCGAGCAGTGACTTAATTAACACACTCATATCAAGAAAACAAGCACCCTGATGTGCAATTTTCTTGCCCGGTTAAGCTGCAGTTGTCTTTTACTTCTTAGCTAGAAGTACGAGCATGGCAAAACTGCTCTAATGGTAAAATATACACTACTTGTTGATGTACTTCACTTTTTTCTATAACATTTTCTTTCAAGTCTTAATATATAGTGATATTAAATATATCTAAATAAAATTTGAAATTTCTCTTTTTGGAAGTAACTTCCGAACATTTCCATCCGATTTTCATATCTCCTTTATCTGGCCATCAAATTAGATGTAGTTTATTGTAAAGTGTACAGAAGACCCCTAACTAAAATTAACTACTTAATATTGTTTAAATAGAAAACTGCATAATATACAGGATATTGCAATGTTTCTTCAACAAACTAAAAACATACAGAAAATATCAAGACCAGTGGCACTTTCCATTATAATAATTAACATACTTTCTATTTATATAGAAAACGTGTTTCACAAGAGTGAATAAACTATACTTCTATGCTTCATTACCAATTAGACTGCCGTACAAAATGTAATAAACAGGAGATGATTTTAAAATGACCTAGTGTAATATTCAGAAATTTAAAAAAACTTTTCAAATTTAGAGCGATCGATAAATCGAATACATATGTAATTATCAAGTCTCTATCTATAACGGTTGAAAAAATGCCATAAGGATTAAATTACGTGTCCCCGGGGCACTTATTGTCATTGCTGTTTATTCTCAAAGCTTTGACGCAGTGCTATCGGGGAAAATGGGGGCACCAGACGCCAATGTTCTTAGAACCTTAATCTGGAAGAATCCCACCCTAATCCACGGTGGAACAGCATACGCCAGGGATGCGTGGTCAAGAGGGTGCTTGTCGTTAGTATGCGAATTCTGGATAGAAGTCAACCTCCAGTTTCAATGTAGACTTGTAGACCCATGCATAAGGAGCTCTGTGTGGGTGGACAACGTTTTCTCCAATAATGGCCTAGGAAGAATTCAGAAGGGATGGACAGGAGCGCCTCGCAAGGGGTGAACAGGTTAATCTCTAAAGGTTCTCCTATGGATGGACAAGGAAGCCTCGTTAGAGGTGGAGAGGTTAATCCCTTTAGGAACTCCGGTTGCCACTGGCCAGGGGAGGATATCGAAATAGAATGACAAAGAAACCTCGCAAGGGGTGGACTGGTCAGTCTATGAAGATACTCCTGCGGCTATGGAGATAAATGTGGATGAATTGGACGCACCTGTCCCTGTGGGCTTAGGCAAATCCTTTTCGGAAGCAGGCACCTCAAAACGTTTCTTCAACGTCGAGTCGGAGTCTCTACAGCTCATGCCTAAAAGTGAGTAGCAGAGGCAGAAGAGGAGACGGGGAAAGGAAAGAAGCTGAGACGGCAGTGCACATTGTGTGTGAATGTCCAGTACTGGCTACCATAAGACTCAGGACCACTGGTGGATGCCATAGGGGATCTGAGCCTTGAACAAATGCTAGCATTTACTAGAGACTGCGTGATGAGAAACAAGGCCGACAGTTACCAGTCGACAGTCTCAAATCACTAAAGTCAAGATTAAGGGCTGGTTGTAGCAGATGACTCAATGTAAGTAGGTTGTCGTAATCATAGAGGACGGAAGGGGGTCGAAAAGGGACCCATTATGGAAGTGGTCTGCTTCGATATTCCCCTTACATTACATACAAAACGCTCTTTAAGTTTTAAATATAATACAACTGAACAACTGTTCAAAACTATGGCCATCTACCTTAAGCGAAATGAGCTATTAGGACACTCTTTGATATATATATATATATAATATATAATATATATAGATATAAATGTGTTTTTTAGTCGTAAAACTTCACGATTTTATATTTGGTAGATTATTTTCGTTCTCTTACATTTATACTCACATCCTATTTTTAAATAATAAAAATGTTTGTCAGTGTATTTTACTGATAAGAACAGTACTTTTTGTTTTGCTGCCTGTGGTTGCTGTCGTTGTCTGTGCTTTTGCTTTTGCTGCTAGTTTATTGGCACTAACGCGGATATTTTAAATTGCATTTTATGCCAAAACCTCTACAGGAGGGCAAAAAGCACGGAAGTTTCAAATTTAAGTTATTTCTCTATTATCCATTAAATAATCTATGTTAGTGTCATTAAGCTGAAAAAAAAAACAATAGAAAAATGGAGACAAGCTCACTCACAGCTATAGGAAAACAAAGATAAGCGAAGATATCAAAGATTTGCTATTTTTTCATTATATAACAAACAACCAAGTTGTAACCAGAACTACGATAAAAACTTAATGAGATTTTCTAACTAATAAAAGCAATAAAAAAATTATGTGAAAATAAGTGTATAAAAATCTTTTTGATAAACAATGGTTTAATTTACAAGATCCTGTTATCAATTTATAGTCAACTTATTTTACACTAGTTTATGTTTGTTGATGGTAATTTGCTTTATATTTAAAACACATGTTTCATACATTTGTAATAAATATAAAGTTGTATCGAGACCATACCTGGGACTAAGATTTTTTTTAATACATGATGAAAATCTTCGTAAAAGTGGTTTTACACGACGTGTATTTGTCATATGACTTGTCACTTTTCCACGTGTAAATTCTGAACACGTCGTGTGAACCCTTTCAAACATAACATGTGTATTTTCCATGTGTACAATACAAATGACATTTTTCATTTGGAACGTGTTCTATTTTGATGTGACAAAGCATCTGACATCCTGTAATGCCAACTTGATATTTTGCTATTTTTGGTTTTTGTGGTACCAAAAGTACTAATAGCGTGGCAAAAGCACTACGTTTCCATCTTTGCATCAGGTGTGGTTGCCAATACAAAACTATGTGGCCGAAAAAATATATATTATAAGTTATGTCAGATGTAATTACACATGTACGTTTGAAAGCAAAAATTATAAACCGTATGTAAAATGCCTATTTTGACAAACACATGAAATTACATATGGGTTAACAAACTGACAAGTCATATGACAAACACATGTCGCGTAAAACCTCTTTAATGTGTAATCATCGGTGTCTTTATTTTATTTCACTTTGTATTCAATGTTTTATAGTTATAGCTGCTTTTACACCGCAAATTTATTCAATCTGTCCCAGCATTATTGGGTTTTGGTAAGCAGTAAAATAAAATTTATTCAAATTAATACTTCCCAAGCATTGTTCAATTTCATTTCTAAAGGTTTTCGTTCTGCCTAATTTTTTTAATCTACCATAATTCTTTCAAACCAACATAATTGTTAAAGCTAAAATTGTGAAGCATATAAGAATGGTCTTATTATAAATAAACGGGGAGCAAAATTATAAAGGTTGCAAAATGTTTAGGAACAATACCCGTATAGTCACTCTCTGAAGAAAATACTTTTAAAGGCGTAATTATTTATAAAAGTTTGACACAGTTTCCGAGTATTTTTGATTAAAAAATTTAATATTTTTTACTTCACTTTAAAAATTTCGTTTAAATTAAGATTTTTATTTATGTACTTTTCAGCATTTAGGGAAAAAATCTTCAAACAGTTACGCGATAATTTTCAATAAATTACAGGATTGTTACAAATTCTTCTTAAAATTACTCAAATTACATACAATGAAATTTGTAGTCAAGCTTAAATTTGTTTTATTAGATGATATTATTAAAGAAAAATTGGGAAAATTTAATTTTTAGCAGGGACTGAACATAATTGTTATTTTTTTATTTCAGATAAAAAGGTTACGAAAAAATTCATTTCATTTAATATTGGTTATTTTTAACCATTATCATTGCATATATATTATTTTGGTTATCGTAACTAATTAAAGTAAGAAATATTTTTTTGGTAATAATTAACCATTATATCAACAAAAAAAGCTTTTTTATTTTAAATAACCATTTTGTCAACAAAAATTTCTTTTGGTTAGAAATAACAATTATAAAAATAATTTCTTTGTTTTGGTTATCATTGACAATACAAAAATCAAAATAAAAATTTACTGATACTGGATTAGTCTCAAGAAAATTAGTAAATTCATATAAAAAATGTCTATACTAATGACAACAACTTATTCTTAAGTGTTGCGATTACCAACGAACGAGATTTGATTATATTTATATAGATATGATAACCAAAAAAGAAAAGAAAAACTTATTTAATGGTTATTTTTCACCAAAAAATCTTTAATTTGCAACCATAATGGTTATCTGCAACCAAAAAAAAAAAATTTGATTGATATAATGGTTATTTATAACCAAAAACACAAAACTCTCACTAAAATTGGTTGCGATGACCAGAATAAAATATATCTCATATACAATTATAACCATTTTATAAATTTATCAATATTAATGGTCAAAAATGACTTTTTTGTGATTTATCTTATTATTGTTACGTCCCTGATTTTTAGGTACCAGTAGTGCAGAATGCACATTTTCTAGACAGCTACGTCCGTCATCAGTACTCTTTGTATCTATCAACTTTGGGTAGTGTTAAGTTGTAAACATCACCTATTTAACCAACTAAACTCAGATAAAGGAATGCGAGAAAAACCGCATTCAATAATCTATCGTCAGTTGGTGAGAATGAAGTCTACCAATACACAAAGCTTTTTTTTGGTTGATAATTTTACTTTAATATTCACCACTTTATATTTTGTGTTGCTTCAGCCAACCTTCGGTTAGCAATGAAAGCTACTTTTTGTTTATTTGTTTTCTCCCAACATTCGTTTTTAGTTAATACTAATCTAATACTAATCTATCAAAGCAAACTTTGTTGGGTAAAAATGATTGCGTGGTGCTCTGCGATTTTTATATTGAATATGTGAAATTATTTATTAGTTGAACTATTTATTTTACATATATTTTAATATATACATTTTTTATCGGGTAATAATGAAACTCAGAGTAGCAAATCTTCAATTTCGCGTCCTGTCCATTACTATAATGAGTAAAAATCGGTGGGACCAAGAAAATTCGTGATTTATCCTACAATAGCAATCATCTACTAGCGTGCTCAAATTCGGTTTTTGCCGTAATAACTTTGACGAATTATAGCTTTTTCAAAATTTTCAATATTTAGAATTATAGAACTGTAATCGGCTTTCACTGAAATCGATTACAATTAGAATGTGTATTATTAAAAAGAATATTTTTTTTCCAAATTTTACAAATATTACATATTTGTGCTACATATTTATGTTTATTTTTTAACTTGTTTTTGTTAAAAGTTATAAAATTTTGCAAATCATTGCCAAATTACTACAATAATGTTAGAAAAAAAGGTAAAGATTTTGGCAGATTGTAAGGTCAATTTTTACCATTTATCATTGAAGAATATTAAAACATTAAAAAATATTACAACAATAAAACAATCAAGTTATTTGTAAAATATAACCCAAAGATAGGTCGCCAGATGGTTTGCAAATAATTAAATTTAATGATGTTTTGTTACAAACTCATAGTTGCCATTTTTACTTTCTGTTATTTTCTCCATTCAGCCCAAACATTAAATTCTACTTGCTTTCACTTTCACAAACAAACTCCTTAATGTTGTAACAACTTGTTGTTTAAAGATTTAACTGATTTTTAATAGCTTTACACGCACATTTACTATTAATTTTCTTATTTTTTTAACCTTGCAAATTTAACCTTAAATATAAATAAAAAAGTTGAAAAAAAGAATAAAAAAGAGCTATTAGGCACATGCTTCTAAGGGTTGCAAGTTTTTTCGGGCGTAACAAATAAACAAATCGCTCATACCACATCCAACTATCTAAACGTTTAATGCTGATTTTCAACCATTTTTCTACAAAACTTGAAGCTTGATTGATGACATATTTAAAAAAGGAAAAACCGGCTACGGATGCATATTTTCTACAACTGTTTTTTTTTTTAATGTTATATTGTGTTTTTTGTGATAAGAATTTAGGAGTTTTTTATAAGTTCCGTTACTAAAAATATGTTCTTAAATTGTGTAAAGTGTAACTAAGTAAAAAAGATTATCGAAAGGATTTTTTTTGGGAACCAAATGCTTCCCAACCTATTTTCAATTGTTCTTGAAAGTTGGAGGAGTTTTTTAATCCTACTTCTTGGAAAATAATACTATACAGGCGTTGATGGTTGGCATTATTTACTTTAATATTGATCGATGTTGAGGTGAATCAGATGTGATTTAATTAAACCGTTAGTGGATATTGCACTTCGTCTGGTGTCTTCAGTGACCAGAATTGGCCCACTAGATTACACTATTTATTACTATTGAATGATGTTTATGCAGGAGATTTTAGAACAAGTACTATTTGCTATATTTAAACATGATCAACAATGTATTCAAATTCTTAAATTTTGTTATAAAAACGCCTTGGTAACGTTGTAACGAATAAGAAGATTTAGAATACATTTCACTTTTCGGTATATGTAGAGAAACCAATAACGACTAAAACTGGATTTTGTCTACTATTTCTTTTTACATTTTACGTGGTTGGTGTTACTGTACTACTGGAAGAATATGCAAAAGATATAATTTTAAAACCATAATAACTACTGAAAGGTAAATAACTGAAGACAACGAAGATGGCTCATTGTAAAATCCAAATCCACATAGGATTAACTCTTACAAGACCTTCAGGCAGAACCGTTTTTTTTTATCATTGCTCCACAAATACAATTTTGTTTGCGACATTGCAATATAGGAAAATTTTACCCATTTTTTTGGCCAAAAGTTAAAATCACAATTTTTGCTAAGTGTATTTAAAAAAAAAATAACAAAGTAAACATCGCTGTTTAAATTTTTCGAAAGAATTGACTGACTGTTACTTTATCACATGTTTTGCTTGCAATTTGTAAATTAGTTAATCAAAACACGATTGAGTGCAGTGAATTTTGTGATAGTTTGTAATAAAAGTTTTCATAATAATAATTTATAATTTGCAAAAACTAAATAATGGAAGGTAATGTCGAAGGTGAGTACTTTAAACTCATCTATTAGATTGATTAAATTGGAAAAATTAAAGATGTACTTATGGAATTATGAATTGGAATTTTATTTAGACTTACAAAAAAATGCTAGCACATGCTAGCCAATCAATTACCTTCCGGATGTAATAAATTTCAACTGCGGATACCTGCTAAATTTTTTAAAAAACCCATTTTTCCAGATGACCACAGCATGTCAAATTTAGAGTTATTCAATACATGGCGAGAACAACACAACGAATATGACAAAAGAGCCGTTGTTTGTGCCCATTTCTTTTCATACCTTGGTGAGAGTAATTGTTTCGAAAACTTTAAACAATATATAAAGGAGCGGTCAAGAAAATTTTGTTCAAATTTGAATATGAAATGGCATAAAAATTGTAGGAGGAAGTTTGAAAACTTTTATTTTCAAACGGCCACAATGTTCATGCAGAAGTATCCATGGTTACCAATCACAGTTAGTGTACATAAGGTTCTTGTGCATTCGCGGTAAATTATTGAGTCGACAGTGCTTCCTGTTGGATGCTTTGGTGAGGATGCCTCTTAATCGCGCCACAAAATATATATATCCGATAGATTGCTTTATGCACGAAAAAGTAGCCGTGTGAATAACTTGACATACGTTTTTAATCGAGCATTGGACACAGCAGATCCTTATATTTCCACTCTATCTTTGAATAAACACATAAAGCACCAGAAGAAATTAAAGCTGCCCCCAGAAGTGATACAATTAATGAGATTAGAGGAGCAAAATTTTGTGGAAAATTGTCAAACAGACGAAGAAAATTCCGAAAACAAAGATGAAGAAATTGGGAGTTGTGGTATTTTGAACCCACGTTTTTTAAATGTAGTTGACGAATTGGAACTCGAAAATCGAATTTTTGAATAAAATCCTTTTAAAATGTAACTTTGTTTGCTAATTCTTTAAATTGGTAAGCTAAATTTCTACTACTATCTTTGAAAGTTAGAGTACACTCGAAAAAAAAAATTGTAAAAAAACATTTTAGAACACCAGAGAATCTATCAAAGATCTAAAAAACCTTATATACGGAAACCTATAACCCTGGAAACCCCGTTGGAACTAATTCTTAGTTAATTTTTTGGTTAACTTTCCTAACGTTTTTTTTTTTGAGTGTATGCAAAACTTTAATAGCCTTCCAAAAGTCATGTCAAAAAAAATCATTCAAATTGGTCCTGCCGTTTGGCTGTAATTAATTTTGGACAAAAATGGGGAAAATTTCCTATAGTGCATTGGCTTAACTGCTACAAAATAACATAGTGGCAAGCAAAAGAAATATGTAAGATTAGTTAATTTTATTATATAATAATTACATTATCAACAATGTAAGTGTTCTAAGCTTTTTCCTAAAAATTATTTTATTTGGGAGAGATGCCAAAGCTTTAGTTCAGACTTTTATTTAAGACCTTAGGATACTTTTTTTCCGCAAATATATATTATTTCCAAAAGAAAGTGGAGAAGAAGCAGTGAAAGTAAAACGATTTTTTGCCGATTTAAAGGTACTGCATACTTTTAGGCATATTTTATTTGTGAAATCTGGATATTTAAAACACGCTTGCACAACAGATGGGGCACAACAGATGACAAAATACAAATTACTTACTGACAAATAGCCAATTGAATACAATTTGTATTTGATCTGTATTTTTACTTTGTGGAATTACATTCTTATTAAAATATTTTAAACACCATTACAGAGCTATACAATAATTTTTAGAATTTCATATAAATTTTAGAATTTTATCCAGGGCTGGGTACCTTAATATAAAGTAAATACTAGAGTGGTTTTAAAAAATCGATGTCGGATTTTTTTTTGGGGGCACCCCCTAAAGTGTTTCATTTTGTCATTGCTAATATAGGAAGGAAAATGGGTTTTTTCACAATAGGTTCCATCTTTGCTCTAAGGGGTACCTAGTCACGTCTTTAGGGACATTGGCTTTATTATCTCGAATTCAGTACTACTTACGTTTATTACATATAAAATATTATAAGCAGTTTCGCCTTCAATTTTATGTATGACACGGGCAAATAGCTGAAGCCGTTCCATAGATATGGGTCGCCGAATTCGAAAAACTGCTAAAAAAAATGGAGATTTTCAAAACTCAAACTTTCGCAATCCGAAAATCTGACAGAAAGAAACATTTTAGGGGGTGCCTCAAAAAAATTCTGACATTTTTTTAACCCTATGAGATAAAACCACCCTAGTAAATACGTAAGAGTCTTAAAATTTGGTGTGGATTACTTTCAGATCAAAATCGAACAAAATATTGTCGGGGCACAGCTAGTAAAAAATATTTTTGAGTCTATTTTCAAATCGAGAGTTAAAGAAATTTAAAATATTGGACTTCAAACTATGACCAAGATTACAAATAACATAGAGATAAAACCGAAGTTTAACAGATTTTATTAAAATATATTTTTAACAAAAGACATTCTGTTTATTTGAAAAAGTTTACCAATTTTTGTCGTTAAGGTTCTTATAATAATTTTCGTTAATATTCATTAACCTTCATAATTTAGTTAGTACAGTGTATTTGGATGTAGTTGAGATGTGGTATTTATAAAGTAAGTTAGGTTAGGTTGAACAGCACACCGGGTTTGTAGTTCAAAACCGACTCACTAGGGTCCATTTAGTCCCTTTCTGACGCCTGAAAGAGAAATGAGCAGGGAGATCCTTAGGGTTCCTGCAGATCTACATTTGATTTAGTGCAAAACCATCCCGAAGCCAGGATAAATGAGTTTATCCCTTTAATATCGCAGCTCGATAGATCTGCAAAGCCTTACAGCTTCTTCTTAAAGTCATTGAAATGGATAATTTACGTAAGAATGCATTGGTTTATAGACGCAAGTCAAGATATTTTAAACTTTTGAACGTAGTATATATTTCAAAAAGGCAATTGCTTAACAATTTACCCTTTTCCTAATGGCGTATAGTATGCTGCCACTTGTTTTTGTGTTGAATAATTGTTTAATAAGTGTTTCACCCCAACCTCCTCTATTACCAAAAGAGGCGTGAAAACAAAGAAAAATAATGGTAAAATGTTGGTCATTAAAACATGAAATTAAAGGTCAAAATAACAAACCTCCTTCGTTTTTTTTTTCAAAATTCTGCAATAATTAACAACAAAATAAAATGAAATTTAACAGACCCTCTAATAATAAATAATAGTGTTGTGATTTTTATGTTTCTGTTTATTTCTTTTAATTCGGGGACAGGAAGTTTAATAAAGAGATGTTGTTATTATTTTTTATTTTACGGTTTTTTTTTCAAGAAATTTTATGAAGGAGTTTTTGTTTGACCCTTTAAAAAAGGTCTCTTCTTTTGTGTTGTTTTTATTCTTGTGATTTCTTCTGTGTATCTTTATGTTTGGGGTGTTAAAGTATACGTTGTTTTTTATCTTTAATTTTCCAAGTGACAAATAGGCAATTTAAAATTATAATTTCTTTCTTGTTTAATGTAACAAAGATGGAATCATGCACCAACCCTTTTATGAAGAATATATAAAGACAAAGAATAAATGTCAAAAATTTTAGTTTTATTTCTTCAAGAAGATTTTGTAAGTAATTACTTATTAATAAGAAAAATATATATATTTGTAGTTAGTTTTATGGTAAAACAGAAGATTAAATTTAAAATGGTTTTTCTTTACTTTTGAAATTTTAAGAAAAATTTATAAACAAATATATTAAAGTAATTTTCAGAACGAAGTCTGAAGGCAGCAAAACTAAAAACAAGACTAATTATTATCGTATACATATATACAATAACTCGTTGCTACAAATAAATGAGATATTGTGGAGCAGCCGAATTCTTTTTGGAGTATTTAACTAGAGACGAAGCTTTAAAAATATGTTTACTTTACCTCAGGTGCTTTGCACTGGGAGGAATTTTGCAATAAATCATAGATTTAGTTATAGAATTGGTCATGCTTGGATTAGAACAACGGTTACAATCTGTGACCCACTTTTCTTTTCGTCTCATTGGCTATAGGTTATTTTTAAAATAATTCCCATTTTAAAGGCGTGTAACTTTTTAACGTACAAAACTTGATACTATTTGTTTTTTCTCTCAATTTTATCAAAATTAAGCCGATTGCTTAAAATGACCATCCGATCACCAATATTTCCACCACAACAAAAATACTAAGATCTAGGTACCCAAATTTGGGGGGAAAATTTCGGGGACCAAACATCTCCAGGTCCACTCTAAACAACTTATGCTTTGCCTGTGTGAAATTGCAAAATAAAAAGTAAAAATTTTTAAAACACATGTCCATATTTTTTATTACGATGTTCATAGACTGAATAAAAAAAGTTTGGGAAAAAAATCATATTCGATTTACGAAAAAATTCATGAGTTAAATGTATTATTTTTTCTCTTTATATTTACTAAACACGTCTAGTTCGAAATTATTCCAAAATGAAAAAATAAGAAATAAAATATTAGTGATTTTAATAGAAATTAATTTTAGTCGATTTGTCGATTATCCGATATAATTTGTTCAAGTTATTTCTTAATCTAAATTTGCAATTTTTCCTACTCGAACAATTAATCGACTTAAAATTCTACGATTAATCGGGCGATGATTGATCGAGTAGATACTCTATCATATACCCTCTTATAATACCGGTTTGATCTCATACAAAATTGCATATATTTAGCAAAGTTATTTGGATCGGATTGGAATTTCTAACAGAAAACAAATTTTTTATCAAACTGTCAGCAGAACAATCTGTATCAATACATATAATAAAATAGTAACTCATTTCAGTCTATCTCTCTGTCTGTCAGTCTGATTTTATTTTGCGTTCGCATCACGTAAAAACTACTGGATTTAAACAAAAACTTATGAGGAGGTACCTTGGAATCCTGGTCCCAATATAGAATACTTATTTCCGTAAAAATATCTCATTTCCAAGAGAAAGTGGAGAAAACACTGTGAAAGTACGCTTTCCGGTATAAAAGTACGGCTTAGTACGGCCTTTTATTTTATATTTTAAAACACAGATGGCGCTGACAAAATAAGAGTTACTTACTACCAAATAGCCAACTGAATTTGTATTTGATTTGTATTTTTACTTTATGGAATTACATTGTTGAAAAAGCTTAATAGATACGAACGGTTGATTTTCTATAATCGGGACTTTCCCAGTTTGCTAAGTTTGCGTTAGTTGTTGTTACAGAATTTTTTTAAGTAGCTCATATACATACATATGTACACAGGTTGCGAGTGAGTATTTCAAATACTAGTATATTTGAACCTGTACATGAACGGAGATTTGTAGATAAGTTAGAAAGTATTAGACAGTTTCAATAATATTGATTTATACAAAGCTGAATAAAGTGTGTTTAAATTAAAATAATTATTTGCGTGTTTAATTTCAAAAGATCCCACTGTTGAATAAATATGTAAAACGTAACAATATTTTTAAGTCACGTACGTGTTGTATAATTTGGTCATTTTGTGAAATACATATGTATGTACTTAGGTAATTATGTGATTACATTATTTTTGTTATTTAGCGTTACTTTTTAAAATTTGGTAAGAACACTACGGCTGGAATGTGGCTATAATATGCTGTTATTGTTTGTTTCTTCTTAGTTTAGTTGCATTTTTCTTTTATAGGTGCTACTCTATAAAAGTAAGAGTCTTACAATTGGTGTGTTACTTTCAAAGCAAAATCAAGCAAAATATTGTCAGAACGCCCACAACGTATCAGGCATAGCTAGTTGTTTAATAAAAACATGCATCAGTCTTATAATTATCTCACAATTAAAAAAGCTCAGAACAATGTTTAAAATAGCCGTTCAAATAAGAAAGAAATATATATTGGGAACCCATGAGAGACTCAAAACAAAAAGTTGTTACGCTTTCGAATTTATTAAAATTTATTTAAAAATTTAAAATCTGGCTTTTTGTGAGTCTGGAAAAAGAGTATGTCCAAGAACTCTATCCAATTGCCATACCCAGTAGAAAAATGTCATAGTATGTAGCATTTATAAGACCGTGGTGAGGTATATTTTTATGTCTACTCCAAATCAAAATTAAAGGTCTTTAAATAAAAGACCTTTCATGTGGTTCTGAAGTAGCGATAAATTTATTAATAATTCCAATTTCAACATACCATTTGCATAATTTTTTAAAAATATGCTATTAAATCGCCGCCCATTCTACCTCTAAAAGATAAATTATTCCTCTTTTTTTTTGTGAAAGTCTTTGGTCTTTTTGTTTTTAATATAATGCTGAATTATGTCATAATGACAATATTGCAAGCATTCAAATTCTAAGAATTTATGCAAATATTTAAAGATACAAGACTGATGTAATGAAATTTTATTTTATTCATAACATTTTTATTCTTATTGTTTTATTTTTCTTCGTTTTACACTATACTCGCAGCAGTAAGAAAATATAATAATAATGGCCAGCCATTCTGTCTAAAAAAGGGAATATTGTTAGGCAAAAAGAAATATATATAAAAGGAAGAAAACTTTTTTAAGAAAAAAATAATTTCATTCTTAAAAGGAAATGAAAAATATATACCCATACATATACATAAAAAACAAAATATGCCATGAGACCTCAAAGTTAACCAAAACAAGATTAAGTTACGCAAGATTTCATGAAAATGAAGGAACGTTAAGTTTTTTAAAAGGCATTAATATCTATGTAGATGACAAGTGCTTATCATTAAAAATGTTTTTACTAAATATTTTTTTAAAACGTTTTCTAAAATACGTTTCTGAAGATAAAATTTTGCATATGTTACAAAAAAAATACTTGTAGCCTTGAATATGATTGAACTAAACCTTTGCGACGTAATAATTTTTAACTCTATAAAAACCCAAATATTGTAAGGGGTGATCCCTTTCGAGGGTCCCTACTTAAAAAAAAAGAACACAGAAAATTCAAGATTAAAGGAGAATGCTTATTATCATTTGAAAGAACATTCTTTGGCATTTATTTTTTGAAGATTATGTCTATCAAATGTAGGCCGTTGCTACGTCGCAGATGATCCATTCGTTGAGTCCTATTTTCGATGACTCGTTTGAGCATTTCGACTGGTAAATGGCGAATGACACGCTTGATGTTTTCCTCCAAAGCCTGAATCGAAGCGACTTTACATATCCCCACAGGAAAAAGTCTAACGGTGTGATATCAAACGATCTTGGTGGCCAATCGACCGGCCCAAAACGTGAATTTATGTGCTCACCGAAATGTTTTCTCAATAAATCCATTGATTGATGTGGGAAATGCCGCCGTCGATCACGAGCTTCAATTTCAGGCATCAAATAGTCGGTTAACATTGACGGTTCCGTTCGCACCGGCATCATTCTTAAGGAAATATGATGATTCCACCGGCCCACAAACCGCACCAGACCGTTGTTTTTTCTGGATGAACTGGCAGCTCTCTTCAATTCAAAATTTGCATCGAATACGTCGGATCTTCTTGGAACTTTGTAAGAGCCCATAGAGTGAAGCGATTCAGGCGCAAGTCTTTCCATTATGAAATGCCAAATAATACTAAACAAAAATAACGTATCTCTACTTGAATCACCCATTAGTTAACGTTCTATTTTTCTACTTTTTGAGGGTTAAGAAGAAGTCAATATTTCTGTGACAATAAGAAATAAGTGCTTAAGTCTGATTTTTAAGTTTAGTAGGAGAACAATTTTAAACTTTCAAATTATTCTTTTTTTTTTAATAGCTTATCTTTAAACTTTACATATGGGACCCAAACATATGTTTTGGAAAAACATCTTATATCTACCAAAAGTTCGCAGTTTTTAAGTTGTGAAAGAAGTTGTGATGATTTAGAAAAATAGCTTGTGATTTCGTAAGCTTTTTTACAAATGCGATTAACCATTGAACAAAGATAAGCAGAAAGCCATTTCGCTATAACTTCCTGAAAAATGGTAAAAAATAATTAAAACCTTGCACATGGGTACCTTGGAGTACGGAGATAACAAAGAGGCCAGTAACTTAAATTTTGCTTAAGGAATAAGTGCACAAGTCGCACTTATTCCTTACATAAGTGCACAAGTCGCACTTATTCCTTATTTCCGCAGATTTAATATGTTTAAAAATAATATTATTTTTATAAGGCGGGTTTACATTGAGTGAGATCATTGCGGTATCGAAATTTAATTTCGTAGATTTGAAGAAGAAAGTCCATAGTGTAGCTCAAAAAAGTGATTATCGTACTATGGCAGCCTTCAGATCATTTTTTGGGGTTTTGTGAAATAACAAGTGTAAGTCTTCGTACATATAACAAGAAAGTTATATTTTTTTTGTTACAATGGTTAACAATTATATGAATTTTTTTCTTGTAGGTATAAAATTTTACTTTTTTAAAGAGATTATCTACAATATTTTTATTAATTTAAAAACACATTTTAAAAATTATGATAATGATAAGATTAAACAAATAAAACTTTAAGTTATCAATTACATATGTTATACGGATTTGGAAAAAATATTTCAGTAACATGGTATATAGATTAGAACTACCATCCAGAGCATCAGTTAATAAACTCTCAATCGTTGTATTTTAATATCTAAAATGTTTTTTATCAGTAACAGGTAGAGTTTGCGATTTCCCGGACCTTTTCATTTCCCAGGAAACGGGAAAAAATATTCGCATTTCCCGGGAAAAATACATAGTTTTAATAAAACATAAAAAAGAACGCAAATAACGAATAAATATTAGTATTAACAGTTTATAAAAAAGTTAAAAACCAAAGTATATTTATATCAAGTACAACATTAAAACAAAAACAGCCATTTTGTTTGTGTAAAAATATTGCTAGCTGTCAAAAGCAACTCAGAGATGGCAAAGTGGGTACAATACCACTTTTTTGTAATAAAAATACTTAATATCAATTCTGCTAAATAAAAATAAAAAAATTATAATACAATGATCTGTTTATATTTAGATCAATCTGAATTAAAACAAGAATTCATAACAAGTTTGTTTGGTGCAACTTAAATAAGAAAAGCAAAATTTCGTTTACCATCCCTGATGGAACAAATAAAAATAAAAAAATATATATTTGAAATTTTTTTTCAATTTACATTTTTAAAAATGTAAATAAATTTTGAACAATTATGCTAAATAAAGTTTTATGACATTTTTTGGCTCATTAGCAATTTCACCACATTTATATACTTAAGTATCGCAAACGTTTTATCATCACTTCGTTCATTTATTTTTCTTTTCAACCATCGTTTTTGAAACAGTCGAATTAATAGGCAAAAGGTGCTCGTAGAAAGTCTGAAAAATAACATCTGCTATTAAAAACTGCAACTTTAATGAGATTTAAAACGGCCACTAAATTTTCTTAATTCTGAACATATTCTTCAACCCACAACTCTGCGAAATTTAAATCTATCAGAGTTTTTTTTTAATGGGTTCTTCGATTTAAGAAACCATACTTATCTTTGCCATATTCTTGTTTCTTATATTTTTCGTGACAGGCTGTTTTTGAGGACTTTTTTTAAATAGTTTTTCAGTTTGTCTTGCACGATATATGTATAGCAAATTTGTAAGTTTCTAGGAATATTACAATTTTAAAAGTGCCTGTTTTTATTCAATACCGCTTAAATATTTGTGCGATACTAAAGAAATGCTTATTTAAAATTAAGAACCTCTGAATTTTATTTAAAGTGCTCATGATTTTAAATTTCCATTAAGCAAAAATTTGCCCGGGAAATTGTTTATAGCTTTTCCCTGGAATTTCCGGGCGGGAATTCTCATTTCCCAAACCCTACTGACAGGCAATATGATCATGTCTGATGTAGTTAAAAATCCACAAACACCTATCGAAAAACTTTTTTATTCCCAAAAATTTAATGTAATGTCTACGGATAGGAAAGGACTACATTTTTGTTCATATCAGTGAAAGTATCACGTTTCACTGATATGAACATGCAATCAGTCAGCAGTGGTATTGTTTATTTATTTATTTATTTATTTATTTGAGTCTATGGATTCAAGATCCTTGCAGACATTAAAAACTGTAACATAAAGTACATAAATACATAAATTTAATTATTTAAATACGAAATAAGATAACATTTAATAACTAATAAATTAATTATTTAGGCTTAAGTTCTTAATTATAAAGACATAAAGAAAAATTAGATACCAGCAAAGCAGAATGCATTTTCTAGACAGCTACGTCCGTCATCAGAGTACTCTTTGTATCAATCTACCCGGTAGTTTCAATTGTTATTAATTTTCTATTTAAACAAACTTATCAAAGAAATAGAATCTGAGAAATTTTTAATTTTTACATTATATTTCATAGAAGATAGAGCTTTTTTTGAAATTGTTTTACACTTTTAAACTCTATTTATTTTTCATATTATACTACCAAGCAAACATTTTTCTTTATTTTAATTCTCTTTATATATTTTCTTTTATTTGAAAATGGTATATATCTGTCTTGCTATTAGCTATCCTTTGGTATAGTGTTTAAAATTTCCCGTTTACAAAAATAAAACGTTTTGCCGAGGTGTCAGTACCATTAAATAGGTAAAATTGAGTGCACTATATACTCTATATAAAATATTATCAAAATTCATCCAGTATTTTTTACGTGATGGGAACATAGACAGACAGATAAAAAGACAGACAGAAGTTCTGAAAATTGTTTTTTCGTATTCCTCATTGATTAATATCTGCACCAGCAAAAAAATTTTTAAAAAATATTTTTTGCGCACAAACGGCCATGTTACAGTTTTATTACATATATGTACATATGTTTAGATATAGATGAACATCTACCAAGTAATGTGTGATCTTATGGCATCTGTATGCAGCCATGTTCTTCAAAAACCACAAAAGGATAAGATCCGCTAAAAAATCCCATGAAGGACATTAGAAAATTGTTGTAGTTCACAAATGATGACAAAGTACCAACAGTTAATTTAAAAAAGAATAATGATTAAAATCTTTTATTGAACATTATTTTACAATTACAACTCTGCAAGTTATAAAGATGATTTTTATTTAAATCAAAATCATGATAAACTTGAGTTTTACTCTACTTTACAATTACTTTTGCTGTACGATATTGCTGTACGATATTATTTCAAACTTAAAATATAATATATGTATTTTATTTAGTGGAAAAAATATTAGCGAACAATATCAAAAAGAAAAAAGGAAAGGAAGGGAAAGGAAGGCAAATTGCTTTCAACGTGGTTCTTTTCCATTTGCCCTTTCTGTGCTCAAGGTATCTTTCTTTAGATTTGTCTTTTATTTTTGGTCTGTGCACACTGACACACATAAAAACGTCTTTAGCAAGTTAAAGAAAGAAAAACTAGATATATTTTCCATAGAAAAATAATTGCAATATAAAAAAACTAACAAAATAGGAAAACAAATAAATGAACAACATCAGGACATTATCAAAAACACAACAATAATAGGCTGCCATTTTCTTAGTTCCTTTTCTTGTGTCATTCTTACTTTGTTCTGTTCTCTTAGATAGGAAAACAATAAATATTAAAAACTCTATTTCTACAAGTTGCAAAAAGCGCAAAAATGTAATAAAAACAGTAAACATTTGCGCAAGATGTATAAAAAACATCAGCAACATAAAAAAGTTTAACAAGGAAATTAAATAAAACAAAAATTGACAAATAAGAAAAAACCATTACGAAATAAATGGAAAATCTTTGATATTTTTGCGAACTAAACAATATTTAAGTGATTGTATTAAATATGCTACAAATTGATTGAATTTTTATACCCTTCACCACAGGTGGAAAGATTATATACATATAAGTTTGTCATTCTGTGTGTCATTTATACAATATTCATTTCCGACCTCATAAGGTATATATATGCTTATACATAGAGAAATTGATTAAGTGATGTCCGTCTGTCCGTGTTCGGCTAGTAATGTCATTTGCTAAGGCACCACAAGAGATACTAAATTTACTAAACTATGTCAGGCATAGAGATGTAAATAACATTTACATCTCTTTATCCTCTGTACCTTATTTAATGTTTACCTTTTGCTTCTGCTGTTAACTTTTCTCAAAAACGTGTTTTTTAAACTTCACTTATTTCACAACATAAAAATTCTTAGTTTCCAAACTCAAACAATGTAAAAGAACATAAACTTAATGTTGACAGTTACGTCCTCATTTCTCTCATTTTATTTACCTTATAATGTTAACTTTAAAGGTTCTATCGGCCTTTGATACTCGTATTGAATAGGACTGAGACTTTACTCGTGATCATGATAAAGGTGTTGCCGTTAAATGCCAGCCTTTTGCATTTCATCATAATATTGCAAAGGTTTAAAAAAAACGCAAATATTACAAGAAAAAGGATGTGAATGCATGAGTACAAAGCAAAGTAAATAGTATGTGGATGCAATAAAGAGAGCGAGATAGAGAGAGAGAGATATAGATAAATAAAGGGGTAACAATTTAGAAGCAATCGCAACATACTAGACATTAATAGAAAAACTACAAAAATAAAGCATTGATTGTAAA
Organism: Phasia obesa; assembly: GCA_949628195.1. Taxonomy (NCBI): domain Eukaryota; kingdom Metazoa; phylum Arthropoda; class Insecta; order Diptera; family Tachinidae; genus Phasia; species Phasia obesa. The sequence continues at coordinate 43,398,269 of OX451215.1, forward strand.
TTTTATAGTGTAGGTTTTTTATTTTATCATTTTTTAAGCTTCTACTTATATATTATTTCTTTATAGTTTATTTATTTAATTCAATAGATTACATCCTATTGGTCTATTTAATCTTAAGATCATATCTTCATTCTCACCAACTATCGATAGATAGTTTTCTAATTTTACTTTAAAATTAATCACCTAATTTGTAAAAAAATATTCTTTCAGACCTGTTGAGTAGTTAGAGAGAATAGACGAATTTCAAGCTTACTTTAACAAAATACAGACCTGTAGAAACCCTTGTCGGAATAGAGAAATATGCTGATGACTGAATATGTCAATTTCAAGCGGTATCTGACCGATAAGCGTGGAAATATTAAGGCGAAAATTTAATTTTTTTTTTATATGTAGTTTGATAGTTCAACTTCCATTTAAAAATTGTAAGTTTAATTGTCAAAATCCATATAAAAAAATTGATTATTTTCGCCATAACGTTTCCCCTCAGTAGTGAGGTTACCTGATGAATATGCCTGATTAATATGCCTTGATAAAAATTTTCGGCGTAATATTTCCCCTTCTCAGTGAGGCAACCTGATATAAATTCGCCTTGAGCTGTAGCATTTTGGCTGAATAAGCCGAATAAAAAAATATGAATATGAACAATAAAAAACTGGTTATCATTTTGGTTCTATTTAAGATGAAAAATAACATTTACATCTCTTTATCCTCTGTACCACCTTATTTATGTTTACCTTTTGCCTCTGCTGTTAACTTTTCTCAAAAACGTGTTTTTTAAACTTCACTTATTTCACAACATAAAAATTCTTAGTTTCCAAACTGAAACAATGTAAAAGAAAATAAACTTAATGTTGACAGTTACGTCCTAAACATCTACAAATGTTTGTTTCTAGAAAAAATGTGAACCTATGAAAAGAAATCTCTTTTTCTCAAATTTAAAAAGATACCTTTAAACATTTTATCTAGATTATAATGTTTATTTTAAGTTTTTGTTTGCATTTGCTACTCGTATTACATAGGATTGCTACTTTTACTTGTGTTTATGACATTTTTAAACAAATAAAGATTTAAGTGTTCTTGCTGCTGAAAGCTTTTTTCTTGACTTTTTGCATTAATAAAAAAAATTTTATAAAATCACGTTATACGTTGCATACCGTTAAATGACAGCCTTTTGCATTTCATCATAATATTGCACTTAACACTTAAGAAAATATACGCAAATATTACAAGAAAAAGGATGTGAATGCATGAGCACAAAGCAGTAAATAGTATGTAGAAATAAAGGATAACAACTTGGAAGCAAGCGTAAAAACTAGAAATTAATAGAAAAAATACAAAAATAAAGATTCGACTAAGTTTATAAATTTTACAACTAGTGTAGGTTTTTTATTTTATCGTATTTGCAAGCCCATACATTATTCCTTTATAGTTCATTTGTATTAGTACTCTTAGTAGCAAATACTATTGTCACGGTAGTTGTAAGTAAACATATCCAAGAATACTGTTGTCATACCTTTCGGTGAAGACCGTCGCCACTTTTGTTCATTATTTAGTTCTTTGATTTTTTTGCTGTGCTTAAACATAATTTTGTAAGAAATTCCGAGTGTAAATGATACACTTTAATGCATGAAAAAATAAGAAATAAGCAAGCAAATTTCTTCAAAATATGCTATGATAAAATATTGTAAAAACACGGACGAAGTGGCGAGCTGGTCTATTATAAATAAAAATACTTTTTATAAATTTCGACCTTAATTTTTAAATATTTTTTACAAATAAAGAAATTTAGATTTTATGAGACATGACTGACCTTAATGCAAAAGATAGCTTTATATACTCACAAAATAAAACATACAGTTTCGAAACTTAAATCATTTTGCCAAGTTTAATTTTTTGAGTTATATCTATGTATGTATGTTGGTCCAAAGGAGCACAATGTGTGTATTATAACCAAAAACAGACACATTTTTCTTCCAAATATATAAGAATTTAATGCTGCCTGCATCTTTCTGCCACATGCAGACTTTGATGGATTCGCTACTTACCACAGCTAGTGGAAGTAGAAGGAAAAAATTAATTTCCTTTTTAGCAGAAATTGCTTTTAGGTAAGACAACATCAATCAATAAACAATACGATAAAGTCTTTAAGGCGCAAGGCATATACGGCATAAATACATACATATGTATGTATGTATGTGCAAATAAAAAAATTTGAGGGCATGTCGAACATTTTTATGTGTCTAAATTGGTGCAGCGATATGGTGTTATTGGTAAACAGCTTAGAGTGAAGATAGTTAATTGATACCCTTTTATTCATTTTTTATTATAATTAAATTAAAAAAAAAAAGACGATAAAAATCTTTACATATTATTATAATAAAAATCTGTTTAAAAATCTTTTAGCAAAATATAAAATGTGGCAAAACGTCTGCACTTATTTGAATTCTTAACAATCAAAATATCAATTTTGAATTTATTACTCTTAAACAATAAGATTTATATTTTTTGCTTTAGGTTAATTTTTGATATCATTTCACTTCAATTTTAATTCAAAAGTTTTTATGTTAAGTAATCATATGAGAATTTAAAAATTAATAAATATTTTCTTTTGAGATTCTCATCGGCAGGATAATCTCAAAAGAAATTATGATCTCTCTGAGATTTTGTTAGTATTTTAAGATCGTAACACTTTTGAGTTTTTAATAAATAATAAAAATCTATAGATATAAATGCAACTTTAATTAAGGTAAAAATTAAAAAAACAAAAATCACAGTGCCTCTAACAGAAGCCCACAATAGTCTTTATATTATACCACATGATCTGGCACTTATTGTGATCTATTCCATTACCATTTTTTTCTTTTACTGCGTTATTAATTTCAGGCGATAACATTGCCCAGGTCCAAATGTCCAAGCTATTTCTATTATATCCCGTTTATCATCATTAAACTGTTCTTGGTGTATACATGCCTAGAAATACTATGCACTTTGGTCAAAAATTATCCTCATGAATTTGTTTTATGAAAACTAGCACATCGTTAAGTATTTTCAAAGCGTTGATGTAAGGCATGAATTGAAAATGACTACTTTGTTGGATATTGAATGCGACTTTCATATTGCATCGAATTTGCAAACTGCCTTTCGTTCACTTTAGTTCTAATTTTTCATATATATATCCTGTCAGGGAATATTAGAAAAAAATGCCGAGATGGCAGAATATCGATTGACGCCATGATTCACTATCATATTCAGTCGTACGATTTGTCAAAAATTGCATGTATGCTCAAAAAGTATGATAGTGTGCAATAAAAGTGTATGTGTGTGACAGACTTTTTGATAGATCTGTACGATTTTATAATCTTTTAAAAAAAATTTATAAAATAGTATTTTTCCATGCGATCAGAATTGCAAAATCTTATTTTGTATGATAGTGTGGCATCTACATCGCCATTTTGAAACGATTTTTTGAGTAGGACAGATTTTTTTGTGATTGAATCGTACTATTGTGCAGTTTAGTTACGATTTAGGTTACGATTTTTTCTTTAAAATTTTATTTATAATTTAACACATTTTTGATTATTTTTATTTAATTATCGTTATTGTTTTAATTAAATTTTAAAAAACAACACCATGGTTGTGCTATATTATGTTCTTTTTACCAACATATGGTTTTGATAAAATAATTTTGGTTAAGATTTCATTATCAAAACAAAATTTATTGTTTTCTGTTGCACCAAACGATATCTTGAGATCAACTACAAAATAGATTTTATTTCATATAAAATATTTAATCAGGCATTCTTAACAACTAAAAACTTGCACAAATTAGTTGTCTACCTGATTTTTTTTTGCGTTCGTTCATACATTTGTACTTTATCGAAAAACAACGAAAGAAAGCTCCATTTAATTCCCTGGCAACATAAGGTCCCTTTCGTCAGCTTGCGTTACATATGGTTACTACGTACAAAAAATGCAACATAGTTGGGTTTAACTATACAATTTTTGCGAAACTTCAAACTATTGCCAAAGTTTTATAAATATTCCAAAATAATAAATTATTTTTAATCATAATATTATTAATAATAAATAAAGTATGTTAAGTTTGGTAATATTTTCCCAAATAATGCTTGGTTTTATTCATCGGGTTTTATTATGTTTTGCTAATTTATGTATTATTGAAATCGTCATGATAACATATAATTGATAAATATAATATGTAGATAAAAAAATAATTATCAAAAATGTATTCAAAAGTTTCTAGTTTAATCATAATATGTTTATATTATAATATTTATCAATAATATGGTTTGAATGAAGCCTTAGTTATAACATAATGCTCTTAGATTGTGGTTAACTAAACCATGGTTTTTCTTTGCGTGTATATATACATATGTATGTATACTTATTATATGGTCAATATCTAAGCAACAACTATTTTAGGTAAATACAACTAATTCTGTTTTTACACTTTAGATTTCTTCCAGAAAAAAAAACGTGTAAAAAAACCGTGTACCCAAACATTTTGCCTTCTCCATTTCGAAGGCGATCTAAAATTTCCATCTTAGATTCTAAATAAATGGCTTTTATTTAATATTATGCTAATTACCCATAACGTTTTATAATAAAAATGCAATTTATTTGTTGGGGAAAAGAGCTAGTCCCTATACGTATTTCACTGGTTGCTCAGGCCAGATCATCAGGAAACCTTTTTCCTAATTTTAGAGAAGCCAAAAATATTCTATAAGTAATAAAATTCTACAAAACACAATGAGAATTATGCATGTTAATAGAATAATATTACAGAATATTAAAGCTTCAACAAAACACCAACAAACAAACCACGTTTTTATTTTTCCTTACTGTCCTTCTACAATTGGATGGTTTTTTGCCATCACTGAATGCAGACGTAAGGTGTGATGAAAAGCATACACAAGTTATTTTTGTTCTCGCAAGAGAATCAAAAAAAAAAAACAAGTGTTGCCAAGGTTTGCACAAGCAGTTGCATATTTAGTTATTAATAAAATTTTTTGGGAATTTAAATATTAATTATTTAATATTATGCTAATTACCCATAACGTTTTATAATAAAAATGCTTCATGTTTTTGTTTTGTATTTGTAGTTTTCGACGTTTTATTTTGGGGATGCATTAACATATTTTAATTGATCTGACAAGTAAATTTTATTGTATGCACAAAAATCCTCTAAATTTGTGATATGAACATATTTCGCAAAAATTTGAAAAAAAAAAATAAGCTAAAGATTTTGAATTTTAATTTAAATTAAGAATTATTTTTTTTTTTTACTTCCAAACGGTGTTAAATCAAATCCGTGTAAGAACAGAATTAGGTGTACTCGTATCCTTTTTATTTTTGCAAGCACAACAAAACAAGTTATTGAACTAATTACATTGATATCATCATTTTAGCGTTAATTTAAATTTATTAAATATTTTATACGATTATAGTCTGTTACTTACATATTAATATTGACATACTTACATATGTATGTACATATTATTAATTTCAATGTGTCAAAACCAAAAATATCAAAAAATATTTGATTTCTCAAATAAAATCAAATTAAGACAAGCTTATGATATGATTGAAACGTTTTGATTGAATTCTATCTGTTTTTGCAATTCAAATTATGAAATTGAGCCATTTAAAATATTAATAAATATTTATTTTGTAATGTGATGTTTTGTATTTTGTATGTTTAATTTTATTCGCTTTTCATGCAAAATAGAAATTTCTGTTACATTTTTAACTTTGTAATTTATGGAAAAATATTTTAAAAATCTGTATAAATGAGATTCCAACAAAACCCCGTTTATAAGAGTATCTGACTTCACTTTTAATTAAATACTAATTTTAAAACAGTTAATAATTTATTCACAATAATGTCGTTAATAATACAAAATATTCTGTAGTTGCTGTTTTCTTTTTTCATTTCTTCGTCAATTTGTTATGAAAATTGGAACGGACCATCCACACTTATGCAAAGTATGTACATATTCTTTAAAATACTTATCTTCAGTTATGTGAATTATAAAAAGTCACCTTTCAAGACCCCATCAAAAATAGCCACCATCAGTAGCTGTAGCTGCATAGCAAAAAATTCAGGTTGTATCACTAGGTGCAGCAATAGAACTGATCACCTCTCTAAAGGCCCTGCTTCTGTGAAATGCTGCATCTGGTATCATGCTAATGCGTTAAGGTTGCGCAAAATCAAGCAGCTAAAAAGAACGGGACTCGAATGCACCGATTTCCGTGTAAACGGTGAATTTCATGGCCCCTTTTGAGCGTGCTCCAGTGGCAAAACCACCAGTCTTACAGCAAAAACGGTTTGGATAAGAAATGTGACCAGTTTTGTCTACTTTATTTTTATATCGATGAGTTTAGGTCAAAAAGTATAAAAAGTGCCAAAGTCAAAGTTTTAAGCAAGTTTATTGTCAGGGTGAAAAATCAAAACCTTATAAAAACTTGTTTCTAAAAATCCTAATATTCCTAGAACGATAATGTTTTCAAAGTAATCTAATGATATTACTTTGAAACCGTATTTCTGATTTAATTTATTTTATTTTATTGATTACAAAGTAGGTTCTATGGAATATAGTTTTCTCTTATATTCTATGTATGTATGTATGTATGTATGTATGTATGTATGTATGTATGTATGTATGTATGTATGTATGTATGTATGTATGTATGTATGTATGTATGTATGTATGTATGTATGTATGTATGTATAAAAACTATAACATTATATACAATTTATAAATTTTATATGTTGTATGTTGCACGATTACGTATAACTATTTATGATTTAAAAGTCATTAAGAAACCATAGCAAAAAGGCGATAGTCAAGAGTTTCAGTGCAGATATGCTGTAGACATTTTTAAAATCTTTTAAATTTAATAAAAAATTACGAAGATTGTATGGCAATATATATTCCATTATTTATTGTACAATAAAATAAATGAACGATACATAAAAAGGCTATTGTTCTCAGGGCAAATGATAAAGGCAAAAAAAAAGGATTTTTAATATGAAATTAAATTTCTTGCAGAAACCTGTCCATACTTTATTTAATAATTTACTATTTGTTCCTACACACGTTGTGTGCGTTCTGACAATATTTTTTTTCGATTTTTCTTTGAAAGTAATTTACACCAAATATTAAGATTCTTTCGTATTTACTTTATATGAGGGTACCCTTCCCTCGATAAAATTCTAAAATTTATATAGAACTCCAAAATTCTAAAAATTATTGTAAAGCTCTGTAAAATACAGACAGGAAATGAGTTACTCATTATTATAAAACAGCGCCACCTATTGCTCAATATTTTTTAAGGATAAAAGAAGCCTTAAAGTATGCAGTACCTTTAAATCGGTAAAAAATCGTCGTACTTTAACTGCTTTTTCTCCACTTTCTATTTGAAATAAGATATTTTTACGGAAAAAAGTATCCTATATTGGAATCAGGATACCGAGGTACCTTCTTACAGACTTTTGTAGTTTTTACGTGATGCGAACAAAAAGAAAGTCAGACAGACAGGAAATGAGTTTATGCTACAATTTATGTATATACATACTTATTTTTATTGATTTATGTATTTACCTTTTCATTTATTTGTTATTGTTTATTAAATTAACTAATTCAGGGAAATTTAAACTGTTGTTCAAATCTGTTCTAGTTCTCATTGAAATTGTATATTTTAGTATAAGCATTAATTTAAATGTAAATTATTTTTTAAAATGTCATCTTTTGAGTTAAGCTAACTCATTTATCGAAACCATGGCTTACATTGTATTGCTCTTAATGAAAACCATTTAAAACACATTGCAGCTACACACATGCATGCATACATAGATTTGAATACATAGAAATGCCCTTCGAAGCTAACAAACAAGTATCATGACATGATACCACAACACAAGATAGCAGTTTAAATAAAATCAAACCACAAAACTGATATTCCCTCAGCGAATATTTTAGCTCAAATTGTTTAAGCCTTTCGCAGTATTGTCACGAAATAATGCCACACATGTAGACATTCATTCACACACATTTGTCGCTGTATTGTGTATGCATATGAACGATGGTGATCTCTTGACATTTTTTTTTTTTTGTGGTTATTAAAGCATAAAGACAACTATGAAGTACTTTGTGTGCTATATGGACATATGAATTAAAATTCATTAGAAATTGACAAAATCACGACCAATTCTTCAAAGCAATAATACATACTCGTATATAAATAATAATAATATAATAATACTAGAACCACCTAACAGAGACGAAGTAATGAATAATAAAGATGTTCTTTCTCTAAGGACTCAACCTAGTTTAAGTTCTCTATGTGCTTCTTCTTCAAGTCCATCAAAGTAACCTTTTTTTCATAAAACAGTATGTTTTGTTAAAATGAGATAACTTTACTTACGTCTGAATAAAATCAATATTTGTGCATCGGTTTTGATGAAATGTGGCTTATTTTATTAACCTTTAAGAATGTTGTAAAAAATTTTTGGTATTTTTTAATTTTTTTATAAAATATTATAAAAAAATTATATTACGCCAATAATTTTCAAATAATAGAAAAAAATGTTCAACAGATAAAAAAATGTGTTTAAAGAGTTTAAAAATAATTGTGTCTTTACTCTTTTAGTGTTCCACTTGTCTAAATCACATGGACCGTTCTCGAGTTATATTTGGTGAAGTTACCGCGACCTTCAAAAAAATCTCGGCGTACTAAGCATGTTATCATATTTTAAAACGAAGGAACATCCTTTTTTGTAGAACAGTGTTTTTGTGATTCAAATTAGAGAAAGAAAATAAAGACTTCGGATAGTTTAATGATTTTGTACTTATTTTATCTGTTAACTGTAAGTCAATAATCTAAAGCATGCTTTAAGTATTTATTAAAATTTAAAAAATAATTTGCATGAGTTAATGTGAATATTTTAATTATTACAAAAAACAGCACTTTACATAAACAGAAAAACAACTAACAACCTTGATAATATATATTATTTTGATTCCCAAGTTTTTATCTCACGGACTGTTATAATTTCTTCAATCAGGCTTTAGATTAAGTAACACGAATTATAAGTCAAGCACATTAATTTTTTTTTTCAT